>OX376190.1:4247426-4474926 GCA_947363905.1 Lithophane semibrunnea
TATTTTGGCTTATATGCAAATGACATGACCAGTGGGACTATGGGCGCCTGCATAAGTGTCGAAATCAATGTGCAGCAAATATTGTTTTATTTTTGCAATTGTTGTATTCTACAGTTTCCAGATAAAAAAGTTTCACGAGTATAAAAGATCAGGAAATTGAGAAAAATAAAGATAAGTATTCACTAAATAACTTTGCTTTTCGATATGAGATGGCGCTAAGCGTTGTGGTTATCGAGTTTAAGACAAGTTTTTTGACAAGTTTTTGACATTGATTGTCGCTGAGACTGCGACTTGAATTTGAACGTTTTTAGTTACGGGAATTAGGCAATCACCGCCGCCCATAGACATCCACAACACCAGGGATTTTGCTGATGCGTACCCTTTTCCCAAATAAACGCTGTTTTCTTAAGTTTTGCTGGCTCACACGCAATCAAACCGCTGTGTCAGACTTGATACCTGCTGTTTTGTTGTTAAATAGTATTGTTCCAATGTAGTTTAAGTACATACCTGATTATTCAACCACCGGGCAAGTCTCGCTTGCAGGGCAAGTCTCGCTTGCTAAGATTGGCATTGAAATAATACGCCTTTTAACCCGCCTTACGAAATATGCCACAGTTTATGCACCTCATCATAATATCCATTTAAGGTCGAATCGTAGAGCAAAACAGATGAATCCTTTTTATATCGCAATGGTAATCAGGCTTTGAAGATATCAGTTCGTAAAGAAAAGCAATGGTCGTTAGAAATAGAACACAAATCGACATTACACAACGAACATGTAAACACAACGTGACGCCAAGATCGGATGTGCAAGTAGGGATGGTGAAAGGCGATCTGAGATCGATAAATGATACTCGATTTTTTCCCAAACACTAAAATCGAAATCATTTGACTGCCTCGTTGGTCTAGTCGTCACAAGCGCTGTAGCGTTATACCCGGGAATCGCACCCAGGACCTGAGCATGAGGTCCTGGCTGCGATTTCCGGGTCAGGCAAAGTGTTATTGGGTTTGTCCATCTAGAATATCTCAGTAGCAAGTGGAGTTCGGATTTTTGCCCGGTTGATGACAATAGGCTTTTTGTGAATCGATTTTTCATGCTTTAACTCGAATCGATTAATTGGGTATTTTATGTAAAAGATTGCTACCTTAATATATTGTGCCTTCTTTGGTCCCGCCACGAATGTCAGATGCATTGTCAAAGAAATAACAGTCCTTTATACACAGCGATTACCTATTATGGTGTTCGATCGTCACAAATATCAATAAAAACCTTAAATAAATCAGATTAATTATAAACAAAACATGCATTATAATAATTATATTCCATGTCATTTATTCTCTTGATCGAAAATAACTCGTTCTTAGTTTATTTTTCCTATACTATGTGTAGCTTAATATGGTTAAGATACAATGGAACGTTAAAATCGGGAAGTACATAAGTACTTCCCGAACTCTATAAAGAGTTCGTTTCATCATTATAGTTCCTATGCCGTAATGTTGGCACTTTAACAACGGACCTATTAGGTGGCGCCGTAACGTACAAAAGTTCGTCCTACAACAGTGGAACCAACATTACGGCATAGGAACTATTTGATGAAACACACTAAAAGAAAAGCGGAAGCAATTAAAATACTGTTATTGCAGATATTTTAACCTTGGCTTTATTCGGAATAATTTATCCATGATAAATTAGATCTTTATTTTTAAATCTTAGTGTATTTACTGTAATCCTGCACAAGTTCCCGAATTCGAATGCAGGAACTGGTCATGTCCTTTGTATTTCAGCGACAGGCTTTGGTGCTATTATACCCTCCGTATCGAAACGTCCTAAAAGCAAATGGTCCTATTAGCAGAACGTCCTACTTGTAACATCAACAGTCCTTAATTGTTAAATTTATGGAGATGCCTCCGAATATATGCTTTTTTTACGGAGAGCATAAATGAAAGCGGGTAGTTAATGTATGATTTATATATTTATTGACTTTTGTTGAAGGCTGAAAAGATTTTTGCTGATTCTTCAACTACGGGGACCAAAATACAAAATTGTTACAAGAATTTCCAGCTGTTTGGTCCATAAAGGTAGAATTCCAAAACGAAAAAAAAACGCTTCAAGTTTGTTATTCACTCCTGCATAAATCTCGCCGCACGGGGTGCTTTCTAGCATCTTCGATTGTGCATAATGCAGCTGTCATTTTCCTGTTACAGAGTTCTTCGATCTTTGAAAATTTTCATAAATCTTGAATTTTATTCCTTGGGACTCATACATTTTTATAAGATCCTTCGAATCAAATAAATAATGGGCTTTTTATTGTGTTTCTAAATGTGATGTGTCACGAGATGAACTCTATTGACAGTTTGACCTGCCCTTTGGGTCAATAAACTTGGGGTTTACGGGATTTTTCCTTGTGTCCCGTAGACAAATGATGGCAAGCAACTCGTATTAAAACTACGTAATGCCTACAAAAACGGATAGCTGCATATATATCTGATGTTTGGCTCCTCATTCCGCGAGGAATATATACCTACCTATCTGAAATTCTCGAGTGCATTCGAATTAGCAACTACATCAAGCGGGCATGCAGTGCGGTAGGTCTCAGCAATTCACATACATATCCCTAGAGTTATGATGCTACTGCACTTGTTGGCAAGAAACAATAAGAGCGGTAAAACGAGGTTACGTTTCATTAATACGTCTTCTTCAATAAGAAAATTACTTTACATATAAAAGCATCAGTCTTCAAATGTCGCGACCTACTACCACAATGTACTGTATTGTGAAGATTATCAGTTGAAGTCTGGTTTAAATCTGCCTTGATCCTTGACCCATTATCCGTGTGACACTAGCAGCATCGCTGGTTATTGGCATGTTTATGATAATGACTACAGCCACTATAAATTCCTCGCGTTCCATTTTAAAATCTCGGATGTATGATGTTTTCCGCTATATTCTTTGATATAAAGCACAATTGTTTCGCAACATGTGGTGGTGAGGTTAGGTGTAAATTAATGATAATTACTTGACTATTGTGTATTTACAAACACCGTTGTAGGTTTTAAAGTTCAAGTAAAGCACTGTCAAATAATTTTGTGGTAACAAGAAATCGTGATACCTAACTGATTTCAATGCAAATGAGAAACTCGGTGGATACTTTGTAAGAAACTGTTTATTTATAGTTTTCCTGTAAACCGGTTTAGTTAAGGTTTACGATAAAGAAAATAATATTTACGTACAAAAACAGAGGCCTGTTTCTAACAAGGCTTTACCTATGTGGTCTATAGTCGTAAGTCTAAAACGCAATATTTTCTCGATGCGCTATAAAATAGTCTGACAAACGAGTTTCCGAGCCGTTTGATGGTACGTAACTATGTAATGTAACAGAAATGAAACAGAATTTATTAGCGCTAGCGAATTCAAGTCACATAATTAATTCGGCTCCGTGGTTGAATAAATGATTTCCGGCACGCCTCAGCTTTTGTGGTTTTATCATATTTGTATGTGTCGATTGTTTTATATTACTATACTAGCTGTGCCCGCGACTTCGTTCGCATGGATGTCGGAAAACAATAATATGTCGCTTAGAAAAGTTGTACCTTCATTTAATAAGGGGGAATCTTTCGACCAGGCCTGGTGATTTTTCCTAGTAAGAAACTGCCAAAAAACTTGTGTTTTTATTTAAGAAAATGCTTCCTTTTATAAAATATTAGCGGTGGAACCACCTGGAGCGTACACAAAAAAGTTGCTAGGGTTGCTCACACGCGAAAGAGCTACATAAAGTTGGCCGTGGGAAAAGCAACCAATACTAAGATCCACCCCCGCAACGGATAATGTCTGGCCCTGAGCTTTGTTAATGGTCATGGCGTAACACAGGCTGACGGGGAATTGCACACGCTTAAAACTAAACGGGAAATTATTGGGAATGAGAGGAATTCTTGGAATAAAAACAACATCACCGGCGCCGCAACCTGTTAAGATTTCGGCTTCGATGACGTTTTGTTGGTGATTGGTGACTATGAGCCGAGTGCCGTTGCAAAGTTTGGGAGGACTTAAATTTCTGAGAAGAATTATTGGCACTCCGACTTTTAAACAAATTTTGTGTGCTGAAAGACCGGGTGTGTTAAGGGATTCTAAGAACTCTACTGGATAGTGTGTGACATCTTCTTCTTCGGGAACCGTATTTATCGATGTATATTGTTGACTTTCCCCAGAAACATGTGCCAATATTTGTGTATTTATTGCTGTCCGATAGTCGAACAAATCGAATCAACCATAAGGCCTCTGCCTCGAACCTTGCGGGCAGCGGGGCGGCGGCGGCGGCGGCGGCGGCGCGGGCGCAGCAGGATCTTATGCGTAAAATCAAATGGACCGGTTCTCGAAAACAGCGGCGCGGCAGCGGCGAGGCGGCGGGCAGCGAGCGGTGCACTCCATTCAAGCGGTGACCGCCCGCGCGTCTGCATTGCAGTGTTGTTGCCCACAATAAATTGAGCGTTAGGAATAAATTTGAATCAAAAAGATGTTGCCGCCATTTCTTTGCGAATAAAAACAAATATCTCGACGACAAAATCGTGAACACAACACTACGCGGCTATAGTGACGCGCGATCTGCCCGCTAGTTTCGAGAACGGGTCTTTGATGCCCGCCCCGCTCCCGCGCCGCCGCCGCCGCCGCCCCGCTGCCCCCAAGATTCGAGGCCGAGGCCTTACACATGCCAACAACGATCGAATCGAATGAGCGATGGTCACGAATCATACGAACAAATTACGAAGTATAATACAGTTCGATTCAAACTTAATGGCGGCTCGGAACATGAGGCGAGTCGCTGCGCAGTAACAATTTCATGTGACAGCGAGGGTGAGGGGTGGGGTACTGCGCAGCTAAAAGTTAACTTCCGAGCCGCCATCCGCCCCGCTGCCCGCAAGATTCAAGGCCGAGGCCTTACACACGCCAACAACGATCGAATCGAATGAGCGGCGGTCACGAATCATACGAAAAAATTACGAAGTATAGTACAGTTCGATTCAAACTTAATGGCGGCTCGGAACATGAGGCGAGTCGCTGCGCAGTAACAATTTCATGTGACAGCGGGGGTAAGGGGTGGGGTACTGCGCAGCTAAAAGCTAACTTCCGAGCCGCCATTAAGTTTGAATCGATCTGTAACGACTCGTTTCTTGACTTCTTAATTTGAACCTAATGAACGAAACCAACCAAAATACCAAATCAAAACCAATCAGATCAATTAGGAGTGAGGCGTATTTATCATCACAGATATTATAAAATAGCAGATAGCAATTGCTCCTAACGATAAAAAATATCTGTTACTTAAAATCACAGATCCTCAAGACTGTTACTGTTAAAACTTCGGATACGATTTTCGACTTTAACGAAAAGAAATAAAGAAGATATTCAATTGAGTCAATACGTATTTATCGTCTGTACAAAAATCACAGGCTGTGATTTTATAACAGATAGATACGATTTTCGACTTTAAATCAAAAGAAATAAAGATGATATTCGATTGAGATACGTATTTATCAAAAATCACAGGCTGTGATTTAATAACAGATATTTGAATCTGTTATTTTTTCTCACAGTCACAGTGATCACAGATATCGTGTTTCACCTGTTACAACCCATCTCTAAGATCAATACTTTCAACGAATGACAACCCAACCCAACCAACAATTTATTATTTATTTATTATATTATATTATTATATTATATTATTATATTATCGACACTAAAGAAGTCTAAAACAAAGATACCTATACTAAAAATTATTTGGAATATCTGGGCGAAAGTCATTCTTCGACGGAGAGTCTTAACACCGCGATTCAGAAAATGACATTAAACGAACAACGCCATCTATCGAGCACGAAATGATACTGTCAAAATATATGGGAAAACGTTCGAACACTCTGTAAGCTAAATAAACTATGTAGAAAAGTGAAAAATTAAAGAATAAATACCTATATTTTTTAAGAAATTAACATTTGTCACTATTCTTTCATGATTATCAAGATTTGAAAGATAGGTAGCGCCACCTATCGCACTAATACTAAACTAATAAATAAACAACGCATCTGGAAAATTTTAATTAATCTAACTTTAGAGTTATATTCTATACACAAATACACAATGTATCGCGTTAAGTTTCCGCGCAAAGAAAATGACGGTCATATAACAACACACGATCTCACAAACCTAGTAATTAAGAAGTAAGTATCATTTTGCGTCAATAGATGTCGTTACGTGGATGTACATTACGTAATGAAAATTCCTTCTTGAACACTTTAAATTCATATATCTTTTGATATTTTGAAGCGATTGCGATGAAACAAAAACTAATTGAAACATCGAGTTACACACAATATTTGAGTATAAAAGTTAACCATATTGATTTCGTACTTTTTACGTGATAGTGGAAAAATCAAACTAAACAACATACAAACAGACAGACAGACAAACAGACAAACAGACAAACAGACAAACAGACAAAAATTCCAAAAATGGTAGAAATGGAATCTGTTGGTTATTCTTGGACAACCAACCAATATTTTTTTTTTTTTTTTCTTTGTACAGAAACGCCTCGTCTACAGATTTATTATATGTATAGATTTTTATTTATTAGTGAAGTACCTAAGTACGTGTAATAAATAAACATTATTAACCAAGAAATATTTCTTCTATAAACTGTAACTCAGTTCTTCGAATTAAGTTCAAACTAAGTAGATCATTGTTTGTAACAATAACGAGTAATAAGTAGTGACTAGCCTTTTAATGAAGGTGTTAATTAAATATTTGATAAGCGCGAGTTCATTATTATTTGTTTGTAATAAAACTTGTGTGTCCAGTCTGTTATGTAATACCTACTTTGAACAGAGAGGTACAAGGTGTGGGGGCAGTATGTCGCCTCATTTTATTAGACATAGCTATACGTGATTCGGTCGACAATTCGCGAGTAGGTAAGTATTATTTTAAATCTTAGTCAAACCAAAATCAGACAACGCGGAAAATGATTTCTGAAAATTATTATAGATCGGTCCGGCTACGTTGTGCACGCAGAATCCGCGTAGCAACAACATGAAGGAATTTCGTAACATCAACGTAGTCAAATTTTTGCCAGTATCCGCTGTGGTCCGGTCCGTAGTAGATAGGTAAGGTATGTTCAGTTCACAAAAACAACATTAATATTACAACAATGATTACCTAATTGATACGAAAATTATAAAGGATAATATACAAATACGTGGAGCGTGGAGGTGACATTGTACACTATAATATTTGCAAAACCTATTCATAGGTACATTTTAAATTCCTTTGTTTAAGCAGCTGTATTTGCTATCCAAATATTTTCTATGTAATCAAAGAGGTCCGGCTGTACGCCGTACTTTTTTATGGTCCGACAAAAATTAAACGTTGGCAGATAAAGCCGGCCGTATCTGCAAGCGCCTTTATGCCCCACTACACTCGTCTATATGGAGATGTTCAAGGTTATATCAATATTGCAAAATGAACAGTTTAGCGGAGTCGCGAACGCGCCTCACGGCTACGCGAGAAAATATCACGTCGAACGTGTTTCGGTAACTCCAGTGCGTGTAAGTACTTATCTGCCTCTGAGTTATCTACGAAATCCACGTGGCCCTATGCGTGACTCGATGTTTGATAGTATGTAGTTAGTACAGTTCCTTTATATTTTTTCTGACAGTTGTTCTTCTGCGCAATAAAGGGATTTGTTATTTGCCTTCAAGCGGTTTCTATCTAATTTATTCTACATAGGTAGGTACTTCAAATTGTTACATAACTGCGCAATATTATCTAGTCGAAAACAAAAACCGAAGTAAACAACCCTCTCGTGACCGGAAAATAACTGAACGGTGCATAGTCGCCAGTTTTCAGTAGCGTCGTAGCCTCGGAGGTTCTCGTAGGCAGTTGCTACTCTACAGGCTCTAGGATACAAAACACATTGAAATTGTCTTGAAGTATCCAATAATACATAATGTAGGTACCTACATAACAATTTATAAGTTATTTCTGTACCACAGAAATACAAAACAAAAAAAAAACTTGAGGAAAAACAAGTTTCGTTAAATTATTTTAAGGTTTATATTATTTGCAGTCCGACTGGTTTAAAAAAATAGTATTTTACGATCTGAACAGGCCCGGTGCAAAAGACATTGAGCGATGCAAGTATATGGCTTTACACACTACAGTAGAAAAAAAAGTTACATCACGTCATCACGTGTGAAATTGTCTCGTGTTTGATAACTGTGATAAGGTTCGTTGCCAGAAATTTAATATCATTACTTACGTGTACTTAAAGAATTGTTTATAAACTACTAGAGACACGAGACGTGCATGTAATGCGTAGTAGAAATTATCTTCAATGTTAACCTCATTGGCTTCGTTTATGATTTTTTTTTCGTAAAATTATGTGAAAAGCTATGTTTCAAGACTTTCTGTTACAAATGAACGTAAAAAAATTAGACTGAGTTAGTAGGGGGCGTACAATTCGGAATCATTTATCATTTAAAATTAAAATCTGCCATCATTTTTCATATCAGTCCAATACATAAATTATCTGCCACACTATCAGAGTCTAGGTAATTTTTTTAGTTTTCTAGAATTACAAAGTAGTGAAAATATGAAAAAATGACAGGTAGCTTGGAGTCACTTTTGCATCTATATAGAATTGGAGTCAAGACACTATCAAAGGATATTGACCAATTTGGACCAAATGCTGCCCAGCCATGCAAGTGCTTCCAAATGGTTCCTTGCATCAATTTATACATAAAAATCGGTCCCAGGGTTAAAAATTTATTGCCTTTATACGGAGCCGGCAGGTATCCATAGGAACTCCTCAACCAAACAAGACAGCACCATCGAGTTTGGACTCGTTGAATATGCATTGACAATTGCTTTACACTAGACAATGTCCAGGGTCTGATGATGGAGCCGGAAGGTGGCCATAGGAACTCCTCAACCAAACAAGATAGCACTATCGTGTTTGAACTCGTTGGTTTTGTCTTGATAAGTACCTAGTATAGCCCAAGGTTGCATCCAGGGTCTGGTGATGGAGCCGGAAGGTACCGATAGGAACTCCTCAACCAAACAAGACAGCACCGTCGGGTTTGGACTCGTTGAATATGCATTGACAAGTGCTTTACACTACAATGTAAATGATATGCATAAAAATGGAATAAGAATGTGTTTTTTAACATAATTACTGTCATTATTTAATCAAATACGCAACCGGTTGGTTGGTATTCATAAATAAAAAATACTCAACAAAAATTTCTTTTTTCTCAAAACTCCTCGGATAGGTTTTATTGAGCTTTGGTGCACAGCCTAGTACAAGCCCAAGGAACATAATGCACTATGTGTCCATTCCATTCCCATAAATGGATGGTCAGTAAAAAATATTTAACATGTAAATGATATGCATACAAATGAAATAATAATGTGTTGTTTAACATAATTACTGTCATTATTTAATCAAATGCACCACCGGTTAGTTAGTATTCATCAATAAAAACTACTCAACAAAAAATCGTTTTTCTCAAAATTCCTCGGACAGATTTTATTGAGCTTTGGTTTACAGACTAGTACTAGACCCAAGGAACATAATGCACTATGTGTCCATTCTGGGCAGCACTTGGTCCAACTCCCATATATGGATGGTCAATGTCCTTTATTCTGATTTCTCTACGGATCTTCAAAACTGTCTCCTAAAAAAATCCACGTGTTACTGAGTCATACCTACGTAAGTCTGTTTTAGAGCGATTTCACACGAAAGTTCAACTGCAGTCAAGGCCAGGTTGTGTGGATCACATCAACAATATTGACATTGAAAGCGCGCCTTCCTGTGCGTAGGTCATGTGGACGAACAACAGCCCACTCGGCCGAACATTCACACGTTATGTACGACATCCTACTTATGTATGTAAACGTAGATGAAGCAACTATGTACGCAGGAAGGTATTGTTCAGTTGTCGAGTTCTGCACAAGTGATAGGTACTTAAAGCTGGGATCTGGGATTCCGCCGGTTGCATGATAGTGATATGATAATAATATAGGTAATTGCTTAATTGCTGAACGCCTACTTGGCCTAATATTAACTATAGGGGCCTTTGTTTGACCCATTCCTACCCACGGAGCACGGAGCTCTACGAGTTGCTTACGTGAAAATGGTTGATAAATCTTCGTAGGCTTGAAAGAGAGGCAATAATCATAATCATTATAAATCGTAAGGTCTCCCTGTGACCCTCTTTATGTCAGGATAATGCACGAACATCAATTAAGTTCCTCGTTGGTCTAGTAATCGCAAGCGCTACTGCTGAGCATGAGATCATGGGTTCGAATCCTGGGTCGGGAAGTGTTATTGGATTTTTCCATCCTGGAATTTGTCAGTAACAGCCCGGAGTTTGGGTTTGTGCCCGGGGCAATGGCTCGACCCCTCATAAATTTACATGTGACTTAAACATAACTAGCGAAATATGGGTGTACTATAGTTACACCTCTGCCTAACCCTTCGGGGAATACAGGCGTGATGTTGTGAAAATCGGTGAAACCCAAAGTGAACCTCAATTGATTACCTACGGCGTTCCTCAGGGCTCAATCCTTGGTCCATTATTGTTCCTGATCTACATAAATAACATCCATGAAATCGGTCTAAAAGGGGATATTGCACTGTACGCTGACGACACAAGTCTGTTTTACTCAGGTGCCTCAATTAGCTCAATCATAGAACACGCTCAACATTATCTACACCTCTTACACACGTGGCTTAAATCAAACTTACTCACAATAAACATAGCTAAAACAAATTATATTATATTCACAACTAGAAACAAGAAGATTAATCAGCATAATTATTTGCATATCGATGGTCAAGTACTGCATAGAGTGCATCAAGAAAAATATCTTGGTCTTATACTTGACGATCAATTAACGTGGAAACCACATATAGCATACATTAAGAATAAGCTCACATCACTAACAGGTGCATTGCGTGGTATAGTGCGTGTCTGCCCAGTCAGGTACGCTACAGTATATATAACTCCATGGTTAAGTCACACATAGACTATTTGATTGAGGGCTGGGGAACTGCTGCTAAAACAAACCTAAAAGTACTACAAGTTGCTCAAAATAAAATAATTAAAACACTATTTAGATACGACTACTTAACACCTACTGAAAAAATTTACAAAGAAACAAAACTTATGAACCTCTTTCAAATATATAAGTATAACACCTGTATACTTGTCAGGAAAATACTAACTAGAGACATACACTCGCAGATAATATTTACAAAGAGGGTAGAAACTTACAAAATTTTGACAAGGCAGGCTAATGATATCTGCTTAACCCAACCTAGGACTAAATATGGAAAGAGGTATCATGTACGAAGGGGCCAACTTTTATAACAAACTGCCTAAGGACATAAAAGAAATCAAATCGTTTAACATTTACAAAAAAACTTTAAAGAACTATATATTAAAAGATAATACTTACATATAATAAAATATATACATAGATATAATATAAAAATAATGTATATCTATAAATAATAATAATAACTATATTTAAAGAACTATATATATATTTAAAAGAAAACTTTAAATAAATATATACTAAAAAATAATACCAGGGTTACAGAATAACTTAACAAAATGTCGAATGAACCTTTTAAGTGCTTAAGAAAAAAACACTCGAAACAACAAGAAATATAATCTAGTTCTATATTCAAGTACAAGTATATATATAACTTAACTTAACTATACATTCATCCATTTTTAAGTTAGGTAAATAGAAAAATAAATAAAATATCACTTTATTTCTTCGTTTCTTGTTTTTCTTCGGCACTGTGGTATAGGCCTTAGTAAACACGCTACAACCGTTGAAATGCACCCTACCCGCATTGGTTGACATTCTACTGTTCCCTGCTTACAACTACCTGCTTCTGATTTGTTTTTATTTGGTGTTATTCTATTGTTATAATGTTTTAAGTTTAGTTTTAGGATACGTACCTACTTAGGGTACTAAGTGTAGTAATACTTTACTTTATTTTAAGCTACGTTTAATGGCACATTAATTGTTTAAGCATAACTATGTTTTCTCTATAAGTGAATTGTAATTCTTTTGAGAAATAAACATCTTTAACCGTATGTTATGTATATATGTATCAGTTTAACTCTTGAATATCAGCAAGCTATGCTCCTTTCCTAAATCGTAATAATTTTCGCTTATCTCTGTTCGTACTCTTAATAATAGAGTCGCATTATCCTCCTACTCGTTTCCCGTTTTGTTGGGGTTGGCTTCCAGTCTAACCAGGATTGGAATACTCCGAACACCAGTATACCAGTGTCTATTTTGGTTTAATCATCATACGTTTCAGGAGTGATAACCTAATGTGTACAATTAACGTGCCAAATCCCACGTGGCAAAACAACAATGAGTAAAAAAATATTCAAGTTGCATCATTGAATGACAAGTTGCCACTTTGCCAAGCCCTCGTCACTAAGTTGCCTACTTATAAAACACTATCTCTTTTCTTTAGTTTACTTTAATGACTAACACTAATGATAATCACCTGATATGTACATAAGTACATCTGTTTTTTTTACTTCCAGAAGCAAGATTAGTAAACGTTTGGTCGAAAATATTTTGGTGTTATTTGTAGAATAATTTCCATGCTTATCTGAGGGGTAATGGCGTAACACACTCAATGACTTCACACACTTCATTTTGATAGTTCCATTGCGTTATTACCTTGTTGAGCAGATTTTTTTTTCGAATTTCTGAAGCAACTAGCTTCCACCCGCGGCTTCGCCCGCGTGGTATTATGTCAATAAAAAGTAGCCTATGTCCTTCCCCGGGATACTATCTATCTCCTTGCAAAATGTTATCGAAATCCGTTCACTGGTTTAGGCGTGAAAAGGTAACAGACAGACAGACAGAATTACTTTCGAATTTATAATATTAGTATGGAGTATAATATGAAGTATGGATTAGTATGGATGCATTAGCAATCATTCAGATTGTGTTTAATTAGGGTGCTGGTGGGTATTGGCTTAGAAACAAGTTTTTGTGTTATTTACAGGTTACTGGAAACCATTCATTACACTTACGATGTTTTCAATCGATCGCCTGCTGTATTTGTGAGACTCAGACTAGTATACAAGTACTCTGGACGACTCCTCCCATTGTAAAAGACTTTCCGTACAATTACAGGTCTGTCAGCTTTTGCTGTATAGCTTTATATGAGGAGCTAGCATGAGACTGCATCTTCTTTCTTGTTAAAACCCAATATATACATGAGGATTGTTTCTTGACCTTTCTGTGACCAATTCTGAATTTCCTGGGTTACAAAATCACCAGAGCATTGATCCTATCACTTGGGATCTCATGCATAGTAATGCAGTACACCCCATACATTCTAAGACCTTTCGAGAATAAATCGACATGTCAGTTGTATACGTAGGGATGTGTGTTCCTCAGGATTTTACAACACGATGTCATTTATAACAATTTTCACTGTCAAAAGTTAATTGACATTAAACGACTGTTTCAGCTTCATTTTCAATGCATAAACGTTTTATTTTTGTTACTCTCACACCACTATTCACATTGCCTTGTTTTTAGTACTAATTCCAAAGCGTCGAGTATATTTGATGATCAGAGATGGATATCTAGCGAGCATCTACTAATTTCCACAATACTAACACGTAATTCTGTCGTAGGTAGTTTCATCTTGGATTTACATTTTGACCTCATGATCGAAGCCGATCATGGGCGTCGTTTTCATAGTTTTCTAAAACTATAAAAACGACGCCCATGACGAAAAATGTGGAAATTTTCGCAGCCGCCATCTTGGATATTAATTTTGACCAAATTCACACTTTCTCGCTGACAGACAGTCGCAAGTATGAAGCTCTCTGTCTCTCGATAGAGAGACAGAGGGCTTCATACTTGCGATACTTGCATACTTGTGTCTTCTTCTTATTCAAAGTCTCTCTATCTCTCTTTCTTTCTCTTTGATTTAGAAGAAGACAGTCGCAAGTATGAACGTTTTTTCCGTGACGAATTCTGCCAGTGCACTCCCACAGCAAGCCGCGTCAAAGACGTTCGTTCCAATAGTTTGTATGTGTGTTTGTGTGGGTTCTCATGACTCGCTTTTGTTTACGTTAACACCGTTTTTTTGTTGAGGTCGGTACTTATGTACATAGTAACCATTGAATAAATTATCTTTAATTGATTTTACGGTTTAAACACGAAGTGAAACCAAAATCCGACCAAGTCTGACTTGATCTAACCGCTACTCTATCTGTCACACTCAATTATCTTCTGAATAGCTCAGTCTTAGACCATAATCATTTGGAACTTGGAGCTCGCGACCGTATCTAATCATAATCTCTAAAACGGGTTTTCATAACAACTCGCTTTCCGACCGGTTTTCCAATTTACAATAAGATCAGTATAAATAAAACTTGGTTGTATTGCTGTGTTAATGAACATGACGACTATGGAGGTAGGATATCGCATGATCCATCCGTTGATTTACGGAAATACATATGTCATTAGCATAATACATATAGTGCCTGATGTTAATTGCCTCTTAAATGTATTCGACAGTCGTATATTGAATGATTCGTGAGCAATACTTTCTCGTGGTCGATTTAATACGGAAGATAGTCGGACAAGGACACCTCTCTACTTCCTTGCCGAAAAAAACAAGCATTGTAGGAATTCCGTGAACACTTTGAATTATTTTCATACTCATTAATTTACTCTGCTTTATCGACGAATTAAATACTTACATACATTTTGCAGCAATGAATCTCTTGGTGGCGATATTATTCAAGTTTTGAGTCCAGCGAGTGGGAGGTGGGAGTGATCATGGCCAACCACCTTACACTTGTGCCCACTTGTTTATGTTGGCGTACCCTGGTTTTGTATAATATCACTCTTCTGATTGATTGACGCAAATTTACAAAAGCTAATTTGTGGACTAGATACGCTAAAAGCTGTTCCAAATGCAATACCAACAAATCGAATACAAATTGTAAGTAAAAGAAATACCGATATTCAATGCCTATTCTATTACTACCAGATGTGGTGGCGGGGACCTGAAACAGATTGCTCGCATTTTTGACACGGTAAGCAGATTGTCGACCTAGTTTTCAGCATTGTTTAGCGCACCGGCGTACGCGGCGCCTAGCCAAATCTATTTTAATTTTTATCTACGTGGTCGTTTGCGCGCAGTCTGTGTCTTCTCTGCTTTTTGCAATGTTTACAGTTTTGCCACGCGCTTTTCGTTGTGCGTGGATTCACAAATGATCAGAGATAAAAATACAAAACAAATGGTTCAATTGTAAAAATGTATGTTACATTCACGCGTGTTAACATCCGCATTGACGCAGCCATTTCCTACGATAAAGCAGCAGTATTCCACTCTTGATATCAATTTAAACTATCGTTATTATAACGTTTCCTATAGTGATCTGCGATAGCACGTGGTTTTCGCTGGCAATTGGTTTGTCTGAGTAATTACATGACGAGAATGCGAAACGCGGAAGCTTTGCCGTTAAATGGAACATGTAGTCAGACATACTTTATAATCGGGATATGTGTGCAATTTCCACGTTTATTATTAGGGTATATACAAATTACTGATAGGTTAGGTGGTTTCCGTTGTTGGAAGATTGCCCAATTCATTTTAAATTTGCGTCAACTCCATTTGCGTCTGTGGGCCTCCCGTTGGGTCACGAAAATAAAGTCAACTTGCTTTTATATGATGAAACTGTTTTCCGTTCATTGTTGGAGTATAAGAATTTCAAAATATTTATTACATATCGCACGTATTAAGTTTAACAGAGCTGTTAAAAACCGGAAGCCGCATCTTAAACTAAGCTTCAGTCGGACGGCGACGACGTAATAATTTACTGAGTTTTGAAATTGTGTAATATACTATAGCCTATCCATATCATTATCAATATACAGTTAGTGTTCTTATGAAAGTTTCTGCCTACGCTTTATTTCATTATAAAAACCAGGAGTACAACTCTAGAGAATGCTCTATATGGATTTGCAAAGACATGCCAACCATTCTCTCCTAGAATACCGTTGTTTTAACATGTGTAAATATATGCCAATGAGCATGGCGATGCTCTTTAAAGAGTTCTGGCCCAGTTCTGCCTTAATCTCTACCTACATAAAAAAATTGAAATCATCAGATATTGCTATTGTGCACAGGAGAAAATACTGCTGTACATCACCTATTGCTAATAACTAATCGGCATTTTAAGATAAATACGGGAAGACAGTATTGACTAAAAACTGACACTCCTAATAAATGAAGAAGATGTGAAATTGTATGAAAATATTAACTTACTGTTGCATCTTTTTCAGGTACCCATAACTGCCCCAGTCGCTGCGTGTTCTTCATTCGATAGTTTCAGCCAATCATACACAGCCATTTAAACATCAAGATTGCTTAATACAAAATTCCCAGGTACGTCACCTCCTACTTATTACTTGTCCAAAAGTCTTATGAATCTTTTCGGTTTCCAAGAAATTTCCAGCAGGAGCTAAATTTATTTTAAAATATTTATGTACTTACGTTCAATTTGCCACATACTTTAACGACATGAACGTCTTTTCCTAAGTAAAGTTGGGAAATACACGTCTTTTAAATGGCAACCGCG
This sequence comes from Lithophane semibrunnea, assembly GCA_947363905.1. NCBI lineage: Eukaryota > Metazoa > Arthropoda > Insecta > Lepidoptera > Noctuidae > Lithophane > Lithophane semibrunnea. Next base: position 4,264,128 of record OX376190.1, read on the forward strand.
CTAAACTTGGGATCTTGCGTAAAAATTAGATTTACTTCTTTCAAACCAGTATGGCCTTTTATACTGTAGCTTTAAACATGTTAAAAATAAGATTTATGCTTCTCCCGGTCATAAAGGCGAGTCGAAATTAGGTGCTGCTGTCTCCTGCAAAGGTATACGGTGCCAAAGTTTCATAGATCGCGCTATTTCCGTGCAAACACAAAACCGCTGACGCACACTGTCGGTCAAAGCTCCGCACTGACGCTCGCCTGTCAAGTATCTATTAGGACTTATTTCTGGATTTCATCCACCGTGTTTTATGTCTCTGTTTGAAGGTGAAAGAACTTGCCTAGATGACGGCACTGCGGGTTATAAAACAGAGAGAAATGGGCAACAGTTTCTAGAAATATATATTTTTACTTGTATATGGCGTGTGCTTCTCAAATCTCAAGGCTTAAGATAAGACTCGTGTTTACCTTTCTCTTATCTTCATCATCGTTCAACCGTAGCATAAGATGTACATACTAATTAGGCAATGTTAAATCTCTATAATTATGCACCTTCACTCATTACCTGTGCGACTGAGTGCATATTAACGGCTCGCTTGGCCTTTTCACTATGCACCCCGAAACATTCCACCGTTTATCTATGTAGCTGCATTTACCAACATTTTACTAGTTCAACTGAGGATACTATAAAAACTCGGTCAGAACGCGGGTCGAGGCATTCCTCATAAATATGCAAGGTGCCATAGAAAGAAGTAGTCCTCGTGAGCAAGATAGTAAAGTTTTTAACGCGTTCATTAGGCTAGAACGATGATTACCTATGCAGTGCATATATTTGCATCAAAACATACTGATGTTACTTACGTGATTATTACTTTTACTTTTCAATAAATGCAACGGGGACGTCATGCAAACTGATTGAGGTAATTTAGTTCGAAAGAATAACTAATATAACTGCCAGGACAGGTGTGTCCCCGGTCGCCCTTTGTCTGTGCTCCAGGCCGTAACGGAAGGCGTGACCCACTGGCTCTGTGAAATTGCATGCACAACCGATTATTGTGGCTTGTTACTAGGCGGTCGCAACTTTCCCTTTGTGCGAACATGTTTTTTAAAAACACTCATCCATCGCTACGATAGCTACAGCTCTTTCAGTCAGCGCACTTCCGTTAGTCTCTTGTGCAACAATATTAAGCGCCGTTTACATCTACTGGAACATAATGAAGCCGTTATCTGTAGCCTCGAGGTATTTAAAACTGTCTTGGAAGTCAGCTTGGTAACGGTCGTCCGTAGAAAGGTCAACCATAAATTCAACACGGACAGAAACGGTCGGCATGATTCTGTCGTTATCCACATGAGATTCGTTTATCTTGATGGATTTGATTTAAGACTCGAAGTGCTCGCTATTGGGAAATAAAAAGAAATGGTGGAATTTCCATGAAACGATTACTCTCCGTAGTTTAGAAACTAAACTATCGTGTCAGACCAAGATTTAGTATCTGTCAAAGTAACACAAATATTTTTAGTACGCTTACAATCCAACTAGGTGGCACGCCTTTAGCTACAATGGCTATAATACTAGTGGCGACGTCTAAGCCGAGACACACCTAAAATATTTGCACCAACTCACTAAGTAAATTATACTTACCTTGTTTGTACATAGTATCACGATCGCTAGAAGTCATTTTGCACTCAGATGAACGTGAATGCGAAGCAAGATCATTCCACAGAGCTTTACTGCATAGACATGCCTTACTTCATTCTAAGCTCCGTAAGTGGAAGCTAAGTAAATGCTATTACGCTATGCAGTATAGACCGTTTGTGGTGAAAGGATGCATGCTTCGATGAGATGTTACTCAGAAATAATTACGAAATTTTACAAACGTTTCATTAATATTCTGAAGCAATTATGTCTGGCCATACATTTTAATAATCAACGGAAGAGCCTTCTTTGGCATATCGGTATCGTATTGTCTTCCTCTGAACACCGGTTGTTGTGCAATTTTCAGGATGTGAGTTACGTCATCTTTCCGATTCGTATGTATTCAAACCGGTCACGTCTGGTAATTGATAGTTTCGCGATTAAATGCTCGGTCGCCCAAGGTTAAGCCGGCTATGTAAATAAAGTAATGGCGCTGGCTACAAAGCTATGCAAGTCTGCGGAACAAATTATAGGCGTGATCCATTTGCGACCGGACTGGCCACCGCACCGGTAGCACAGGTTGGACCGGCCAGGAAGACGGAGATTGTAGTTAGATAACTAACTTATAGCCAATCAGCCAACGTTGGAATTAACGTTATCTACTCTCCCGCTGTTTAAATGTACAGGAATACAAGGGACTTGATAACAGCTCACGTAAGCGGCTCATGCAAATTGCATGTACAATAAATTGGATAATAAATAGCAGTAAAAGTGAAAAGCAATTTATGGAAACATCAGGTGATTCGTTACTTGGAAACGGTTACCAGAATTGATAACGTTCAGAAGTTAAGAGGTGCATCGACGAACAGACGGCTACGGCAAATGAACCCTCTGGCTCAGTTCCAACTCTGCTGTTTAACACAACCGTGGTATCCCTCACTAATTACTGAGCTGGCTTAAATGGTTTCACTTCCTCCAAGCCGTTGAGGTCGCTTTGGTCGCTTGTATAATCGCGAGAGACGTAACAATGGCAACAACATTTGTGACTAATCCATTTACATTATGTTTAGTCACGAAAGTCGTGTCAAATAGCAACCAATTATGTACATATCTGAATGATATATTAACGTGGACGTACCTAGTAGGTAATAATGTGAGTTTTATTAATACCTTGATGTTAATGAGTTAAGACAATGGATTTCATAGATGTGTCGCCTATCGAAGTAGACGTGTGCGGTTAAAAATTTGCTGGATATAAAATCTATGTCTAATATTATTACGAACGGTAATCGTGTACCGACAATGTTGGGTCCACGTCAGCTTCGGTCACGCACGATTGAGCATTTTCCATGACATTTGAACCGAACAAAGGGTTGCTAATTGTGACTCACGTAACTTTTTGACTAGGGTAGGTGTGCGACAGCCTATTCAACCTACAGCTGCTCGCTTCCCAGAAGTGAATTACGGTTTAATTAATGAAGTTATGCGCACGCATAAAGTTTTGTATTCACACAATTTCCTCATTAATTCGTATTAATGTATGTATCGTTCGCGCATTCCTCGTTCGATTTTCCAACGATTTCATCATAACGAGTTGATTCAACTATTGACACGTCTAGAAGTATCGATTTGAATGTTAGTATAGTTAGTGATTTGTGACTAGTCACTGTTTAGCATTTTCAGTTTCAGAACATAAAAAGATCACTAGTAAACTCTTTGTCCCCAAATTGATGTAATTAATCACTAGTCAAACATAGACGTAAGACGTATCGTATGTTTCAAGAAAGATAATAGTAATTAGGGTTAAACTAGCGAAAACAACGTCGCATCACTCAAGATAATGTAGCTAAAACTCTTACATTTTTAATATTATGAACAGAAACGTCAAAACAAACAGTGTTTTGGTTTTGGTACAGAACGAAAGAAGATAAAAATTATTATTAAGAGTTTAATTTTCGGTCGTTGTTTTGGCTTGGGTATGAATACATGGATAATATTAATATGACTACGTACATTGATGTTGTATTTTTCTTAGGAAGCTGGCCCAAACACATAACCCACGGGGATTCCGTGCTAATCTGATCCCTGCGTATCCTACGCTTGTTTGAAGTCGTCAACCCATTTTGCCGTTGTTTGGTCGTCCTACGCATCTTTCGCTGTTCATTGGTCGCCACACCGTCTGGACTTGGCTCCTCTTGACATCACTTCATCGTCTTTTCCATTCAACTCGTGACCTATTCTTTGATGTTTTCTTAATTTTTTGGCATTCTTTCTAAAATTCTCCCTTTCTCTAAACCATATTGGCCAAGTCCACAGAATATCGGGACTAGTTTTCCATGCCGCTGCTAAATCATCTAGTAACTATGAAAAATTTGGAGATTCGATGTCAGATTAAAATGTTCAGGGAACATGTAATGATGAAGACATATAGGCCATATATTTAGTCTTAGACTTATTCATCGTAAGGCCTACTTTCGATGTTGCGTCATTTAGTCATGATTTGGAGATCATCCAGCCTTTCGAAGAACTTTACAGGGTTTTCCCAACATCTATTTAAGATGTGTTAATGGAACCAATCTAATGTCTTCTTGAGGAACTCAAAAGATTTCGAGAGAAATGAATCTTGAACTGTTGAAGGGTCAATTGAAAATTAACTGAAAATGCTGATCTAACTAGGTACGTCAACTCAAAACATGTCTTATCATGGTTGGACCGTTTGGGACAACACCTTAGCTAATATGATAAAATCAAGTAATGGAAGAAACACACGAAGCAATCGCTTACTTTCCGGTACCGTAGTCTCAAAAGTATTTGTGTATTCTTGATATTAGTGGAAACGAAAAAGATTTGTGTTGATTTTTATGTTCGAGATTTGTTGGCTACCCGCAACTTTTATACGATTTTATGTGGTCTCACATGTTTTTACGCTGTTTACTAGTTCAAAACACTTTTAATTTTAATATCTTCAGAGCTACTCAGTGTAAATCAATAAAGTCTCCGAACGACGATAAAACTAAGAGGTGTAAGAGAAAAAAGTTGATATTGGCGGGCCATGTGGCGAGATGTGATCCGTCCGTGATCTATGTTGCCATGTGTCAGCTGTTTCTTCCGACCAAAATAACGAACTGCGCAGCGGATGGATTTGAAACGCGCATCTAAATATAACTCAAAAGCCGGCTACACAACTAACGTACTTTGTTACTCTATCCACTATAATGTGTTTCATGTGTAGGTAAATGACATGTATGCTCCGACGATGGTGCCAAATTATAATGACTAGAACATTATATTAGAATATCTCTAGCTTCCCCATTGAAGAAATATTCGTTATCATACCTAAGCACTAGTACTCAATGGTACTTCATCACAATTTAGATAAAACTAGACCACTTTATATCTATTTATCGTCGTCAGTGTGCAGTTATCTTTATGTGCGATTGCAGAATATTATCTAAGTTTTATGTTGAGAGAAACTGGATTTTATTTCGTATTATTATTCAAGAGCTAAGCTTCAGTTTATCAGCATATTTCTGATTGATTGTCGCCTTCTATTAAATGGGTAGGCAATTACATATTTTGTTGTCATTGTAAACCGGTATAATTTGGTTTTGCGAATAAATTCTCGTGACAATTTATTAAATCTAGAGTACTCGAGTACTAAGATTTAATAAATTGGAATGGAACTGCTTTTATTTATTTAATAGTTGTACAAATGAGAACTCATTTGAAAGTAGTGCAAACGTTTGTGGAGCCTTTGATCAAGTATTTGTGTTATGTATTGGGGGTGTGGTGATAACGTCACATCAACGTCAACACTCATTAGAATAACCATAATTATGTCTTACTGCATTTTAATTTAATGTAAATAAACTAGAATGAATTAATAACCGCAAAACAATATGTAAATGGCTTTAAATACATTGTTAGTAATGTTAAACAATATTTTTTCCTCCGAGCTCTGGTAACTGCGCAGTAGACGGTCATAGTTGATTAGGTATGTTAATTAATAAACTTACTGATAAATAATACACGTAGCTTAGACGGATTTATTGACTCCTTATCGAATATTAATAACAATATAATTTAGTTGTTTAGTTGTTTGGTTAATCTTCTGATTAATCCACGTGTTTATAAAAATAAACTAGTAGGTATTATATTTAATTTACTATTTAATTATGTAACAAAAAGATTCCATATTTGCATCGGTTATGAAACACTATTAATTAGCTTCTGCCCGCGGTTTCACCCGCGTGGTTATTGGTGGGCGAAATTATCACACGGGAACGTGTTACCGGGATAAAAGCATACTATGTCTTAAATCACGTCATATCCTGCCCGTATACCTATATTCTCCAAATCCATTTAGCCGTTAAAACCTGAAAGGTAACAGACAGACAGATAATAAAAGTAATAATCTTTTATTTTATTAATCCGGTTTTTTATGATTCTAAATGTCTAACTTAAATAATAATAACTTATTGTTATTTCTTATTCCATTTAAGTAAGTATTTGAAAATCTCTAGCGCCGCGCCCGTAATATTTTATTTCTTACCAAAAGCATAAAGGATGGTGGGCGAGAGTGGTCCCAGCACGGCCAGCCACTACGTGTGAATTACTTAAAAGAGCAGATAAAACTGATCATTTTTTATTATGACACCATCAAAATCTGTCCCGGAGAAACCGAGCTACGTGCATCTAAAGTATTTTTCTCTGTCCGCGGCTTAGCTCAAACACTGTTAGTACTAGACAGCTGTTATCTGGCATGGATAGACATATTAATCACGCCGACAAAGCGGTATTATAAAATCGAAAACATCATCTTTTTTTAGGGTACCTCCCCTACAAGTAAAGTGGGGATGGTGTTTTTTTTTCTTCTTTATCCCATGGTGTGGGGTATTGTTGGAAAGGCCGTTTGAAAATATTGTGAGTCTGTGAAAACCATTTTCGGATTCAGGGATCCGTTTACGAAATATTCAGCTTTTAAGTGCTATCTGAGTGGGCGAGAGTGGTCCCAGCACGGCCAGCCACCAAGTGTGAATTACATAAAAGAGCAGATAACACTGAACATTTTTTACTATGACACCATTAAAATCTGTCCCGGAGGAACCGAGCTACGTGCATCTGAAGTATTTTTCATATCATTAATATCTCACCAAACCTAACCTAACTTATTCAGCACGGCCAGCCAGTACGTGTGCATTACTTAAAAGAGCAGATTAAACTGAACATTTTTTATTACGACACCATCAAAATCTGTCCCGGAGGAACCGAGCTACGTGCATCTAAAGTATTTTTCTCTGTCCGCGGCTTAGCTCAAACACTGTTAGTACTAGACAGCTGTTATCTGGCATGGATAGACATATTAATCACGCCGACAAAGAGGTAATATAAAATCGAGAAAATCATCTTTTTCAGGGTACCTCCCCTACAAGTAAAGTGGGGATGGTGTTTTTTTTTATTCTCTATCCCATGTTGTGGGGTATCGTTGGAAAGGCCGTTTGAAAATATTGTGAGTCTGTGAAAACCATTTTTGGATTCAGGGATCCGCTTACGAAATATTAAGCTTTTAATTCCTATCTGAGTGGGCGAGTGGTCCCAGCACGGCCAGCCACCACGTGTGAATTACATAAAAGGGCAGATAACACTGAACATTTTTTACTATGACACCATTAAAATCTGTCCCGGAGGAACCGAGCTACGTGCATCTGAAGTATTTAGACCTCCGCCGACGCTTGAACGTCTGTTGTCGGTCGGGAGAGTGGTCTCGACCTTCAACCTCTCCGCAGCCAGTCGTGGGATACGGAGATCTCCTTCTGTGAAACGGTCATCTCACAGAAGGAGATCTCCGTATCCCACGACTCTGCGCTCCTCAGCATCGCGCTAGCGACGGCCGGCAGCGACAGGTCGGTTCCCACTTCTGCCACGAGGGCACGTCGCGGCGTCTCCCATGCGGCACACTCTACCAGTTGTAACGAAATAAATAAACACACTTCGTTGAACACGTATAATTTTTGTAATATAAATATAGAAAGACACTTTTTACAAAAAATATAAAAAAGGTGAATATGAAATATAATTTAGTCGCGGCTATGGAGACAGTGGTGCCGAATCAAGCGTAATTAGGTTAAGGAAAACTTTCGGAATAGAACTCTTAGGTAAATTTAGTTACGCGTGGGAGTTCGGTGTGTATCAGCGATTGCAAAAGCTTATAAAAACCATAACTTACTAGCGCAAACGCAACGCATCGAATAAGGAACCGCAACCGAAGGTTGACCTAATGCCAGCTTAGTCTAATTTGCATACGAGATTATTTACGCGTAAAAAATAAACTTGAACGTATTTGAACTTGAAGGGAAAACTTGAAGGGTTTACAGCAGCTGCAGTTTGCAATGCAACGTGGAAGAATCCGAGAAAACGGCGCTTCGCAGTGGATAAATAAATAGTTAATAAGTCACGAGGTGGTTAGTTCCTGGACCGTGCGGTACGTCAAGAGGCGGTATTCCTTGTACGTGGCACGGCGCTCAGTCAACCGCCGCCGCCGCCGCCGGGGCGCCTGATCCAGGATTATGGCGAAACGGGGAAACGAGGTGGGTTCCCAATACCCCACCGATAAAGGCCAAAATAGGCCTTTTCACTGGTTTTTAACCGTAAAACAAGGAAACGTGGACACAACAATAAAGACTATAATTAAATAATTATATTGCAAATCTTTCAGCATAGTACGCCGGGAATTACTTGAAGAATTAGAGCTCTTGCGTTCATCAGAAAAAACCGCGACTCACGGCTGCCAATAAAAAATTCTTCATCTTTCTTCACGTCAGATTCAAATTCAAAAAATTGAAATTATCTTACGATTAAAAACGACAACATCGATGGCCAGCGAAGTAAAAAAGTTTTAGGCTCGAAGATTTTATGCAGGGTAATACTGCAGTACACCCTTTCCAACAAAAAAAAAAAAAAAATATCGATAATGGCGATAAAAATAACTAAAGGAGTAACATCCCTAGAAACGAACGACATAAGGATGACGTCACTAGAGGAAGGTAGAGGGGGGTAGCAGCATCAGGAGAGAAGGGAGCAGCTCACTTGAGAGAACTAGAAGAGAAATAAAACTATTAACACCTAAATAACCTATAGGTAACCTAGCCTAAACTAATGACTAACCTATTCTATCTTAACAGACCATCGAAGTGCAAAAGGCCTCCAGATGTGCCTGCTAAACCTATGCAGGACCTATCGGGAAAGGTATACAATAACTAAGGATAGAACAAGAGGATTAAGAATTCAAAATAAACAAAAGGACAACACTAGTTGAAAGAAATATAATATATATATCGAGGTCAAAAGGGGTTGACATCAGGTTATAAACAAGAACCTAAGTCCAAAAGGAAGAACATCAAGCTATAAAGAGGAGCCTGAGTCCCAAAAAAAAACCCCAGTCTAACAAATAAGGGACTTCAACCTTATATTTAATGACCCTAAGTCTACATCATAGTCCGACTTTCAACTAAGTCAGGGCTTAGAGTCTGACTAGTGTGATGAGTAGGATTAGAAGGTGCGTTTTGCCTCCGGGACATGCCCACAGGTCAAACACAACCCTCTTGATCGTATCAGTCGGATAAATTATAATTAAGTATGTTATGGAATAGAGGAACAGAACTCGTCTTCACCGCGGTCGGGTAGAGAGGAAATAAACGACTGCTGGCGATAAAACACTATCCAAGCACTATCCAAGCTCTAGTGATAGAGAATAAAAGCGAAATGTTTACAAGGTGCCCCGCAAGCTTCCTTGCAAAAAAATAGCGTTTCGAGAATGTTCTAAGTTAGTTATTACATTTTAAAGGGATCTGCTTACCATTTTCAGAATAAACGTATTAATTATTTGTAGTCATTTTATAAATTGACAACGGCAACTAGAATGACATGACATAATGTAAGAAAAAATGTCAGTTATACGAAATGAAGGTCGCATGGCATGGCCGATTAAAATGAGTCCCTACCTAAAAAGTTCTGAAATAATTTTTGAAATTTATGTAACAAAAAATATAGAACGACTAGTGTATTTCAGTTGATGAATAAAGAGGAAAGGCAATCATTTCAGGATATCTTTTATGTGGTACTGTCCTGAATGGACGGAATCACAGTCCTTGAGAACATACGTGGTTCTAGAGATGACTCTGGTTACACGGCTCTTAATAAAACGGGGCGCTAATTTTCCAGAGAAATAGTCTGACCCCGAAGACCTAGAGAAATTTCGTCTCCATACAACGTCACCGAGGTTGAGGGTGATAGCCGAACGGTTGGTGTTATAAGATCGGGAATTTCGGAGGAAAGCTATGGATAGATTATCGGCGACCTTAGCATAAACCTCGGCGAGGGAAGATAGATTAGACGCGTGCTGGGACCGACTCTCGGCTAAATTGGTGCTTCGAGTCTGACTATGCGCACGAGCGGGATCTATAAGGACTTCCCTACCGAACATGAGGAAGTTAGGCGTAAAATCAGTAGCCAAGTTAATGCAGGAGTTGAGATATAATTTGACTTTGGGTAATAATTTGACTTTGGGTAATAATTTCGCCCAATTTCTCTGGTTTTCACCAACCAATATGCTCAGACACGTGACGACGCTTTGGTTATAGCGTTCTACGGTATTGGCCTGTGGCGTATAGTAGGGTGTATACATTGGTGAGTCGATGTGAAAGGACCTAAGAAAATTTAAAAAACGGTTGCTACGAAAAACGGTAGCGTTGTCGCAAAGAATCGCCCGTGGCACTCCGAAGTTAAAAAATATCTCGGATTCCAGGGCTTTAATTAGGGAACTTGCGTCTACCTTTTTTAGAGGAATCAACCAGACATATTTTGAAAACACATCGACCATTGATAGAATATATCGATAGCCATAGTAGGCGATAGGCAACGGACCAATTACGTCTATGGAAATAAGCTGCAGGGGTAAAGAAACTTCCTTTGGATATCTCATCTGTCCACGCGGTTGGGTATTGGCGATTTTGTAGGCTTTGCAAACGTCGCATTGTCTCAGTGTTTCGGTGACGTCGCGAAACATATTCGGCCAATAGTATAGTTCCTTGATCTTAAGGTAAGACTTGGTAACGCCGGGATGTATGGAAGGGAAATTGTTGTGCACTTCCCAAATGGCGTTGGGAACTTTCTCAGCCGGCAATACGACGCGCCAGGGATCAGATAATAAAGGGCTGGAGATGGGCATCCGTCTCAAGAGCACCCCGTCCTGAATGGCGTAAGCAGGAAACATTTGTGGCGTGTCGCGTGCGCCTACATATATCCTTTTGTACCACCTATCGGTAGTATGTTCAGGACCTTGGTCGAACGTAATAGGGCTAGTATAGATCCTGGATAGAGCATCCGGGACGACATGTTGTGTTCCCTTGCGGTGGATGATATCGAAGGTATATTGTGAAATGACGGTGGCCCATCGAGCTAAACGCCCCGATGGGTTGTTTAAAGTGAGCAGCCATTTCAGAGCCATGTGGTCGGTTATAACCGAAAATTTCATTCCATCTAAATAGCAGCGGAAGTGCTTTATGGAATCCAGAACAGATAGGAGTTCGCGTTCAGTGGTGCTATAATTGCGCTCCGCTCTGGAAAATAGGCGGGAGTAATACGCAATGGGATGTTCTACACCGTCAACGTTTTGAGATAGGACCGAACCGAGACCGACAGCCGAAGCATCGCACTGCAATATGAATGGCGTGGCAAAATCAGGGCAAGCCATCACTGGAGTGTTGACTAATGCTTCTTTCAGCTTAAAAAGTCCCTGTTCGGGCGCCATTTGTAACGAAATAAATAAACACACTTCGTTGAACACGTATAATTTTTGTAATATAAATATAGAAAGACACTTTTTACAAAAAATATAAAAAAGGTGAATATGAAATATAATTTAGTCGCGGCTATGGAGACAGTGGTGCCGAATCAAGCGTAATTAGGTTAAGGAAAACTTTCGGAATAGAACTCTTAGGTAAATTTAGTTACGCGTGGGAGTTCGGTGTGTATCAGCGATTGCAAAAGCTTATAAAAACCATAACTTACTAGCGCAAACGCAACGCATCGAATAAGGAACCGCAACCGAAGGTTGACCTAATGCCAGCTTAGTCTAATTTGCATACGAGATTATTTACGCGTAAAAAATAAACTTGAACGTATTTGAACTTGAAGGGAAAACTTGAAGGGTTTACAGCAGCTGCAGTTTGCAATGCAACGTGGAAGAATCCGAGAAAACGGCGCTTCGCAGTGGATAAATAAATAGTTAATAAGTCACGAGGTGGTTAGTTCCTGGACCGTGCGGTACGTCAAGAGGCGGTATTCCTTGTACGTGGCACGGCGCTCAGTCAACCGCCGCCGCCGCCGCCGGGGCGCCTGATCCAGGATTATGGCGAAACGGGGAAACGAGGTGGGTTCCCAATACCCCACCGATAAAGGCCAAAATAGGCCTTTTCACTGGTTTTTAACCGTAAAACAAGGAAACGTGGACACAACAATAAAGACTATAATTAAATAATTATATTGCAAATCTTTCAGCATAGTACGCCGGGAATTACTTGAAGAATTAGAGCTCTTGCGTTCATCAGAAAAAACCGCGACTCACGGCTGCCAATAAAAAATTCTTCATCTTTCTTCACGTCAGATTCAAATTCAAAAAATTGAAATTATCTTACGATTAAAAACGACAACATCGATGGCCAGCGAAGTAAAAAAGTTTTAGGCTCGAAGATTTTATGCAGGGTAATACTGCACAGTGTATGCCGTGTCCTCCAGACAATGGACGCAGCAATGACACCGAGCGTCCGGCTCCCTGTTTATACGACATAGGTACTTCCCGAAACAACCATGCCCCGAGAACACCTGCGTCGCCCTAAATGACAGGGAGCCGTGCCTCCTCTCGCACCGGTCGGATCGCCTCGATGGTAGTGAGGCCGGCGGGAGGGCGCAATAGCCTCTCGTAATTAGGTTAAGGAAAACTTTCGGAATAGAACTCTTAGGTAAATTTAGTTACGCGTGGGAGTTCGGTGTGTATCAGCGATTGCAAAAGCTTATAAAAACCATAACTTACTAGCGCAAACGCAACGCATCGAATAAGGAACCGCAACCGAAGGTTGACCTAATGCCAGCTTAGTCTAATTTGCATACGAGATTATTTACGCGTAAAAAATAAACTTGAACGTATTTGAACTTGAAGGGAAAACTTGAAGGGTTTACAGCAGCTGCAGTTTGCAATGCAACGTGGAAGAATCCGAGAAAACGGCGCTTCGCAGTGGATAAATAAATAGTTAATAAGTCACGAGGTGGTTAGTTCCTGGACCGTGCGGTACGTCAAGAGGCGGTATTCCTTGTACGTGGCACGGCGCTCAGTCAACCGCCGCCGCCGCCGCCGGGGCGCCTGATCCAGGATTATGGCGAAACGGGGAAACGAGGTGGGTTCCCAATACCCCACCGATAAAGGCCAAAATAGGCCTTTTCACTGGTTTTTAACCGTAAAACAAGGAAACGTGGACACAACAATAAAGACTATAATTAAATAATTATATTGCAAATCTTTCAGCATAGTACGCCGGGAATTACTTGAAGAATTAGAGCTCTTGCGTTCATCAGAAAAAACCGCGACTCACGGCTGCCAATAAAAAATTCTTCATCTTTCTTCACGTCAGATTCAAATTCAAAAAATTGAAATTATCTTACGATTAAAAACGACAACATCGATGGCCAGCGAAGTAAAAAAGTTTTAGGCTCGAAGATTTTATGCAGGGTAATACTGCACAGTGTATGCCGTGTCCTCCAGACAATGGACGCAGCAATGACACCGAGCGTCCGGCTCCCTGTTTATACGACATAGGTACTTCCCGAAACAACCATGCCCCGAGAACACCTGCGTCGCCCTAAATGACAGGGAGCCGTGCCTCCTCTCGCACCGGTCGGATCGCCTCGATGGTAGTGAGGCCGGCGGGAGGGCGCAATAGCCTCTCGTAATTAGGTTAAGGAAAACTTTCGGAATAGAACTCTTAGGTAAATTTAGTTACGCGTGGGAGTTCGGTGTGTATCAGCGATTGCAAAAGCTTATAAAAACCATAACTTAATAGCGCAAACGCAACGCATCGAATAAGGAACCGCAACCGAAGGTTGACCTAATGCCAGCTTAGTCTAATTTGCATACGAGATTATTTACGCGTAAAAAATAAACTTGAACGTATTTGAACTTGAAGGGAAAACTTGAAGGGTTTACAGCAGCTGCAGTTTGCAATGCAACGTGGAAGAATCCGAGAAAACGGCGCTTCGCAGTGGATAAATAAATAGTTAATAAGTCACGAGGTGGTTAGTTCCTGGACCGTGCGGTACGTCAAGAGGCGGTATTCCTTGTACGTGGCACGGCGCTCAGTCAACCGCCGCCGCCGCCGCCGGGGCGCCTGATCCAGGATTATGGCGAAACGGGGAAACGAGGTGGGTTCCCAATACCCCACCGATAAAGGCCAAAATAGGCCTTTTCACTGGTTTTTAACCGTAAAACAAGGAAACGTGGACACAACAATAAAGACTATAATTAAATAATTATATTGCAAATCTTTCAGCATAGTACGCCGGGAATTACTTGAAGAATTAGAGCTCTTGCGTTCATCAGAAAAAACCGCGACTCACGGCTGCCAATAAAAAATTCTTCATCTTTCTTCACGTCAGATTCAAATTCAAAAAATTGAAATTATCTTACGATTAAAAACGACAACATCGATGGCCAGCGAAGTAAAAAAGTTTTAGGCTCGAAGATTTTATGCAGGGTAATACTGCACAGTGTATGCCGTGTCCTCCAGACAATGGACGCAGCAATGACACCGAGCGTCCGGCTCCCTGTTTATACGACATAGGTACTTCCCGAAACAACCATGCCCCGAGAACACCTGCGTCGCCCTAAATGACAGGGAGCCGTGCCTCCTCTCGCACCGGTCGGATCGCCTCGATGGTAGTGAGGCCGGCGGGAGGGCGCAATAGCCTCTCCTGCCACTCCGCCACCAGGACCTCGCGGAGCTGAGACCGACGCAGGTCGATCTCTCGCTGCATCGGTCCACCGCCCCGCGTCCGCACCCCCTCGCGCCACCGGTACCGTGACGCGAGGACTCTCGCCTCTAGGTCCCAGGGTGGCGACCCGGCCAGTGCACAAACCACCTCGTAGGAGATTGTGCGATACCCCCTGATAGACCTGACGGCCATCGCCCTCTGCGGTTTACGCAGCATCGCGATGCTGCCGGCCGTCAGGTCAGAGGCCCACACCGGGGCCCCGTACAGGGCCATGGACCGCAAGACCCCCAGGTACAATCTCCTGCAGGCGGTGCTCGGGCCCCCCAAATTGGGAAGCAGCGTTGTGAGCGCGCCCACCGCGCCCATCAACTTGGGCGCCAGACGCTGGAAATGGGGGCCAAAGTCCCAACGGCTGTCGAGCACCAATCCCAAGTACTTAATGGTGGACTCGACAGCAATCGGGGTCCCCCCGACCACAATATGTGATCCCGTGAAAGACCACGGCCTCCGACTTGTTGATGGCCACCTCCAGGCCCAAACGCCGTATGCGGCCTACGACCTCTGAGACCGCAGAAGTCACCAGCAACGCTGCCTCCCTGTACGAGCTTCCCCGGGCTGTGACCAGCGTGTCGTCCGCGTAACACACCAGGGCCACACCCGGCTGGAGCTCGCCTCTCAGCACCCAGTCGTACCCGATGTTCCACAGGGATGGGCCAACGACCGAACCCTGTGGAACACCGCACGACATGTCGCGCCGGCCTCCGCCGTCGCGTCCCCTGTAGGTGACACACCTTTCCGCTAAAAACCTAACCAAACCTAACCAGACCAAACCTAACCTAACCTGACCTAACATTGTCAGAACTGAATAACCCTGGGACAGATTTTGATGTGCCTTGGCCTGAGTAAAGGGAGAAGTAATGTCTTCAAAACTACAGTGGTTTTATCTGTGGGCGTCGTGGGACCAGCTCCCATATATTCTTGCCCACCATCCTTTGAAGTTTTTTATCTCTAACTTAAGAAATGCTATGTTTCCCAAACAAACTATCATCCCCTAAATCAACTCCTTTAGGCTTATTTTTGAGACAAAAAGTAGCCTTCCCCAGGGTGTCATCCGTCAATCGAAGTCCGTTCAGTGGTTTAGGCGTGAAAAGGTAACATGCAGACAGGCAGTTACTTTCTAATATATAATATTAGTATGGATACATAATTAACACTTATTTGCAGTGTGTTATCAGGCCATAAATTAGTTGAAGTAAAGGGTGTTGTACTTTAAAGATAGGCAACGTGTAGGGAATGTCTTACTGAAAGAAAAGAAAGAAAGAAAAATTGGTTTATTTGTCACAGAAACACGTGCATACAAAAAGATCAGCAATTTTAACCAAAATAGATCTAAATACAATAAAAAATAAAAATAAAAAAAACATATGAGATCAGGAGTATACAGATAAATAATCGGCAGCTGCACGTCATGACTGTGACAAGAAGGCTTCCACTCAGCATGATGCTGCGCTATGGGGACTCACAGCACAGCGCTGATTTTCAGTGGTCACCCGAAAAAACTACTGCGTAGCAGGATTTTATCTACTCGGTAATTAATCCTTCATAGCTGGGTAAGATGTGATGTCTACCTTGGTTTTAATAAAAAAAAGTGTCAATTTTTATCAATGAAACTAAAAGCGATCAGTACATCTAAACTGCGTTCAAGAGCTGTCTGTGTCAGTCAATATTCCACAACAATTATGACACTGACAGCTTTTTTAACGCTGCTTAGATCTACTGATCGAGCGTTCAGTTTATTTGATGAAATCTACCCTGAGTATTTAATTTGCTTCTCTATGTGTCAGATCAAATAAAAAACTAAGACAGAGCGCTGCGAACAATACCGTCAAGCATGCCAAAACTACACACGCACACATTTACAATCAAACTACACCTCACTAAGTGCACACATGTTTACGAAATCGGCCTCGCCTCACTGTTGATAGCGCAGCGCTCTGTCTTTTCTCTAGGTTTTTTATTTGGTCTGAGCTATAAGGTACAGAATATCATTTGCTAAGCACTTCACCTTCTATAAATTCAAGGTTTATTTGTTTTTTGTTGTCAAAATGTTCACGCTTTGATACTAGTTTCGATCTACAGACTAAGTGCGTACTAAGAATTTTTTATTTGTTATTTTTATACTAAGTATATAAAACCTGAATTCGTACTAGGAAAATAAGTATCCAGTACCTACACTACTTCACGGATAACATCTGAAATATTGATCCGGTGTATGCAACAATTACAGATAAGTAGTACACCGGATCTTCTCTTCCATTTATTTATATCTACGTACGTCTTGTAAAGCTCAAAGATCTCTAGGCCGGAAGATCTATCTCCGTCTCTTGGTTCAATAACAACAAACCGTTGCTCTTAATTGATTCCACATTTTCAAACATATTTACAAGAACCATCTCTGTAATTAACTAAAAAAAACATCTTTGAATTTTTCGTCGGAAAGGAAAAGATTTGTCGTCAGAATTTTGGCTAGGAATATCTAAACTTTTCCTGGAAGTGTCGTCATAGGTGACAGCAGAATTAACAGGTGAATACATTTACACTTAATAATAGAAGATCGTTCATCGCAGCTTTTAAAATTCAAGGACAGTATTTTCATGAACAAGTTTTCTTTAAAACAATTGACTATCAAGTAAACAAAAGAATAGAGTGTAGACTAGATACTATTTTTATCAATTACTAACTAGCACACGGCACTCAGAGGCAGTAATCCCATTGCCAGTGTATTCCTGAGTCACCAATGTCAGTCACACTGACGCATCACTTTACTCCATCTAATCTGCTGTTAACATTACAATCATCAGATATTTTCGTAGTCTCGGTCACTGCGATTTTCAGAACCACGCGGTTTTTGATTACACACATTGGACTAGACTCTAGACACATTGCGTCAGTTATTCCAGGCAGCTTTCTTGAGAGAATGACCTGGCGAAAGGTGCTGGCATTCAGCCAACGTTCGCCGCTAAGATGTCATATGGAATCTATGTATTACCGAGTATTCTGCTGTCTCCAATTGCAACTGTGTAATGTTTACATAACTGCTCAGTCATTACTAACTTGCCTTTCAGTGAACTTCAAGCTCACAGAACTAAAAGGGTCTGTATTTTTTTCATTGAAATTGGATTTCCGTAAGCTTTAGCATAGTACGTTGGTCTAAATAAGAAAGAAAACAAAACATTGGTATCGTCCCACTCGGATCGTAAAAGTTGATTGAGGGAAAGAATTTTTTTCTCAATTCACTCTTGTTTTTCCGTCTTATTAATAAGTACTATCTGATTCTAGTAGGCACTGGGCAAACTTCCAACCCTGGGGCTGTAAATGCGTTTTTCTATTTGACAGACCTGTGTCTGATTCTTTGACTGGGAACTCAAGGCGTGCAGTGCATTCATGTTCGGTCGCTGCCACTAGATCAGATCAAAGAGTCAACTTAAAAATTTCTGTTTTGCCAACCATAAATCAACACAAATAGTTTCTGTCAGAATAAAATTCTCGTTACCGTCGCTCACATGTATTTGTATATTGTTCTGCTTCAATAATAACTTGTCGTATTTGCTTGTCCTTGTATTATTTACTGTAATTACTATTCACAGAATTCCTGCGTACCTATATTGATTTTATAGGTGTTTAATACTTCATGCCACTGCCAAACGTTATGTTAACTTTAATACCGACATGTTTTTACATGTTATGATGACGGACAAATAATGCTGATAGAAAATAACAACGTCTAGGATTTTCCAACAATTGATTACGCTAGCAAATTGCATTCACTGTTTGAGGAAAACTTCAGTACTCATCTAGGAGAGAAGGAAAATATTATATTAGAACGAAGGCCTTTTGCTGTTTATATAAACGTATAAATGAACCGTACAAGGTATCAACAACCTTTATATTGGTGCTATAAATAGCCGACAGTTTAGCGAACCTGAAACCACAAAATGATCCATATCAACAAACGGCACTAGTTGTAATTATTTTCTCCATTAGGTATAATAAATAATGTTATGTAGCTTATGTTTTTTCAGATTCAGAGGCGCAGTTCATTTTCACGGCGATGACGTCAAAGCAATCACTTGTCACTTTGGTCTTAAACTTGACAAAATGCTTGGCAGTGGAAATGAAAGCGTGTTGAACAACATAGAACAATTACATATACAACAAAATTTCTCCGAATAGTAATTACTCCAAAGGCGAGGAAATTAGTCGAAGCTGTTCTTACGCCATCTTTATACCGAACACGTGGCTGAAAGCGGTTGTAACGCGTTACCAGACTCTTGAAGTTTTGCTCACCATTAGAACGGAAATAGCGTGAAAATATATTCATAGAGGTGAAAAGCGAAATGTTGTCTTGGTTCTAGAAACATCGATAAACTTATTTAAAGAAACCACGTGGCGGTATCATGAATACTCTCAAGATTTTATCTATCCGCAACTTTTTTCGATTGCTTCATGGTAAATATTTGGCTAATCTATGACGTCCGAGTGTCTCTTCGAGAATTGCGTTTTGACGATATTTAATCGTTTCATTATAAATAGTTCAGCAAGATTTAGATATGTACAGCAGTTGTCTGCGATTTCTTCCTACATTGCATGGTAGGGAAGACCGTCAAATGCATCGTCATTCGCCATTAACACCTTTATCGGAAAGTGCTGTATAGACACAGACAGTTGCACGTCTGTCTGTCCCCATTGTGTGTGACCTTGAATTATTGATTAGTGTCGTTGCAAATAAGAATTGTTTCTAGAGCGACACAGTTTTTTTCTGTATCATAGTATTATCTAACAGACTTTTCGAGTCATGTGTCACTTCTTCAAAAATGTTTTTTTGTAGATTGCACTTTAAAGAAAAGCGGACTGACAGTGTGTCCGGAATAAAATAATTTTCTTCTTGGAATTCGTCCTAAATTGACCGGTAGTATTAGCGCGGAAGAATCGAGCTCTCTAACTATAATAATAATCTTGTGACTGGGTAGTGATCGAGATTTTATTACAGTTTCAGTATCTTCATTAGCTTTTGCATGTTTTCTTTAAAATACTGGTATATTCATGCGCAACAGCTGCTGTTGGCTCCTTCCTGATTTTTTATTTGATTCGTAATGTCTCCTTTTGTACAGTTTTTTTTTTACTAAGTATTATTAATAACTAATAAATAAATATAACTCACGAGCTTAACTTTGAACAACTGTTAGTGATTGATGAGATCATAAATTGTTAAGTTTTATCTGATCTGATTGACAGCACTTCAAGCAACCGCTGTTGAAATTAAACAGACTATTAAATTATATCGATCGTATAATAATATTCTATTCATACAAGATTACAGACACAAAATTTCCGCTACTATTCGATTTTCATAACAACCAGAACGATAGCAGCGATCAAATGCAATCAGTTAAATGTTGAGTCACGTTTAGATACATTGAACTCAGTATATATCTTACCTGACTACCTACATATAGTACTGTTTTGTCAGCTGTTTTATTTAAATCAAGGCTAAAATTAAAAGAAATTCTTAACCTAAAGAAGTACGAAGGAATTTGATTAAAATATATTTATTTATTTATTTATGATAAGCACACCAACAGCACAGTCACTTACAATTCAATTAATTAGCATCTAAAATAGGCATTTCAGTAACCATGCAAATAACAGGTATGCATGACATTGACGTATGAAAAATTAGAGACAAAGGAGAACATTCAAAAAGTGTGTTTAGTAGACCTTAATATAGAACACTATAAATCAAACCAATTAGAGCTAGACAGCCGAACACTCATCGTACTGTTTAAATAGGGAGCGTCTGTACGAAGCGAAACTCATAGAGAAAATATCAATAGGGTAATCCGACAAGTTGGACCTATCATTATATTGCCTTGCCATACGTGTGAGGGGGCTATTAAATGTAGTATTTAAAGTGGATGTAGGTAACACAAAAATACGATGATGACGCTTACTACGTTGGCTAGACCTAAAGTTAAAATAGTTGATCAATTGTGCATCAATGGAACCAATATGTTCAAGAGCTGGTTAAATGTATTTGAATTAAATTTGATAACGGTATCTTATGCCGTCACGGTGCCGGCTTTTAATACATAATTAACAACGGACCTGAATTAATATTCAGAATGATAACGGAGCCTTAGGCATGATCTTAAAGTGTCGGTAGGCAATACAAATATATTGCTATTTTATGTACTTTGATACACACGATTTAGTGGTCCTAGGTTACGGCGTAAACGTGGTTGGAAATAGACGACGTATTTCTGAAAATGTTAGTGTGATTATGGCAGACAGATGGATGGATATTGGCAAATCTGCCAAAGACATCAGAAAATTTAAAGAATTCGGATATAGAGAGACGAAAGTTCTTTCGTTACCAAAATACATCGAAGTATAAACAACTGTAGTATAGAACTCAGACCAAATAAAAAAGCAAGACGGAGCGCTTTCAACAGTGACGTGAGGTAGATTTCGTAATCATGTGTGCACTTAGTGAGGTGTAGTTTGATTGTAAATGTGTGCGTGTGAGCGTGTATGCACAGAGCGGAGGTGTAGTTTTGGTATGCTTCACTGTATTGTTCACAGCGCTCTGTCTTGGTTAATTTTTATTTCGTCTGAGCTGTAGAATTGAAATGTTTATAACGGTACTGCTGCATCTTTTAACTCATACCTAGTTTTACTAACTACTCCAAATAGTTTAAAGACTAGGCATTGAAACTCTCGTTAAAATTTGTTCAGTACTTTTTGAAGGCTGCAATACTAGTGTAGTAAACAGGAATTAAACAATCTTATACTACCTGTTGTGTATTAGCATACACAATCTCTGTACATAATTATACTTTAAGAGTAAATATGTAACAAAATAATTATAGAGCCTATGAATGAATTACAATACAGCAGTTTTCTTCCTGAGCTGAACTATAAAATAGACTTAATAAGAAATATTGCCGTAGTCAAAGGTTAAGTAAAAGCAACTGAAGAAGCTGGACATCGTGGCGCAACTTTGGTGAATTTGATGAACTTTCTGATCGAGCTAGAAATTGATTCAATCAATATTTAGATAAGGGATAAAACACAACATTTTGCACAGCTAAAACCCGTAAACATAAACATTTTTCATCTAATCCATAAAACTGCGTGATCAAAGGAGCGTTCTTGTAAGTTATGTCTGGAGTTTAATGGAATCATTTTGAGTCAATAAATACATCATGTGTTTTAGCTTTAGATTAGCGGCGTAGGGTCATTAGTGAGCATAGTTATGACTCAGATTATTGCTATGGCATATGACGCACTACACTAGGTACTTAGGTAGACAGACTGCAAAGTCAACCGCGAAATGCAAGCTACTGAAAAGTTTACACAAGTGCACGGGAAGGCCCGCTACAGACGATGATGACTTTGAATTGGAGAAGCCTTTAATGAGAGCGTAAAAGCTTTCGTTTTTTTTGGGAAACTAGTTTAAATCTTTGCGCTAACAGTGCCCGGACATTTCGCCATTGACAATAATGAAATTACGCTTGCTTGATTTTTAATGATATGAGTCTTAACTGTCTGGCAGTTTCCGTGGTATAATTGTTCTGGGTATATGTATAGGTATGGCATATAACTTCCACACCAAAGGCTCTGGATCTACGAGTTAACACTTGGAATGAGTTAAAGGCTCTTCGCGTTTATGTGTCGGGGTAACCGCAGCAGCAAAGTGGTCTTGTGCGTTGCCGGCCTAAGACACACATGCAATCATTGTTTAGTCTAGAATTCTTCTCACAACTAGCACAAGTTTTTTGCTTTTAATATACTTTCAATCAAAATCGTTTGCCAAGAAAACTATTGTTTACAAAAAAAAGTACTTAGCGGAGACTGCAATGAGATTCTCTTTGATAGTGCATTATATGGCTTTTGATAAGCTTGAAAGAAAAAAGTCTCATCGGTTACCAAAATTGATTGTAGACTATGCAAAATGAACAAGAAAATGTATAGTAATTTGGTATTAAGTTTGTCGAATGCTTTTGGCAAAACTTTTATTACATTTTATGTGCTATCCATCTGAAAAATAGCTTATAAGTAAACGGATTTTGTGTTATGTAGCATATCTGTTTACAATCAAACCAAGTCGTAATTGTAAATCACCCCTTTTTAAAATCTCCGCTAGTTTACAATCTGAAAAGTAGACCTTCGTTCCCATAAAACACATATAAACACGAATATCAGCGTAGGTACACGATCAATTCTATATCGGGCGTAGGTATATCTAGCGAGTAGTAGGCATAACATTTATAATGTTATTCATTAAATATTTGTTTTTCTGCAGTAATATACGCAATAGGTTTCCTTATCAGAGTTCCTGTCGACGAATACCTACACTCGTCAACTGGACCGCGTGGAGACTTGGGTGTTGGTACAAGTTATCAACTTTTGGCTGTGTTTTACATATTTTCGTAATACCCTACGCCTTTTAGACTGATATTCTAGGTACATGGTATATGGTATATTCAGTTTGTTATATTTCGGTGTCTGCCAAAACAGGTCCCTATACCGATCCCTGAGGTACGCCGCGTGTCAATGTACTGTACGTTCTTATTGGTACACACGGCTACACATCAAGCTATATACATTTCCAGCATAAGCTGACCTCGCATTGTAAGGAAATTCTATACAATGCGAGATCAGCATAAACTGGAAATGTATAGCTTCATGTGTAGCCGTGTGTACGATAACAACTTTTACATACCACGTTTTAAGAGATATTAAAAAGCAGGTGTTATAAATGGACAGCTTTAAACTTAAAACTCTAATGTACTCTCTATTTATCACTTTGCATTGTGTTGTAATAAATGCAGAAGTTGTGCATTGCGTATAATTCAATTGTAGGATATTCATTGTTTTCTTCAGATCTGACTCTCATTGTAGGAATTGGGAAACATAAAAATAGGTAATGATTGCTAAAGCTATACATTAATCACCTTAATGATACTTAAAAAATATTGTGTGCGTATTAACATTTATCTCGGCCATAATTCCAGCAGTAGGTAATCTATTCACTTGTTAGAGTAATTACACCACTGACGTGCGATGAAGTGCGGCCCAAAGATACGATTAATCACCCTACCTGTGAGCACCCTTTGCCAATTTCTACTCCGACGGTCTGTAGTGTTTTACGCCATCGGAAGATAGGAAAAGAAGCCAGGTCGTGCGATCGCGACACGCTTACGCACTTCGTACGTCAACCCATCAACATTGATAGCGATATGCAACAGTAAAAATATTATGTGAGAAACAAGATAAAATTACTTCTGATAGGCAGATATCGGGGATTGACGAGGCCTTTGACTTGTCTTTTATCTGACCCTAATCCCTATGTCTACATTGTTGTCTTTGTCCTAGGATTTAACGAATAGCTCCTAGTTTCGTTTTTCATTGAACGTTCATGTCATCTATAGCCATCGCATCTCGACGATATAGTAGCAGAACCCTTTGAAAATCGATAATACGACTATTTTGCAGTTTGTTTCAAGTACAAAGTTTTGCTTTACGGCGAGGATCGACTTCGTTCTTATATACACTATAACTCGCCGAAATGTCAAAAAACAGCCTTTATTCGTAAATAAGGCCGAGGAGAAAAATCTAAAGTCAGATGAATCACAAGACAACTAAAACTCTGCAATTAAATAAAATGCCTACGTGATCATCTCTATCCGAGACTTCTTCGCGGTAAAGCATTTTAAATTTACACACCGACGACCTAGTATCACGATTTCAGTTTGTGTGTAGTGCAGAACCAACGTTTAATTCTCAAAGTTAAATTGCTGATAATATATTATTTCCCGAATAATGTCATGTAGTTGAATATCGCAACTTTGTAACAATCTGCAGCCATTGTTGTGTATGTGGAGATTTTCTCCTTTATTTATGTCACAGCCAACTCAAGGTGCTGATGGCAGTATCGATTATTCTTTCCCTTCTTCTTTTTGGTTGTCTCGATCAATGTTTTCAACTGTATGGTCAAAAATATTTACGAGCAGTATTCTGCAAGTATGTACAGTCCAGTTTATAGAGTGCCTTGCTTTCGGTGACTAAATCCAACGTTGTTTTCGACACGATGCCAAATATCCGAGAAAGTATTGCCTATATTTAGACTTTGTGTAGTGTTTTTGTTTATGTACACAAAGCAAGGACGGGGCGATCAAATAAAATAAATCCGACAAATATATAATCAAGATTTTTTTGATTATGTAATATGAAAGCGGTCAGATTTACTTTATGAAGCCTTTTGTTGGATATTCAGCACAGTGATTACAGCTGTATCCTATTTGCTAGATATAAACTTATATAAATACACGTAATCGTTACGGTAACCTACTTTGATGTTCTCTTCTTCACAAAACTCGGAAGGTCACCGATGGCGGACGTCACAGAGTCACTATGTCCATAGGTGTTCAATTTACTGATGGTGGCTAATAAAACAGCAATAGACCATTGGCTGAAGTTGAAAAACATTCTGATTATCACCTAACGCCTTGCTAATTTACACACATTTCTATTTGTCATATAATTTAGGATGTTTTTATATTCTGAGTGCGTTGCTTCGTATCAACATTATATATCTTTTATTTAAGAGTGACGTCTTCATCTTATATTTTTATACATATACACATGTTTCTCTGATGTCTCGTATAAAAACGCAAACACATGTTGGTTAGTTAGCTTCTCCTTAACATAAAGGACTCGTGTTGTTAATTTAACATAATGCAAAAATAAACAACATAATTTTTATTCAACTGATCTTCATAATATTTTTACGGTTTCAGTACGAAAATCTTCATGAGTTGAGAATTAACACGAATGAATTAACAAGAATCATGTCACGCTTTATCTGTTCTGAACCTACCGGAACTAGCGTGTGAACTAACTATTAACTAACACACCTAAATATACGAAAAGTGGGTGTCGAATGTCGATAGTTCACTACACCCTTCTGTAACGAATATTGTTGGTATGTTTACTCTTTCCAGAAATTACATTCATACACTAATTATACGTGACAGGTATTTTGTCAAAGTTTTGTAATTTGTTATCTGGGGGCCTGAACCGGCCACATTAGCAATTTCTTTATAAGCAGTTCATTTCCTGAATCCCAGTTGTCATTAGCAATTCCTCTAATTTGACATAAAAGCAATTCATAATTTGTGGACCATTTTACGAATCTTCATAGGAAAATGTCAAACCATGAATTATTTCATAATATGAATCGCACGCAGATCATATTCTGATTTGTCAGTTTGTGACATTTTACGATGATTCATAATATTTTCACATTATGATTCTGCTAAAGTGACCGTTTTAAGCCACCAGCTATTTAGATGTTTCTCAAATTTTCGTCTCCAATTAAAATTTTACAACTGTTTTCGAGTTTTTGTTTGTATATTTTCAGTAACCATCGGATTTATTTTTGGCTTTTTCAGTTTTATAAACTCCAATAAATTCTTTATCACTCCATTTCGGCAACGCTCCGCTAGTAACGAGAGTAATTCAGTATCCCAAAAACTATTTCCGTGTCCACCATGGCATTTTGTACTTGCTCACTGCTAAAAGGTTGTTATTGGAGTCACAAATATACCTGCAAGGCCGGCCAGTGCGTACGTGCTCCCATCAACGCAATCGAACCCAGTAACTAACCGTTTTGAACACAGCTGATTTCGGCCAGTACACAAGATAACACCCAAAAGGGCTTCCTAATCTCCTCAGTCATTAGTAAAATTTTCCATTACATACGATTCGCATGTTTATTCAAGTTTTTCGTCTTAGCTATTTCTGACCGAATTTTGACGGTCCTTATCGAATATGCTTTGCAATTATCGAGAATTCAAGGTTGTAGCGCGCAGATATCGGTTATCGCGAAAACTGGCTCTCGAAAGATTTTACGGTGATACTCGACGAATTTGCTTTAATAAAACATGCAATTGAAATTATACACATTCATTACGATGCATAGTGTTTCTGTATGTATCCGGCGACCTAATAAACAACAATATGTCTGACGTGACTTAAAAGAAGAATCAGAGACCTAAGTAGGTACAAATAACGTGTGAAGGTTCTTCCTTTATCGATTATGTCTGAACCAGTTTATGAAGACATTATCACCGCTCATGTTTATTTACATTCATAAAAGAGAGATGAAAACTACCCTAGATTCGTTCACCTGCCCGATATAGGGGTGTGGTGTGAGGGTCGTTGGCCCCACTGCTAGTAGGGCATTGACCTCGCATCGTCATCTGTTGCACACAGTTACATTATGTAGGTATCTCGCGTTTGACCCAGTTCGCACACACTGATACATGTTGTCAACTCGTTACCGTCAAGAGCGACAAGCTGTATTACATAAACTTTTCCACTCATTAATCTAAAATCATCTTAAATAATTATGAGGATTTATAATTGGTTATTAATATGATAATGATAAGAAACATCACGTGATATTTTTGTATTGAATTTAAAAATAAGTTCGATGCTTGGAACTGATATTCTTAATTGCTTTGATTATAAGAAGACTTAAAATACATTGTGTTTATAACAATTAATAAAATAAACTGGCATAATTATTATTCGAGCTAATAATAATTATGAATTATGGGGACGATACTGGTGGTACACATAACAGTATGTGATATGTTCGTTAATGACGACAAACATATGGGGCTACGGGCTTCATGAATAGTTTTTCTAATTCAGCCAATATTTTAACTTGGTAACCAAACATTTTAAATGAGTTTTACTTATACTTCTACCATACAATATGAATATATTTAAACAATTTAGACAGGTGTTTGCACATTGTAGAAGTTTTAATTACTGAAGTTACTTACTTGAAGTTATCAGTGACAATGAACCATTGCTACCTATCAGATACCACTTCTACAAGGTGTGATGGACTCTTTAAAATCGTGTGCTGATTCCTATAGCATATCTACTAACACTACATATACTGAACCCGTCCTCTTAAAACACAGTTTTAAACGCTTCTGTCGGTATCAATACCATTATTGTCTTTAGTGAACACAAAACACGTGTTGTTTCTAATATTGTTAATGAATCGAAATTAGTTTTATATCTTGCTAGTGTAGTAGTGGCTAGTATGGTGATACCTTGAATACTACAGAAAAAAAAAGATATTCCTAGGAATCATTTAAATTCTTACCAGTAAGGATTAGGAGCCTTTAAGGGTACTTATTTTTTGAAGAACTGCGATAAGTTCAATACGATTTTTGCAAACAAGAGTCGGTTTTTAGTTTAATAAAAATGAAACTGTTACATCATCCCATTAGATAACGATACTTCATTATTTATGACCAGATTGGGGATCTAATGTTATTCTCTGATCCAGTTCCGATAACCTGTTATATTATCTAATCATACGATATTATATTTAGGGAGCTGATAAGTAGCGATGTTGTGTGCACATTCATTTTGTTTACTATCTACTTCAATACGGTTTCACTGTGTGATGTCATCGCTAAGTACAATTAGGACGAGAGAGGACCATAATAGCTCGCTTCCTGCAATTAACTCTATCACTAGACGTCCCAATTCACACTCCGTCTGTGGGCCCAATTTGACAGGGTCTCGGCGAATCAAGATGTCTCCCGGCCGAATCGTATGACTCCATGCGAATAATGCAAGAGCCGGCTATAATTTCTAAATGAATAATACTGAAAATTTGAAAAAATAAAAATCTTTTACAACTGGATCTTAGGGCTTGTACACAAAACTGCGTTGCGACGTCGCGTCGTCGCGTCGCATCGCAAAAATCAGCGACGGTACCTTAAGATTTTCTTAAGAAAGCTTCTGCGTTGCGAATTCGCATCGCGCCGATTCGCAGTTTTGTGTACAAGCCCTTAATTGGTAAAAGTACTTCGGGGACAAAAAACATCTATATGATTGTATACCGTACCCATAGAAACAGTATGAGAAAAACGTTTTACGAAAGGGAAAAAAATACAGTTCATGTCTCCTGACCTCCTTCTGCTTTATTCATGAAATCCTGCCGCCTTGACACGTATATCGACTTCCTGTCTTAACAAGTTACTGTCCAGTATTCAGAGATAACGGTTTTACGTAATGTCTTCAGGGAATACAATCTTTTCTTTAGTGGTTTGTTGTGTAAATCTTCAACTTTATTCTTCATCTGTTTACCCTGGTCCAATGCTACTTTGATTCAGAGCAATATGTTTTGATCGGCAGGGTGTATCCCACTATTTCTATTAGATATTTCTATTTATAGAAATACTGGGCCTGATTCAGACTGATTGTCCCACTGTATCTATTGCTGTCGGCTGCGATAAAAAACGCTGCATCACCTCTATGACGACTTATCTTAAACTACCGACAACGATAAGGGTTGATTTATTTTTTAAAGTAATACCAGACGGAATAATATCGTTAAGCGATGAAGGAATGATGCCAATGGAAACATGTGAGGAGTACAGTCACAAACAATCATCCATACATCTGCGTAGTGACGAGGTGGCTTTGTGTGATTTGTACTGTAGAGTATGTGGTGGAGAATTATTTAAAAAAATGGCAGATTATTACTTTGTTCTCCTTTTATTTTTTTTTAATACCGAGAAGTCGTGATTTAATTTTAATCTATTCATAAAAAGTGGTAAACTTTTCAAATAACATAACTGCGTTTTTTTGTCGCAATAATAATGGGTTATAATTCGTAAAAAACGCTGGTCCCACTTTTCTATTTTGTATTTCCATGGAAATAGTGGGATACACCCGATCGGCCATTCTCCTCTGTCAGCCGTCAGGTTATCATTCACTGCCTTTTCACTTCTTAACCTTATAAATTGTGGTTATCATCGTCATAATATTATTGTTTCGTTCATCATTATGTTTTTTCCATTTCGTTTAACTTTAAGTTGTTAGATGCTGAGCTATTAGGAGCATTATAGTAAACTAAACTGGACGAAAAATGTATAGTAATCAAACGAGGGTAATATTCATAAAAATATACCCCATACGGCCAGTTTCTTCAACAAAAGTAACAGTCAACTGTTCTTTTGTACTTTTGTATTTTCAATTCTCTGCGCTGAGGCGAGGGTTGTAAATCCAACAGCGCGGAAGAACAGTTGACTGTTACTTTGGCTGTTACTTTTGGTGAAAAAATTGGCCGTTAAAGTGTTAATTACTTTACTTTCAAATAAGGGAAGAGGAAAGACAACATTTATACGTATGACCCTAATTACTACAACTTTATACTAACTAATGACATCTTAGCAACTATGTATCGTTGTAGTAACCTCTGCGGCAAAACTGGCTACTGTATGGCTTTGTAAGCTGGGGTTACGAGTTGCGGAATTACGTTTTAATATGTGTTATCTTATTAGCTTACATATTAGGTACTAAAATATTTATATAATAGTGTTTGTTGTAGATACCTTCCGTGATAAAAGTATTTCTATTTGATGTCTGATAAAATGTTCCAACCCGTGTTGCAATTTTTCTTTCAAGGACTTAAGAGCACTTTTTCGAAGAACACTTCGCTATTAAGTAATCTATTTATAGAAGGTACATAATATTTATCAAGATTGCCGAAGGAAAGCCTGTCAAACTACTTAAAGTACATACATTCGTTACGTTGCAAGCTACGAGTGTTTGTCTTTATAGATGCAGTGTTAGCAGACGCCTATGTCTCGGTAGCGGAAGTTAATTCAGCCTTGGAAAGGATCAAGGGATCGAGTATCTATGAGTGTGTTACCGGAACGAACGATGAAAATCTTGCGTAGCACATGCGTACGAGCCGCGTAGCACAGCGTAGAAGCGCCGTAGCGCTGCGTAGGCGTCGCGTAGCAATGCGGACGAAACACATAGCACAGCGGCGAAACAGCGTAGCACTACGTAGAAGCCGCGTAGCGCTGCGTAAAAGTAGCGTACCGTGTCATCTTCTCTGAGATGTTGAAACTTCAAACCATTTTATCACTTGAATTAACAAAATCTACTATAAGTCAGACTCGATAAAATGAAGCATAGTTTTAAAGATATTTGCCTATTAATATGCGCATATCTTAATCTGTAAGCTGTCGGTGTGAGTTTAACCCAGCGTTCACCCGTGTCCCTCACTTATCTGGTCACATTTCTCAAATATAGTAAAAAGTTACTGCGGAATAAGTTTTATCTTTCTCTATCTTATCGCCTGTGAATTGTGAGTTTTTTTTGTTTACATAAACGTTGACAGCTGATGTTTTTTGCTCATTTATTTTTTAATAAAGTTCGCCTTGATCCCACGTTTCAAAATTATCCAATCAATCAAAGGCCTTGTCCTGATATTACAGTAACGGTGTTTTGAACGACTTTTATGACGCTTATTTTCATTTTCTTTGTTATATTATGATGATCTGATGACCGCAGTAAAAAAATACCGGAAGACTGAACTGCCAGGTGCACTTCATTAATCAGTAAAATATACTTTTATTTTTTATCTTTTAAAGCACTTGAATAATTTATCACTGAGTTAGCATTACTAGTTGGTTTGAAAGATTTTAGATGTTATTAAGATAATGAGCAAATGTATTTTTAGACATTCGTTAAGATTGTAACCTTTTTCAAATCATATAATAGTTCGGGTCTATTTAGATATAAAATGTTATATTCTTGCATAACCTTAACATATTTTGATGTATTTTTAAATGAAGCATTCAATCAAATGGCTTATAATAATATAATTTGGACTGCTTATGGATATGCGTGAGAAAATAACCAATTCCTTTGAATAAAAAACAAAAAAATACATAAAAAATACTTATTTGGAAATGTTTACGAATCAAGCAAATGAAGGTAATTAAAATATTTCTGCGAAAGATAATCTTTAAACTATTTATCATAGATTAGTAGGACTTGAGAATTCTGTTTATCTACAAATCAGTTATCAATTTATCATTTACGACAAAATGTTTTCTTACAGCGCAATTGCCGTACCACTCTTATATAATATAAGTGTATGTATCACTTACCTATGTAATATACGATCTAACGACTTATTAATAAACTCTGATTATTTCACTCAAAGTAAAAAGTTGAGTATCATTCAAGAACTCATAATAAATACTTATCCACTTAGGAATATTATTTATTATTGCGTCTAAGAAGCCACATAATATTATGAAAATTAAATAAATTCTGTAGGATTTACGGTAAGGCAAAACAATATCTAAGGGCATTATGAGTTTTATTACACTAGCAGTTTGAGAGCGTGTTTCCAGCGAGGCCATTGTTTAACGCTCTCGCTGCGTATGCATAGCGAGCACCCCCAATTTAGCACCCCCTACTGTCATCAAAGTGTTAGCCACGCTTGCGGAATGACAGCGATTGACGTTAGTGTACAAGAGAGAGTACAATAATTGTGAAAACGCGGAGAACACGCCGCGTAGTCGCGGCTTGCTCGCTTAGCACCCGCGGGGAGCGAGTTCACAAATCGCCTCGCTGAAAACACGGTTCGAAAATCGCTAGTGTTATAAGTTATGTTGATATTATCCATTAATTGATATTATTACATCATTAAGTTTTACCACAGTTTTACTAACATAGTTTTTAAGTCGTTGTTTGTAACCATATGGATTGTTTGTACTTTTATGTGAGATCCGCATTAAACGAATTAATGTATTCATACACGCTTAGGTCACCTTACGCCGAAGGTTTTGAATAAGAATTAAAAAAAAAGCTGACTTAAATTTTAGATCAGTACAAACATTTGTCAATAATTCACAATGAAATAGAGCCTAGCCTAGTCTGGCTAAAGGATAGCCTTTTTATTATACCTGTAAAATAAGTATTTCTGATTTTTCTTATAAGGGTTTTTTTCATTGAAACTGAATGTTGACGCATACACAGTTAGCGCCCCAGATACTACGAAATAGTTGAAAAAAATCAGGTAGACAACGCCACGGAGCGTGACACTAGTAAAGCTATATTACATAATAGAGTTCGCCTTGACTCTAGTGGATCATGATCACCGCGACTATTGGCCGACTAGTGCGACTGTACTTGTGAGAGAAAATCTAGACTCGAATGTGCCATGAATCTGTGTTGTATCTTGTTTACAATCAAAAGTGATATACAGGATGTAAGGGTAAACACTCTTGTCATTCAAACCATGGGTAGTTGACTTAAATATAAAAATAAATGACCGAAAACAACAAAAAAAAAACGTTATTTTCATTAAAAGATTTTTAAAAGTTTCTATCTGACACCGTGCTTGCTAGCGAAACAGCTGACTGACTAAGGGAGGGATCGCGCTCGCGGCCGGTCAGGTCACATCCCGTACCCCTCCTCCTGTGTTGAGACGCAAGTTCGTTGCCCTAACGCATAGGGCAACGAACTTGCGTCTCTTGTGGTAAAATTTAGATCTAAAAAAAAATTAAAAAAAGTTGTAATTTTCCATTGATTTTACGTTCTATAAATGAAACCAAACCACTGGTTGCAAGGATAACGGTGTTTACCCTAACACCCTGTATATGGACGATTGCCATAAACTTTTGTTTTTCTATCTATTTTATTTATCTAGTTTTAATTAATATAAGGATTCCATTATTTAAGTAATAGTTAGTTAGGTTAGTGTTAAGTTAAAATGATCATGTACAAAGTTGGATAATAAAGTGTATGTACCTTTTATAAACGACTTCAAAAAGGAGGAGGTTCTCAATTCGACTGAATATAATTTCTTTTTTATTGAATGTTTTTTACGCGATTTCTCCGCCAATTATGAATAAAATTGATTGTAATGATTCTTTTGGTGGTCCCATATAAAGTTTATTAAGTTTGCTTGGGTAGTTTTTGAGTTAGCTTTAATTTCGGCTCGAAAAATAACTTTAATTTCGGAAGTCGATTGCAAAAAACGAAAATTCAAAACCAAAGATACCGACTTCCGAAATTAAAGTTATTTTTCATTTTGTAGTGTTTTTTTGAAAAAGTTCCATTTCATAGACATCATCTAATTCAATGCTCTGAAGATATATTAATTACGTAAATCTTTAATAGCATAAATAATTACGCACTGATTAATCTTTGCTACGGTTGCAAATCTACAGAGTAATCGTCCTATTTTTTTTCTAGGGTCTTCGTTGATGACAGATTAACACATACTACAATGTAATGTATTATTTACATAAAAGTCCATCACGCCTTGTTTCCCCGAAGGGAAAACAAACACACAAAGCAAAGACAAAGCTGTACCTATAGTACACCCCCATTTCACCAGTTATGTTGAAGTCCCATGTACTAGGGGCGAGCCTATTGCCATCACCCGGGCACAAATCCAGACTCTGGGCTGCTACTGAGAAATTCCATATAGAAAAACGTACTAACACTTTGCTTAACCTGGGGATCGAATCCAGGACCTCATCCTCAGCAGTAGCACTTGCGACCACAAGACCTACGAGGCAGAGTGTTATTTACAAAGTCATTATTCACCCTTCAAGTCTAAACCTAATCGTTTGAGATAACCAGTCAAGCCGATGTGAGAGCAACAACTTAACATGGATAAGCGGGTCATGGATGGTAAATATGAGTGATGTTGCGTACGCGCATTACAAAGTTGCACACGATAAACTGCACTAGAATTGCATCGCATTCCTTCAGCCTTACCTACTTACCTTACTAAACTGCTATTGTTTGCATACGTAATTTATAAATAGCTAGGAAGTGACATTTAAGACTTCCTTAAGCATTCATGAACTATTCAATTGACTAGCAGGAATAGGTCGAAATACAGTCCAGTAGTAAATCGTTTGACTGCCTCGTTGGTCGCAAACGCTACTGGTGAGCATCATGAAGTCCTGGGGTCGATTCCCGGGTCGGGCACTGTTATAGGGTTTTTCCATCTGGAATTTCCCAGGAGCAGCCCGGAATATGGATTTGTGCCCGGTTGATGGCAATAGAGCGCCCCCTATTACGTGGGACTGAAACATAAATGGCGAAATGTGAGTGTTACTATACGCATCTGCCCTTCAGGGATTACAGGCGTGATGTAATGTTATGTGAATTTAATCGTTACACAATAATCAATTATATCGGGACTCGGTCAAACTAAAGCCCTACATACTGGTACGCTTTCAACGAAGCTGCGAATGTAGTTCATCATTATTTTCGAACATAGAAGGTCACGAACTATTTGCTACGTCATCGCTACACCAGTGCGGTGCTTCAAGCTTCTGTAATTACGTCTTCGTTTATTGTTTCGTGCCGTTTTTACACCCTTTCATGAAAAACATTCAATGGGTTATTCGTTTTCATTCAATGTATTTATTGTAATGAACGGTATTTTAACATTGCAAGTCTAGATATTTCTGAAGGGTGTATTGTATGTGCGTCGTGCTTCACCTTTGAACTGAAACATTTACGTTTTCAGTTTCAGTTTTTCTAGCAACTACAACAATGTGAAAAGGGTGTTTAGAGCACATTTAGAGCGCACCACTGGACTTGTTCTCCAGCGTAAACTGTTCTTGCTTGTATATGCACAGCGTAAGTAGTAGTCACCATAATATATAGGCGTAACGTTGACGCCGCGTCACAGATGGAACACAGATAGTTTACTTCGCAAAATCATTTCAATAAAAAGCGACTCTTGTTACGACACAATAAAATGCAATTCAGGTCGCACACCGCTAATTACCTACATTTATATTCACCTAGAAGTTGCCTCTCTTTCTATCACGTAACTTACAGATTTTCTGTCTACGGTAAACTTACTGAATTGGCCCGACAAGACGGGCCCACCGCGTACTTGTAGCTTCATACATAAAATGCGGAGTGAACAATCTATATTTATATGTGGCCGCGTAGAAGTTTCCTAGACCACACGAGTAGTTCGAGTAGAAGACGCGTAGACGTCGTGTAGAAGCAACTTCGACGTCGAGTAGGCGCTGTGCTACTCACCAGTTTGATATAGCAGGTGAGTATAGTATATAAGTGTAGAGTATCTTAAAATAAATTAAAGGGCACTTTCGTATTGGGTGATCAAAGTGCCCTTCAATTTATTTAAAGATTTAATTTTGTAAACTTAGCATCACGTGGTTCACGTTTTCGACGGAAGTTGGCAATCAAATATAAAGCAAATCATTTAAATATTATTCAACAATTTTATTTAATTATTTGATAATACTTTCGTGTTGCGGTTGCGTAATCAGATGTTTTCATAGCATTTTAATCACTATCAGTGTATTTACGTTTGTTCCAGGTTATCGGAACCCGTATTACGTAGGTATGAGATTGTGTCTTCTCTGTAGGTATCGAGATTATTCAAGATACAGGAGCGTTCTTCTTTTGGCTTTTTTATATAGATGTTTAATATTTCAAAAAACATTTGGGCCTTTTTATAGAAACGTTCTAAGAATTTTATCGGACTACTTGTTGAAAACAACTACCAGATGTATTTTGCTTCCTAAAATCTATACAGTAGGTACCTATGATTCGTGATTACCAGAAAAAACAAAATGTATTTTTTTCAGAAACGTTACGTCTGCTAATTTTATAAACTTGTTCTATAACGAGTATAATTTATGCTAAGTAAAGAAAACCATCAATTACTCACCATTAGTTGATCTATTCAATCTTTATTAATTCGCATCCAATTATCCTTGACCGAATGCGAGTCGCGATCCACTGAAAGAATAACAATACAATTAATAGTTGTTCGTCTATTGCGTTCTTAACAACAAGAAACTTGTTTACTTCACATTTTTGTCAGATAACAGGATTTCTGCTCGAGCGATTCATTTCCTTGTATAATGGAAGTCATTTATTCAACAATCAGTAAGGGATGCTAAAGCAAGGCTTGTTTTAAATTTAAAAGTATTAGATGGTGGCACCATGGAACTTTCCACTCGGGTATGGAATTTATTTGTGTGTGTGTCTGTTTAGATAAGTCTTATAATCACACACACATGGTCCACTCGTTCGAGGTTTTAAGTAAGTTATGTGTTGACGATGACATCATGTGAGGCTCGTATGAACTCGGCATCGTACTAATCTGGCCAAACTTGTTACGAAGCGCGTTTGTTAATAATATGTATATGGAAATTATGTGTATCGTTCTAAACCAACCATGGGGCACGTTTTTAAAAGAACACAAGAGACTTCAGAGTCAGAGACCACGAAATTTGAACTAACATAATTTTGTTCTTCAAAACACTGCTGTCGTTGCTCTGCCAATTTATATTCTATAGATTTCAAGGTGTCAAAAACTGTTTATAAACGAACTTTTTTATTCGGGGACCATTTTTTTCCGATTTTAGTTTTATAATATGGCCATCATTTCTGGCAGAGTGCATTGAACCCGAATATAATGTTTTTTTCGCCTGCTCATATGGAATTGGAAATTTTGGTCAATCTGAATTTCCGATGGTTTTGTCCTTGACCAATGTCCTCGTGTAACGAAACTATTGAGATGCAGGTGAAAATATTGTTGATACCGTTTTTTCTAAGAAGTTCAAATACGTCTGTTGTACTTTTATGTATACTACGTATTGTTTACACTGAAGATACTCATTTCGCCAGTTATGTATAAGTTCCATGTAATAGGGGGTCTATTGCCATTATCCGGGCACAAATCCAGACTCCGGACTGCTAGTGAGAAATTCCTAATGGAAAAAACCCTATAACACATTGCCAGACCTGGGAATCGAACCCAGGACTCAGCAGCAGCGCTTGCGACTACTAGAACAACGAGGCAACTCCTAAATCATCTCTATATTATGTACTAGCATTAGCAGTAGACAAACCCAAATGGGATTGATCAAATCCAAAATAACCGAAACAAAAAAACAATTTTACAACGTAAAACCGCTACTTATTCATATAGTTATAATTTCGGATAAGAATCATACTGATAATAACTCCACTGGCACTTAACATTAAAATGGTGTCAATAAAGAAGAAAGTGAATCACTTGCTTGCCCCTATAATGAATCTATTATTAAACTGCAGCTGTAACACTTGTGAACTTAATTATTATGCTATCAGGATGAAGTCTCCTCCGTGTAAGTTTGTTGAAAGGATCCGTGAACTTTACAGTTCTCATAAGTTTTCGAGTAGTTGATTAATTGAATCACACCCGGTTTCTGATTTGAGAAAAGTAGCAAATCTCAACTGATTATTCTCAAATACATAAGTATGCGCTTTTAAAATCGAATTTCGTTTCTGAATTAAGATTTTTTTAACTCTAATCAAGACTGGAACGTGTTTGCATTGATCAGGAATACTCAAGTAAATGATCAGTTAATTATGGTTTAACGAAATTCGATTTTAAAAGCGCATACTTATGTATTTGAGAATAATCAGTTGAGATTTGCTACTTTTCTCAAATCAGAAACCGGGTGTTATTAGTCTTCAGATACGAACAATTTGGTCTTGATAGTCTAGAGTTACCTGCTGGCTGCTACTATCATTTAGCATCTATAACTCCAAATATGTCATCAAATTATTGGAGAACTTTATGTTACTTTGTAAAGTATTATATTATTTTTAATTACTGTGAATGTGAAGATTATGTGGATCTTTCTTTTCTTTTTTATTATTTATTTTTTCTTAATTTTAATTAATCATAGTTTGGCAGTTTGAGTAATTTATGCGGCCTAACCAAATGTCCTTTCTTTGGTATTGTTCGTCAAATCGTTGAGCTCCTTAAATTCGGAGTTGAGCTGCACGATTACTGACAAATGCATGCACTGACTGGACAGGTCCACTCAGACACCAATCTACATGGTCTTCACATAATCTGACCAAGATTATGTCTGGACTTTAAAAGAGACTGTGACCTCTGAGTTTGTTTCGGCTTTTCTTCTCAGAGTAGTCAGATAGGAAACGCCGACCTCATCTAGTTTTAAAAATGTGATTGACGTCTAAAAGTGTTTGTACAAACCTACTTACAGAAATAAATCATTTATCATTTACTTAAAAACTAACAAACACCTCGAGCACGCGTGGCATGACCACCGTTGAAACAGGTTTTGTCGGCGGAAGAATATACAAAATGACAGATAAACAATCCCCACCTGTAATTTTGTCTATTCTTCCGTCGACTCGTTTCTACAGTGGTCCACTGAACTAGTCATGAACGTGTGCTGAAAGATGTCATTCCGAAATACTTATTCCATTAATGGCAACTGATTAAGGGGGAGTAGTTTGACAGCAAAAAAACATATTTCACCCGCGCAACCCTTACCTACCCCTCTCATTAAACACGACGAAAACAAAACACAATGCCTTCCCGCCAGCAGAAACTTTTCGTCTGGCGTTTATTGGAGCAATGGCGCTAGTTTTACCTACTTCTTTCTATACTCCGTGCTACTATACCAGTCAAAAATCTGTCAAATAAAATGTATGTCATCTTGAGTTTTCAAATATCAACATTGAATTTTATATGTTTATTTTGACTCGATATTTATTTATTTATCAATCAATAACACTTGTAATATTCGTTTTGGAAGTGGTTTTAGTGTTTTTTTCATGTTTTCTATGTCTCAGTTTCTTTTGTGGAATGTGATAAATTACGAAAATATTATTTACGAAAATAAATAATATCTCAGTGCAGCTAAAATTTGAGCGTAGTCCTCTCGTCTCAACAGAGCGACGCCGACTGATTTGTGAAACAAAAATATGCTTGAAGTTCCCGTAATGTGCGACGGAAGATGGCTTCTTCCACGAACTAAGAACGTCGTAAGTCCTACAAGCTTTGATTCGTAATAAAACCAAAAATAAAAGGAATAAAAAAAAAAGCCTACACAATTTTTTTTGCCTTGTTTTAATACATATAATCATCTAATTTTTATTGTAATAGGCATTAGCATTTTAAGTACAAATCGAAAATACGTGAAAATTAGAGGTAACTTCGTGATATTTTTTTATCGACAAAATTTTAATATTTTGTGTTTCTGTTCCACAAAAAGTTTGGAAATATCATGTAGTTACTCATACTATTTTTATTTTACACCTAAGTCTTATCAATTTCATGAAAAATCAAATTGAAGACAGGCAATTTTGCTTCCTACCGGCCCTTAATGAGGTTGACTATTTAGCAAAGGCTTTAATAAAATAACCAACATCTGTTCTCCATTGTTAGTATAATTGATCAGGTAAACAATACTAACCTATAAAGCTGCTCATAAATTGTTAAATCGTGTTAACCGCAAGCGAAGCCGGTATAGTTTATCTGACACGCATAAGTGTCAGACTACTATACTGCGGTTGCCCGCTGCGCATGCGACCCAATTATTATAATTGATTGGTTTGTACAGTAATTCGTAGCCCGCCTGATTGTCTAGTGGTTACAAAGATGCTAACTCAATTTCTGATCGTGTTGTGTTGGAGCTTGGGAATCGATTTCCGACAAGCAGTAACTTATTGGACATTTCCGTTACAAAATTCTCAGTTTATAGCCTTAGGTTGGAATTGCGCCCGATAAACTATCTATATATAGCTTCCCCTATTTCACTGGACCTAAAACTGTCTTCATGGCCTGCGACGCGTAGGATTGCACACCCACACGCTCTGCTTTACCCCTCGGCGATCAAAGCCGCGACGGTTATTGATATTGATTAGTACTTTGCAGCTCATTTCGTATAGAAGTGCCGCACAAGTCATTCTCCTTTGTAATATCTTCAATTTACGGTCAAATTCTCTCTTTGAAGTTACCAACTTATCGTCTACTTTAGCAAGTTGGTTTGGTACACTGTTTAAATTATATAGGTAAGGTATGTTTATTGACGTCAATCGTCTTTACTGCCCATTCATTCGTGCCTCGTAGATCACCTACCTATATTTGCATTTATTAATAAACTTAGACATAATTGTTTTATTTCATTATTATAAAACTACCTCTTTTGTCCTTTAGTTGCCTTCGGATTTTTTTTATATTTTTATTTGAGTCAATTCACGATGTATCGTGCTGGTGGATGTAAAATGTTTTATGTACATAAAACAGTACCACGTAGCTAAGAAAGGAAATGCCTTACCACTATATTCGAAGGGACTTGTTTTGGTTTTCTAACTTCAAGAAAAGCATTGTATGTATTTCTAGGATATGTGATCCATTCATCAGAGAAATCTCTTCAGTCTTAAAACCTCAATAAACCCGGAGAAAATCCTATCCTACAATCCTACTAATATTATAAACGTGAAAGTTTGTGAAGATAGATGCATGGATAGATGGATGGATGTTTGTTACTCTTTCACGCAAAAACTACTGAACGTATTTTGATGAAATTTGGCACACAGATAGTTTATAACCTGCATTAACACATAGGATACTTTTATCCCGTTATTCCGACGGAATCAAGACTTATGCGGGCGAAACCGCGGGGCGCTGCTAGTTGTAATATATTTTTATGTTGGTCTTGTCACCGGAAAGCGTAAAAGATCTTGAATATAAATCGCAAAATATGATTTATCCTGTATAAGACAGCAGAAAGTGCAAATATTTTAGTTTCAATATTTTCCTCCTACAAAGTTGGCTCCTCCTGGAATCTAATGGGAAGTTTACAGTGATAACAGCTATTTTAAGATTCAGTGGTTTGGATCATGAAAGTCTAAAGGTATTCAGATGTATACGCTGGTAGTGAGGTGATCGACACTGCCTCACCGCTCCGAGCCTCACATGTATAAAACATCACAGCACAAGAGAACAGCGCAAAAAGTCCACATCAGCATTACAAATATGTTTTTCCGTAACCTTGGTTTGGGTGACCGTATAATAAATACATTGGCTGGCAATAAAAACTGTCCACCCTTCACAAAATATTGCCTAGGTTTACTTAAATAGGAGTATAAGATACATTTTAATACGAAGACGAATTTTATTAGATGACGATGAAGTTATTAAAACCATATTTACGGTTTGACATTTATATTTGGACAAACTAATTATATTTAAGAAACTAGACTTTATACTGAAGGGTGATCTTAATATAATACACCCAGAATAGCTGCATAAACATTAATGATCGAAAAAAAAGGCTAGAGGGCAAAGATGTAGACGAATCTAAGAATTGATGTTGATCATTTGATTGCGCTTCCTTTGATCCTAAGCCAGAAACATTGTCTCTGCAATTTTTACTCTGCGTGTATATAGGTACCCTATTATATACTATAGCTAGAGTACAAAATAGAAAGCTCTACGAGATATATGGTTTATTCTTATACAAGTTCTTCTCTAGAGTAATATTAAAAAACAAGGGTTCCATCAAGTACGCATTTCTGGGCTGTTTTGTTCCATCTGATATAATAACGTATGTTTTGCTTCGGCAATTATCTTTGATTTAGAAATGTTTCACGGTGCGTACCAACTTTCGTTACGGCCACTGTACGCGTTGTATAAATGAGTAAAATCATAAGAGAGCTGTTTCATACGTTTCTGTTGTCTATTGTTGTGTCTAGAAATTCTTTGCACTATGTGAAAAATACAATGCATATACTTTGTCACGCGCTTACAAATCTTTTGCTTTGTCTTTAGTCCCGATCTAATAGCACATACCGATTCTATAATTGTACGAAGTTTCTCTCATGAGTTTTAGATTTCTAGCTGACTGTTCAAAAGATTTAAAATAATCATACCAGCGTACAGCGATATAGCAGTTGATATCTTGCATTATGCTGAGCGATGGCGGTGTTGCGTGTATGTGACGCATATTTTCCTCCAACTAGTTCTTTTTGCCAAGTGTTTTTTTTTCTCCGCCATGTTTTACCACAAATAAACGTATTTTCTTTCTTCTTTTTAATGTCAAAAGTCCTGGCCACAAGGATTTTACAAGATAATTGGTTAACGCATGTCGGTATTGAAATCTATTTTAGTCGGTGACAGCCATTTCTGATATCTGTTTATGATTTATTCATATCGCTCCCCTTGTTAAAATTCTATTGCAGCAATGACATAACCCGGTGTTGCACTTTTGTCTTTGAAAACAACTCCAGCACTTCGTCTTGTCTCATAAACAAGTCTATGTTACTCGATCGATTATGCATCAAATTCTAAAATTCATCACTTCTACATATATTTCTGAATTTAAGTACATTTAAATGTTTTAAAAGTCCTCTGTCCAGAGCAAATATTTGAACAATCTTCTATTTGTTTTAATATTTTAGAGCTCGTTCGCTAGGAATTACGTAAAATATTTGTTGATATCATGTCATCCTTCCAAGAAAATTACGATCAACTCTCGCAGTTTGGACTGAGCATATAATAATTATTTTCGTCGATCTAACACTCGGTGATCATAAAATCGCCGTATTTTGGACGCGCCTGATCCCTCTTCGTGTGCATCAGTTTTTTTTTTCATAATAATCCTATAAAAAGCAAATTCTTTTTCGTAAAACCTCTTTGTCCTGATGTCAGGTGCAGCAAAATCTTGGTCGCTGGCGTACTACGTGGTCCGATACAATGTTGGATTCAAAATTAAACTAACCCAAAAATTCAACACAAAGGCTACAAAAAATTTGATCCTCGGGAATATCCCGATGCAGTCCTTGCTTTCGTATTATGAACAAAAGTAGATGCCTCTGTATGGACGGACTGTTTAAATTTGGACTCTATTTGTATACACTATCAAGTTCAATTTTATTCGTTGGAGAATATCGAGGGGCTATCATATAAATTTTCGATGGATAGATTTACAACTAGCTATAAACGAACCCCAGGGAACAGTGCTTGCGACTAGGTTATGTAATTGCGTTGAGTCGAATAATTTAAGTAAGAGTGGGTAGAACTAGAAGCAATATAAGGTCGTAAGTGTCAGTTCGAAGACGTGTTTTGAATCAAGTTTTATCTTTTGTTCCAGAGTACCTTCGAGATGGATGAAAATGCAGATATTAACGCCATCATTTGGAAGGTATTGAAAACAGGTTAGCCTTGCAGACTTCTATTGTTGCAAGATCTTATTGTTTTCAAAATAGATCAATTACGTAACTTAAAGATGAATAGCCGTAAATTATCTAAGTAAATCTGTGTCACCTAAGAAATCCACTGAGTATCCAATACAGGCCTTTGTAATTGTAACGGAGTTGCTACTTTTATCCAAACCAAAACAAAGAAAAGGATCCCGGTTTACTACTGCGCAGTAGGATTGAGCTTGCCTTCCCCTCTACTCATCTATAAAACCCGCGCCGACTCTCTCACCCACCCCAGTGACAAAATACATATATTTATATATAGGGTTTTTTGCCTATTTTGTTGTAACCGTGCGTAAAATTTCTCAGAACCTACGCTACTTTTTTTAACCGGATAGCAAGTGGCTAATGGGAAACCCCTCAGTCTGACCTAAAACATACAGACACCCTTTGCGCAAGACATCAACACGAATTTGCAGTCTTTTGGCTTCCATAGAATTTTGGTAATTCTAGTTAATCATAATATATTACATACACACGGTTATCTAAGAACACCAGGACTAAAGATTGATAATATAGAACTTATAGA
Organism: Lithophane semibrunnea; assembly: GCA_947363905.1. Taxonomy (NCBI): domain Eukaryota; kingdom Metazoa; phylum Arthropoda; class Insecta; order Lepidoptera; family Noctuidae; genus Lithophane; species Lithophane semibrunnea. The sequence goes on from OX376190.1 coordinate 4,308,307, forward strand.
TCATTATCCAAACCATAAGTCACTTTGTTGCGCAGATTCTTGAATGTGTAAATAAGATCATCTGACTATGTTTTTCGGAGATAAGCTACGTAGGAAGATATCATTCTATCATCATCATATACTTGCTAACAGCTGTCTGTTTCCAGAACACCTGATTGTACTATTCATAGATACAAGCCTAGCACCAATGCTGTTAGATGAAATTAGAATGCTGCAACATCCACAACAATGCTGCATTTTAATAACTTGATTGTAATACTACTAAATTGAAGAGAAGCCATATTATGAATGCGGTAATTCGTTATTGACTTGCAGTACTATCTGTTAGGGTTATGTTATTGTTATTGTCGGTCACGTAGGCCAGCGAGCGAGAAGGCTGTGCAACAGAGATGGCTACTGCCGGAAGACAGCGCTCTATGTTAGAGTAGGATGGAAAAGTGGCGTGACAACAAACAAACATGGCGGCGCCGGTTGCCGGTTGGACCGGTTGGGCCGTACCACGTGCGTTTTGCGTTGTGCACCCGTTCCCGTATCTTGTTTGTCAACAAATGCCCTGTGAAGGTCATCCATGGGAGGGTTAGGAAGACAAAGGAATCCCTGTTGCATAACAACGTTTATAAGTAAAGAATAATATAAAAGCAAAAGAAGATGACCGGTATTCGAGAAGCAGCTTTACATTTAATTTGAAAAGGTGATGTAATAGAGGTGTGTGAATGTGTTCGTTCATTCAGACTTTGTCGGTAATTGTTAGGACTAATATCATTGGGAATAGCTAAATAGCAACAATATTATTACTTTTAACAAATCTGAGACAAGAATCCTTAACTTATAATAAGTAATAAGAACAGTTTATGAAAAACTAAATCCCTATAAGACAATAGAGCTACATATTGCCTCTGATATACCTAGTATCTGTGACAAGAATCTAGTCGACGATGGCGATGATCATTATTATGTCTATTCATAATAAATAATTAAGTATGAGATATTGGTAAAAAACCGCGGATTGTTGAAAAAGGCAACAACATTAAGAAAACGTTAAACCAGAAAACGTAAGAAATCTTGATTCACATTTAATATAACATCTGGCATATATTAATATACTTGAATGGCCAGATATAGATAATAGGTATATGTTATATTGATGGCTAGTTACGACGACGACGAGCGACGTGGAGAAAAAATGAACCACAAAAAATATAAACACGTCAGCAGTGCGAGCGAGCACGCATGCGCGCGGGCGAGAGAGGCTACAACAACGTCGACACAGCTTTGCGAACGACGGAGATTGAGGGGGCTTGAGGGGCGCGGGGGGACTGTGTATGTGCGCGCCGGGTTGAGCCGGCTATACGAACGACTCCTCAGTTGGATTTAAGAACATCGGACGGGCGGGCGTGTGTAGGATGGATCGCTAACGACACCAGCAGTTTTTTTCATTCCGCCTTCTAATAGTGTTTGTTTATTACCTTCCGGCACATTTTCCGTAAATCCTTCTCGACCGTGGTGCTTTATTATTTAATTTTGGCGTTTATTTTCTAACTTAAATTTAACGCCGTTCCGATTTCACGTCGAGAAGGCGGCCGCCACAAGTTTGAAAGCGGCTTTTCAAGAGTAGTACACCTACTCGTTATAATTCTCAATATCGCTGTATCAACGCATCAAGCAATCAGGATGGTGAAGAAGGTTTCAGAAGAGAGTGTAGATAGCGGTGAGTTGGCTTCTTTATTACTTTATGCGATGGATGCTCATTTAGCGCAAGTCACATACTACGATATTTTCATATCATCAAACATCTGTCTGACCGGCTTTTTGTGCCTACTGCGTAGTTAGTTATAGTAGTTAATATATGGTTTAGTAAATTCTTAAAACTTGCAAATGACCAACCATTTCAGTGTAATTCCTCCTAGTAGTTAGTTAGTCAGTATAGTCTATTAGAGCTTCGAATTTGAAATTGCTAATAAGAACTGGTTGGTTAAACACTTAGATAGTGAACTCAGTTTCCAATCCATTTTCAGATATAGTGCAGCGAAGTTCATTCACATAATATATTATTTAAATGAGAGTTATCGAAATTCTTATCGAATGTTTTGGTTTCAAAATGGTTCATAACATTGAACGCCTTTTACCTATGTTCTGGTAAAGAATGGTTAAGATATGGAACACTGGTGCTTATGAATAGTCCTTGCCTTGCATCATTTTGTTAAGATTTATCATCATACATAAACGCTTCATCATGGTCAATTGTAAACTTCATATCATCAATTGCGTCATGTGCCGGTGTATCACACCTTTTGACACCTTTAATACATTTAGCCTTTTGATTAATTTGTTATGATTCTGTAATCAGCTGTTCATTTTCTTTATAATGATGGCAGTGGTAACGAGCGGTTACGACTTGCAGCACATGAATGTCAAGTTTGATCATAAAATATATTGCATTCCTTGATTGTTTTCATAAAGCTATTGTAGTTAATAAATCCGTCATAAAGGTATTGATGTACTGCAAAACACTGACCACACTCAATGCATTCCATTTTAAACTTAGAAATTTATGACCGCCCAGTGACGTGGATGTGATTGTTATTTCACTTTAGTTTGTGTTTATTTTCATTTTACTCTTTGCTCCTTCAAATAATGCCATTGCTTGAGCTAATCTCTATTACGGGATGATTGTTTTATGCAATGTTATTGTTCTGAGCTAAGAGAATAAACGTAAACTATAGTATAGTTTGAAATGTCAAAGTTCACGTATACGGAGCGAGCGTTGACCGGTCAGACAGCACACTATTTCACAATCCACAATTTCGCAACATTCACTGAATTCGAGTTGTTATTATGTTTATGATATTGCTCAGGAACACATTCGGCAGTTTTATTACACCTAACGTGAATGATATAATCGAAGTATTTCCTGTTTCGATGACTTTTTATATGTTTTCTGATTGTTGCTAAGTTGTTTCTGTATACGTTTTGGTTCCATAGGTGAATCCAGCTCCGTTCATGGTTAATTTCTGTACAGTAATTGAATTATCTCATGAAAGTTACTTTTCAGTTTTCAATGTATTACTAATAAAATATTTATTGTAAGTTTTTTATTACTGTCCAAAAGGTCGTGTGACCAAAAATGCCATATTTTGGAATGAACAGTCATTTCGGTGGCTGATGTTTTTCTGGTCTTATTCCGGAGAAAATATTATTAATTTGGACAATTTTATTTGTGATTGTTGTAGTTTGAAAATCTCTTAACTTTTGGTACCAATTCAGAATAACTGCTTCTAATAAATAGCTTTTTGTATTTTGTTGTTTGTTCTGTCTTTTATTTTGATCGAACTAGCAAAATTTGAAGAAAAAACCTTACATACTCAGTATGGAATGCGTGTCATTAACAAAATTATATTTGTGTGTGTATGTATTGAACGCCGCATTTTTGATTCTCCTCGCCTCTTCATATCACGGTTTTATTGGTTGTTATTGTTTCACTGTTTAAAAATCGAATTGGTAAGAATGCGTTTATAATTTCATGCAGTTTCATTACTCTCCACGGTTTCAATTCAACATGGCCGCTGGAGCGCGTCGCCCCACGGCGTTCATGGCCAAGGTCACCTACTAAAACAAAACTGCGCACTAGTGTTACTGAATTTATATAATAAGTATAAGTTCTTGGGAACTTTGTTGTTTCGGAACAGTTGTTGCTAATGGTCTTGTTTGTTTTAGTTAATCATGCAAATAAAAGTTTTTTTTTACTAACTTAATTATGTCATTCAAAAGTTTTAAATACTACCCTCAAAAAATAAGCTGGCATTGTCGCCAGGCCAGACGTTTCTTGATAGCCACAATAAAGACCACAATTTAAATCATTTCATTTTCACAAAAAGAGTTTAAAAATTTTAAACATTCAAAAGGCTGCAAATTTGCAATCGGTGTTTGATTGGAATCAGTCAATCGTATCCGTCGGCTGAGTAAAACAGAGTAACCTTGACCGTGATGGACTCCAAGCTTGTTCCGGTGTAATATCAAACTCCGCTCCCTTCACCTCGCGTACATTCGCCCCTTGCTCCTTTTGCGCATCGATTTGTCGCTAGTTGCATAGCTCCCTATACGCATTTGTGTCACTGGAAACTTCTCTCATTCAGGACCCAACTCACCGTCCTCAATTTTCTCTTTCATATCGATGGCTTCATTTAACCTTTACATTGCGATTTCAACGTATCCTTTTATACCACAAGGAGCTTTCAATCGTGATTCAACACTGTCATTTACACTAATCATTGCAGACATCCTTTCGAATATTACCGTTCTGGTATTGTATGAATATCTCGCCGCGTCGTTGTCCACGACAAATATGGTTGTTTACAGATATGTTGTTGTGAACGAGTGTTTCATTTACTAAATCCATGTGTGTTATCATTAGACAGGTGCAAAATCAGTAGTGAGTGAAAGTGGTTTGTTACGTACTGCTGTAGTTATACATTGAAACGCCCTAGTTGAAGTTTCACCTAGATATGATCTCGTTCAGTTCGGTTGCAGTGCCAGGCCGAGTTGGCAGTTTATTCATCACTACTCTAACCGTCGACTTTGATCTTTGATTATCATGATTATGACAGATTGGTCGACTGATTTAGAAATTACACGAACGGCATTTGCAATGCCTGGTTATTATAATATTGCGATTATTAGTATTCTCCTAAACTTTCAATAGATTGTCTTAGCGACAGTTTCTAAAATATGCAAGTTTAGAAAGTACTGCAAAAGGTTAAAATTCTTTCTGAAAGCAAGACTGAACTCTTGCGTAAAAGTGTTCACTGAAATAAGATCGAATAGAATTAGAATTTTGAAATAAACATAAACTTTAAAACCCAGTAATGTCTGTGTTTCAATGTCTGTTTCGTGTTAAAGGCAAACTGCATCTCTTACAGTGCATTCGTTATTTGTTGCGATTAGAAAGCAACGATTTTGAATAGCTTAAGGGTATATAAAACAAAAGTATAATAGGCCTACAATCGGCAACTAGAGAGCGTATTCGTGGCCAAGCGTTTATGCCAGCCTACCAGATTAGAAAGTAGAAACACAACTGAGGGCAGAAATGTGGTGACAATTTTGCTCCAGAATAATATTCATTTTTATCACTCCGACCAATTTGTCTATTAGGAATGATTTATTATTACTTAGCCTAATAAATATGCTAACCGCATGCATACATATCCATCGATTTGCATGATTGCTGGGTTAATTTGCGGAACATTGTTTTGTATTTTAATGAGTCAGTGTTGAAGTTTCTTTGCTTAGACTCGAATGTATTGAACAAATGAAATTAATACTATTCTTGGACAAAGTTTGACAATACAATCGTTATAATTTTGATAGTCTTTTGTTTGTTATTTGGGTCAACCTATTGTTTCACCTCGACCTCGCATACACGAGTAGCGAACTTTTAGGTGAGGTGATGTCGAAAATGGTTTAGAAGTGTAGGGGCAATGTTTGCCTTGTTTAGATGTATTTGTGAGGCTGCTGTTGCTGAGACGTTTTACGTAACGAGCCTCGCTACGAGGCAAGTGCTTTGCCACGTGGAGCCACGCGGGTCGCGCAATCACGCGACGAACATGCGATACCATAAGACAAGTGTACAATTACTTTGCGGCGATAGGAAATAGAATCTGTTACAATAATTGAATTGAATGCTTCTAACTCTTACATTCAGCACCCGTTTCAGTAGCGGTTCTCTTACATAACGTATTCATTTTGGGCGCCGATGCCTCTTGCGCAGACACGATTTTAGTTTGGCTATTTTGGAAACTTATTTTCGTTTTTGATAAAGTCCAAGGCAACACGTGGGCAGTGTTATTGTCTCATTGTATTTGGGTTTGTATCAACCAGTCGATGAGTCAGTCACTCTCGGTTTTAGTGTCAGGAAGGTTTCCTTGTTGTGGTGCGTGGCCTGATGTTTGTATACATACAAAGTTTTGTTTAGCAATATTCATGAACGGATGTACAGCAGTTGCTTTGTACGCTTATTCCTGTGGAAATTTAGAACAATTCAGTATTTAAACAGGAAGTTTCTATGTTGAAATAGGCGATTGTATGCGTGGGCGTGCCTCGGGCCCGATTGTTACAGTCGTACGGTTATTGCGCATTCGGCTTGTTGTCGTGCGGCACATGTTGAGGTCATCGCGTGCAATAATTAATTCTTAAGTTTAATTATCATATGACGAATAAACAGAATGAACACGCAAAGCGAACGCATTAATCAGCCATTTCAATATTGAGCATGCATTCAAATTAAAGCTGCAGTCGAACAAGGAAGACGACATCGAGCGAATAAAATGAACACCTATACGGATCACGTAGGCGCTGATTGATTCTCATTCCTCTGTAGTAAAGTGATCCACATCACCGTTCTCTGAAATATGAAATTAAGTTTGCTCTAATTAGGACAAAGCATTTAGCATTAATATCCAAAATCGGATTATCGTGACTCTCGCAACAAGCCAAGTCTTCACCGACAAGCCGAGACTCAATTTAGCGATAAGTGCTTACCTATGCGGTATACATTTATAAGTTTACCCGCATACAACAAAGTTTGGAACAACTATTGGATCGGTCTTCTAGTAGATGCAACTTGGCTAGTTTTTACGCCAAGAGGCCGAGTGATCGCGTAACGTGGGCGCGTACGCGCAGCGCTGGGTGCGGCCATGTAGGTCGTTGAACCGGCTTTGTTTGCCAGCTCAGCTTGCACAGTCACGTCTCACGTCGGAATTATATTATCGATGACAGCCGTCACATTTGCCCTGATAGGACACACTTTTGTTCCGGGTTCGCTTGAAATCTTTGACCATCCGCCAAACTTTTCTATTTAGTATTCACATTTGGTCGTGAAGAAATGTTAAACAGGCAATTATTATTTAACAAATGACGAACTGTAAATCCAAACACAGGCTTGTAACAATAGCTGGCACCAAAAGCAAAGTGAGAGTCGTCCCTGTGGCGAAGACGACTTAAGTGGTTGTAGTAACGCGGCCTACCTACGTAATGTTCCGCGTTGTTCATACATTAAACTAGGGATGTCGCCATAAGTCGCTAATGTTGCCATCGTCGAAACAGTATCATAGCGTTCACTTGCAGCTTTGTGGGAGGTGGTTAAGTGACAACAGGCGAAAATCTTCACAAAAACTCGATTTCATTTAATAGTGTCAACCGAGGAGTTTTTACAATGAGCAGTGTAAAAAAATAATTAAAATGTTCCTACTTACTATAGAAAAAACCCATTTACACCGCTAGATTGAAAAAGACTGAATGAAAGAAAAACATAGTACAGAAAAAACTATTACTTATAGACATAGGCAACTGAGAAAGGACAAAGCATTGAATTCCGCATTCCGCTATTTCGATGTTTTACTAGAACCAGTTGCGAAGACACGTATGCAACGGCTCCGTGTTACTTACATTTATGTTGTTTAGGTAGTGTAGCATCTGTTTGTAGATTTAAGACCCCAAAACCTGGCAGAAGGGTGTGATGTTGAGAATTGTTGATTTTCAATTGTTATTTCTTTGTCTCCAGGTGTGGGCCGCTGCAGCAGCCAGTCGGGTAGTGAGCGCGAATCGGATGAGAGCCCCCGATGCAATGAACCGTCAGCTCCCGTCGCCATTCCCGACAGTGATGACCTGCAGAGGCGTAAGGAAGAGGCGCGCAGGAAGCGCCGCAGAAAGAAGCGCTCCGGGAGCTCAGTCGTCACGTCATGTTTCCAAGGTAAGGAACAAATATTGGCGAAAGTGCTCTTATCTTGGTAGTATACATATTGGTTCAGTTTATGATGCCTTGATTTTTCAAGATAACGACGAATGTTACTAGGTTAAATTATAGTTAACAATTGAAGTACTTTTTCAATTTCCCAATGAGTCTTTCTATCCGACCAATGATGCTGTTGATAATAATATTTCTAATGATCATCGTATCTTTGTCAACAGACCTCTACAAGCTAACAGGGGAGGTTTTAGGCGAGGGCGCGTACGCTTCGGTACAGACGTGCGTCAACATCTACACAGGCCAGGAATACGCAGTGAAGATCATCGACAAAGTGCCGGGGCACGCCCGCGCCAGGGTGTTCCGCGAGGTGGAGACATTCCACTACTGCCAGGGACACCCGAATATAATCCAGCTCATTGAATTTTTTGAGGACACCGACAAGTTCTATCTTGTCTTCGAGAAGGTGAGAATCATTTTACTCCTCATGATCTTAAGGCCTAACTTTCTTTGTAGTAAAAAGTTTCTATCTTAAACTGGACAGGACTTCCACCCAATCCCAACTGTCCCAACGGCCCTGTTACCCTCAGGCGTTTCTTGATAGTAAATTCACTGGTAAATTCCCCTATAAAAACATTGTCCTGCTTTCATCTATTTGTCCTTTTCCCATTTAATATTTTTCTTTTTTGGATTACTTGGTCTTTGATGTCCACTTTCCACTAACTCGACGAATTCGTTTGATGTTGAATTCCTTTTGACGACTTATTTTGTTGTTATCATATAATTCAGTAGCTTTTGTGTTAGAACTCTGTAAGGAGTGGACTATGATATTATCCTTAGCAAGCACTTGCTTCAACTGACCATCCAATTCTATTTATTTAATGAAAGTTCTTTTATGTTCGAAATTGAATGAAACATGTTGTTCACGTTATAAAAATTAAAGAAAGTCGATAGGTAGTTGAGTGTATCTTCGATTATATGGTAGTAAATAAATAAAACTGACGCATGTTGTAGGAATTCATATAGTTCATCGAGTTACACATTACTCACACTATCGCGGTAGACGACGTGTGGGAGTTTGTCTCGTTTCGTAATTACATCATTATTACGATGGAAGGTTCTAGAATAGTGGTCATCTTTATCTTTATTATTAATACTTGCACCAATAACAATGACTTTATTCAAATTTGGTTCTTTTGTACGGTACGATTGTGCGTGTAATGTATCAAATCCTTTTCTGTTTGTTGTTCCATTTGGTTTGAAATTTTTGTAGGTTACCTTCTTTTTACCTAAGCTCTGCCGTTGCATAATTATATAATCAATGTAATACATTTGAATCTTATTTTCCTAAATAATTAAACATTAATGAATCATGATTATGCTTTTCCTGATTTTCCTGTTTTTTTGCCATAACCGCTGTTGTAGGCGTGTATAATTGTAACGTATTTCACAATGAGTCAGCCAGCACATGTGGTTCACCATATTTTAACAATAAAATTTAAACAAGCTGTTTTGTCACATGGAAAATATTTGCTGTGAAATGGACGGAATGTTCGAATTCCTACTTAAATAGGAAATAACTTCATGTTTCAATTTATCGAATTGCATTATGTAGGTACTAATGTTTATAATTGTACAAAGTTAATTAAAGGACAATAAGGAAAGTGCGAACACTAGTCATCCTTACTAATATTATTATAAATGAACAAGTGAGTTTATTTTGTTTATTTGGCTTTCACTCTAAAAACGGCTGAACGAATTTAAATTAATTTTGGCACATGGGTAGACCATGACCTGGGTAAGGACAATTTTTCATCCTTGATCGCAGACGAAGTCGCGGGAAACAGTTAGTAGATAATCAATAAACGATGCATTATTATTATTTCCTCATTAATAAAACATTTTCAAAGGTTAAAGTGTTCTAGTCTGTGTAGATTTCCCTCGAGCATTCGTGTAGGGTTTTTTCTTCAACTATCATTCCATTGTTCTGTATAATCTAGCAGCTAAAAACACACCACGAAGGGCTTTCACAGTCTTTTAACTTTTATTATTGACATTATAGCTTAGAAAATTACACCACTCAGCGTCACTTTCTCGACTTGAAAAATTGCATCTACAATTTTATTTATATCATGAGAACTGTTGGAAAATGTTTATCAATTTGTTGCTGGAAAGGATCCTATCTAAGCTGAAATAGCTTGTTTAGTTTTCGATAATTCTATCGTAAGTAATAATAATTTACTCGACCACCAAGTAGATAGCAACAGTTTCATTTCCTAATTGGTGGCCTGCTCGCAAATAATATAGCCTGTTGCGAGCGATATCTGATATGGCACTGTTTACAGCCGTTATCTTATTGTGTCTGTTCCTGTGTACCTACAATATTATTCAATGATAAACTCCTGAACCATACTTATTTTGAGCAATTTATAGTTTAAAATTATCTTACTGGCAATGTTAAAAGGATCTTAGGTTATCGCCTTTTAGATTGATATAGAACCTCATCCATTGCAGTCATCCCTTCCTGTCCTACGATTTGATCTTGCGATCTAAATTTTTATACTATCGAGAAACCTAGAGTTGTAAAAAACAAAAAGTTTACCCTGTAATAAATAACTGTCTTCTCTTGTTTCTTATCGTATACCATGTTCTATTGCAAGTGCCATTGTGTTTGTGTTTCTACAATAATGTATGATCGATTGTTCCAGATCAACGGCGGTCAACTCCTGTCTCGCATACAGGAGCACCATTATTTCTCAGAGCCGCAAGCGGCAGAGATCGTGCGTGAGATAGCGAACGCTTTACATTTCCTCCACGCTAAAGGTGTCGCACACCGCGATCTCAAGCCGGAGAACATATTATGTGTTCACCGCGACAGACTCTGCCCAGTGAAAATATGCGACTTCGATCTTGGGAGTGGAATAAGTTTCACTTCGAGCCTCGCAAGCCCGCTGGCGACGCCGCAGCTTATGACGCCAGTGAGTTTCTTTTTAATAATCATACTTTTTCTATCGGACCTATTATCGTGCCTTGGGGTACTCCTTTGTTCGTTTGTGTTTTGTGAAGATTCACTAGATAATTTTTATCATAAGAAACTACTACTGAAATATTCTTTGTTAGATTAACCTTGACAGAAAATCGTGTAGTACGATACGTATTATTGCTTGATATAGCAAAGAATGTAGCGTGATTTTTTAAGGGTTTTAGATTACATAATTTTCGACCTCTAGACTCGTAATCGGGTAAGCTCGTATGATCTGTAACCCCGACCTTGCGCTAAGCGGTGTTAACAGTTCTTATATAAATGTAGCTATTCGTTTATTTTACGGTTCATTTGTTCGTTTCAACATGACAGTCCAGCATTATATTATCTATCACTTTATTAGCAGTCTTTAGTCACGTTTCTATCTTTTATCGCTCATTATTTCTCTCAATCAGCCGTTTCAACATATAACTTACCTAATTGCTACCAGTATTGTGCATCTTCGATACGCTGATATTTCCAATAATTACTGTATGTTCTATCACCCTTAGCAATTGCGCTATCTCTGACGTGTTATATTCTTTGTTTTCAACTTAGGACGTAGTGCTAAATGAACAGCAAAAATACTGATAAAAACTTATATATTTAACGATAAACAGTACAAGTAATACTTTTTGGCCACTAGTGCAAATTGATAAGACACAAAAACATTGGTTTTTAATTAATTTAACTGATAAATCTGACTGTTTTTAAGCTAGATCATTCCTATTTTATATAAAAACCAAAATTGACAATGGAGTTTGGATCAAAGCAGATTATACTGACCAATACCTGGATATAGTGACAAAAGATGACAATAAAAAGCAAGAAGATAATACAAATCCATTAAAAGATTATGAACGAATAAACAACCAGCTGTTATTGTTGTTTACCAAATAATTAATCCGATAGTCTGAGAACATGTCAATTAAAAGATTAATTGTATGTCTGGAGTAAAAATTAATTGATCAAATTTATGAATCATCCCTGCAGGCATAACAGAGGGTATTGTTACAAATCGAGTGTCGATGGCACTGGGTATCGAATGAAGTGAAATAACACCTTAGGTCATGACAACCGGTGATCCCAACATCTGCACGTCATGTTTTGGCCATTGATGCTTTATCAAACGCCATGTGGTACCGAATTTTGTTACGCGCAGTTGTAAACAAATGAATATCTACTGAAAGTATTTTAGAAGCAATAGCTTTCAACAGATATGAAATACACTATACATATAATATGTTAGATGAAATGACATATATAAATGTATAATGTATTTCAGATTGATGAGCTTATTGAAGAACAGTTCGTGATTTAAATTTCTTCTAACGCAGTTACTATCGATTATATATTAGAAAAACGACAAGTTAAACAATAACAAAAGCATTAAAGCATTAAATCTCAATGCATGGTAATGCATTATTTCTTTGTTTTATGTAAATTTTATACCGACTCTAAATCGCAAGATATGGAAAATTCTCAATAACAAATGTTGGCTAGTTTTTCATATACATTAACAATGTAAGTTATAAAGATATAATCTAAATCCTAGGTAATCTCTAAGAAATAATCGGACCTAGCCTTCGGACAGCTGAGCAGAATTTCAATATTATTATAAATGAGTTACTATTTTAAGTAGTATCCCGCTGGAAAGTTTGTCGTGTTTATCTCTTCGCATATCGTATAGTTTTCTATTTTAGTTCCTAAGTAGGTGATTCTTGATGCTGCATTATTTTAACTTAGATTTAATTAATAATAAAATGTGCAGTCGGTTCTTAGGCAAGGCATTCCGCGACAAAGTCTACAAATCCATCCTTAAAGGTATTCTTCTCATTACGATTCCCCAATCTCAGATCAGCATCACCAAGAACCTTGGACTAAACCTCCTCTCCTTTGTCATAGGTGGGCAGCGCGGAATTCATGGCACCAGAAGTGGTGTCCCTATTTGCGGGCTCAGCAGCGAATCACTACGACAAGCGATGTGACCTTTGGTCACTCGGAGTGATCGCGTACATCTTGTTGTGCGGCTACCCGCCCTTCAGAGCCGACTGCGGCTCCGACTGCGGCTGGGAGCGCGGCGAGAACTGCCGCGCTTGCCAGGAGCTGCTCTTTAATACTATACAGGTATGTTTTACTTTCATCTTCATCCTTTGCTTCATCTTTAAGTTTGGTTAGAGTCAATGTCTTTATAGGGAAACTGATAGTATTCTTCTTAGCTGTTGTTGTATTATAGTCTCCTGAATGGAGTAGTTCATGTGCCTCTGGCTTATGGAAAATTCTTAATAGTAATAGATTTTGAAGACTTTTCTAACTTATTTTCAAAAAGTTTTTAATATAAATCCTACTTTCTATGAATTCAAAATGGTTATGTACCAAGGAACTCAAAAGTTTTGGCTGTTTTCGCAAAATTAGAAACTGAAGCTGATTATATAACGGAAATTAAAATTCTGCTGAAAATTTGGTGGCAAAAAACAATTTATACTAACAAAACCTTTATTACCAACAGGAGGGACGCTACACGTTCCCCGAAGAGGAGTGGGCGGACATATCCAGCGACGCAAAGGATTTAATCCGTCAGTTGTTAGTGCGCGAGGCGTCGCACCGTCTGTCTGCCGAGCGAGTGCTCACACACCCGTGGTTGCGTCGCACCGATCCGCTGGCTCATCACCCGCAGCTGCAGACTTCTATAAATATTAAACGGTGAGTTATTTAATGGTGATAATGATGGTAAATGGTGGATAGTAGTACTGGTAGTGGGAAATAGGCAACTATTATTGAGCCAGAGTTTTTGGAGTAATAGGTATGTGTCACGCTTTTACTAATAAGGAGATTTTCACAGGAAACATGGTTTTTGCTGATATAAAAAGTAACCTATGTTACTGGGGAATAGTACAGCTCTCTATTAGTAAAAGATTTTTTGGAATCGGATCAGTATTTCCAGAGATTACCTGTGACAAAAATACAAACTACAATTTAGATTGGTCCTTTACGATCGAGACGGTTTACTGTTGACTCCAGTCGAGGATGATGAATTTGAATGGAAGAGCTGTCTTTAAGGATTATAACAACGTTTGTTTTTCTATTGTCTTACAGCAACATGTCAGCGCGCAACTTGTCGAACTTCGCGGAGTCGGCGATGGCGGTTAACCGGGTGATCCAGCAGCACTTCTCCATGAACTACTCGTATATGGAGCCGCCGGCGCGAACACTGCGCTGCAGCAAGTCGCAGCAGCCGGCCGCGCGCGCGCCGGGCCTGGAGTACGCGCCGCTGGGCCTGAGCCCGCCCGGCGACTCCGAGCTGCTCCGCCGCCGCCACCTCGCCGCCGACGTCGCCGTGCACTAGCGACCCGTGACGTCACGCCGGGCCTGGAGTACGTGCCGCTGGGCCTGAGCCCGCCCGGCGACTCCGAGCTGCTCCGGCGCCGCCACCTCGCCGCCGACGTCGCCGTGCACTAGCGACCCGTGACGTCACGCCGGGCCTGGAGTACGCGCCGCTGGGCCTGAGCCCGCCCGGCGACTCCGAGCTGCTCCGGCGCCGCCACCTCGCTGCCGACGTCGCCGTGCACTAGCGACCCGTGACGTCACGCCGGGCCTGGAGTACGCGCCGCTGGGCCTGAGCCCGCCCGGCGACTCCGAGCTGCTCCGGCGCCGCCACCTCGCCGCCGACGTTGCCGTGCACTAGCGACCCGTGACGTCACGCCGGCCCGCCCCTCCAGTGATAGCTGTAACTGATAGCCCCGCCCCGCGACGCGGCGGATTTATTTGAGCCTTTTAAAGATATATTTTTATGAGTAAACAAACGACTGAGTAGATTTATCGATATGTAGAGTATTCGTGAGTTTATGTTGAGGCGCGGCCCTCGCGCCGGAGGACCGGCGACGGTCGATAAAAATCGTATTATACCGAGATAGTTCCGCCGATCTACGTACTTTACGTCTTGTGTCGATTACGGGGATGAATAAACTGTTTATGTTTTGGATTTATAAAATCCGCGTTTCGAAATTTGAGCTTATGTATTCGTGTAATCGCCTTTAGTTTGTGGCCTATCCTTTGCAATAAATAGAAATTATGTGATTTTTCGATGGCGTTTTTGGATACTAGTCTGTTTATGTGATTGTTTTTTGCATTTTTACCAACGATGGAAAACCACATCTCATTAATTAAGATTGAATCAACCTAATATTTATATAAGAGAGTTAAGGGCAATATGTGACATTATTCCGAGAGGTGCAAGTGTAATATAGTAGCTCGTTATTACTTTTGATCGATACATAAATACTTTATGATAATTAAGAGTAAAATTTGCTTTGTGATGTCCGTTGATGGAGGGGCACTTGTGAACTGAACTGAATGAAATGTCATATATGACTCGAGCTGTGTTGGTACATATGTTAAGTGTTGCATGGGGTTCCATGGAGCTGCCATACCTTTGTGATCAGTTTGAATACTTTTATATTGCTGAAAGAATGAAGTGTTGAAATAATGTTAAGAGTAGACCTGCTAGACTGTAACCCTGCGTACAACGTTGATTGGAGAAAGATTCACTTAGCACACTTGTTTGGCCGTTATCCTTTACAATAATACACAAATTTTATTATATTTTTCAAATGTAAATTTTAATTCTATTTCTATTATTGTGGTCCGGTGGCTTTATCCAATCAATTCTAAACTTTAACCTACGCAAATACTTTGTTAAAATTTTGTTTTCGACTAAATCATTGATATGAATTTATCATTGAAATACAGATGTTTGAATTTTTATATGGTCTATTTATTTATTGTTGCTTTGTTTTAAAAGCTTTATTGAAAGATTTAAAGCCTTTTAAGCAGTAAGTACATGAAGAATATGTCTGAAACAATAATAAAGTACTTAATTGATTTTATCTATTTCTTTTACCTAATAGCTAATACATTATACCTACTTACATTTTTTATTGCCTATGGAGACAGTATGAAAGTATTCCCCAGAAGCTTAGCACAGCGCATTCTACTTCTGCCTATCCTCATGACGAGGTTAATTAATCCAAATTCCGAAGAAACCTCTTTATCTTTTGGAATAGCAGCCGGATAGCTATAGGTGGTATACCACAGTCTACCACATGATAATAATAATAAAGACTCTGGCTGCGTTTCGGTCGGTGACCTCTTTGAGGAAACCGAAGGTTTTGTTTGTGCAATTATGGATGAAGTTATCATGACGAACAATTACCGGAGATTTATTGTGAAGGACGGCACGGTTGACATCTGTCAGGCATGCCACCGACCGGGAGAATCAATCCGTCACATTATCTCCGGGTGTTCTCATCTAGCTAACGGAGAGTACTTGCATATACACAACCTTGTAGCCAGGATTATCCATCAGCAACTTGCTATGAAATACAGCCTAGTGGAATCGGAAGTGCCGTACTACAGGTACGTGCCCGACGCAGTTCTCGAAAATGGAAATATCACATTGTACTGGGATCGATCCATCATCACTGACAGGACTATTGTTGCCAATAAGCCTGATATAGTGGTGGTGGATCGAACAGAGCGGCGCGCAATGATCCATCAATGATCATTGACATAACGGGGACCGTTATGTCAATGACGGGAACCTCGTGAAGGCCGAGAAAGATAAACAAATCAAGTATCTTGACTTGGCTCACGAGGTTGTTGACATGTGGGATGTGGACTCTGCGATCATTGTGCCGATAGTCGTATCAGCCCATGGCTTAATTGCCAAGAGCCTTGACCAACACCTAAGGAGGCTCTCGTTGGGCAGCTAGATTAAGGGCTTGATTCAGAAAGCTGTACTCCTGGACACGGCTCGCATTGTTAGGAGATTCCTCTCTCTTGAGCCCTGACCGCCGGTAGCTTGGACCCTGTTCCCGATACCGGCGGGCTACTATTTTTTATATTTTTAAATGTTTTATATAATTTTT
This sequence comes from Lithophane semibrunnea, assembly GCA_947363905.1. NCBI lineage: Eukaryota > Metazoa > Arthropoda > Insecta > Lepidoptera > Noctuidae > Lithophane > Lithophane semibrunnea. Next base: position 4,324,994 of record OX376190.1, read on the forward strand.
TATTCTAATATTTAAAAATATAATTATACTAAATTAACTAAAAAACATTTTTTTAGTTAATTTAGTATTATACATGTAATGTAATTTAAATGTAGAAAAAAAAAAAAAAAAATGCACGAAATATAATTTATAAGTGTGAAAAATGAAATAAAAAAAAATAAAGACTCTTATAATATCTATTCTATAAATTACAGAAGCTTAGCTTTTCTTGTCGGTGTATGACATAGAACAGTGCGGTCACAAATATTACATTAGATGTGACCGCACTGTTCTTCTAAACTAAGCAACGGATTTTAACCTATCGACCATCCCAGTAGGATTAATACGACAAAATGTTTTCGTGGCTGTGCCGCATCAGTCGTATCTATACGACTGAGTCGACTGAGAACCTATGTTCGTAAAGCCCAATGGGGCTACAGTCCAAGTCGCATACATTTTTATTTAGTTTTCCTTTATTTTGTGATCGATAGAATAGTGAATACATACACAACAGTGCTGCCACCTGAGCCTGAGCTGATGATGAGCTTTCAGTTTTTAATCCTATTCGCATGTAGTGTAGTACTACACATTTTTGCTATGCTTCAAATGTTTGTTCGTGAGGTTTTCTCTCGATTGTTTTATAGCCTAAACTCTAAGGTATGTTTCTAGGTAGGCGCCGCTGAAGTAAAAAAACATGGTCCTAATGCTAACAATATCTAAGAAGGTCGTGATGATGATGAACAAAATTCAACGGGATTACGGGATGAGCATAATGCCCATAAACACGTCTGTCAGATACGGCTTGTGCAAATCTTATTGATTACATACAATGAATGCCTACAAACAAGCACAAGCATTGATCAGAATAACAAGCGAACCAGTAGGTAAGTGATATGAACAATGGACGGATTTTGAATTGTATTCCTAATTTATTTTAGGAAACCATTTTGACATTGTTTACCTAATTAGCAAAAAATAACAATTTATATTCCACAAATTTTTTGGATTTTATTAACTTTAGTAGTATTTCACGATTTACCAATAATCGACTAAAAGTTCTGAAGATGTACGGTACGTCACTCGTTGACGTGATATGTCAAAAAATCAATCCAGAGGGCGCTCTAAATTGCTCGGCCACGTAAGTCAGGGTCGTATTTTTATTCCTTGGATATTATAATTACACTATTTTACATGCTGTGATAATATGTGAGAATGGTATAACAATACACAAGTGTTTGTGAAAATATTTTTGTCTGTACCACGTCCTGACTGCGGTAAGTGATGGCATTCTATTCTGTCCTTCCATCGCCCATCCGTCATTGTACCAGTGAATTAGCATGTTTTAATTAAATCCTTGTCGATATCAGTATTTTTATCACAATATAAACATTACACCGTTTCCGGGAAACGATTCTCAAAGTCTTTGTTATTATTCTTTTGAAGATTGTCACTAGAACGCAGTTATATCTTTCCAGATTGACAAGCCATGTCCAATTTACCACCAAATCCATATAACAACTTCCCGGGGCCGCCTCAAGTGAACGCTAATGCGGCGCCGCCAACGTTTAACCATAACCAGCAGTTTGGTCAAGTGCCTATGAGCCAATTGCCGCCAGGATATGGAGGACTGAAACAGGATGCAAACTCGAATAGTCCCCATCACGCGCCGTCGACATCAGCACCTCCGAATCATGTGTTACAAAATGTCAACAACTATAGTCAGAGTGCTAGTAGTTCACCTGCTTTCAATCAACCAGGGATGATGTCATCTATGCAGCATAGTCTCCATTCTTCACCCATGAGGCCACCATTGTCCGCAGGTCCCAACTCATTACCAAATCCTCTGCCTCCTCAGAATGTCCCGCTGTCATCAGGCAGTCCTAGAACTGTACCTAATGCCAACTCTTCACCAACTCCTTACCCCCCTAGCTATCACCCTCCACAGCGTCAGATCAATGACAATGCTCCACCTCTCATTCCTTCTAGTCAAACAAGCCAGCCTCTTGTGAATGGCCCACTCTCTTCACAGCCTCCAGTTGGACCTCCTCAGAGCCAATACCCTGTTTCATCAAGTGGTTATAGCTCTCTTCCTGGAGGCACGCCACCAACTTCAGGGTATGGTCCAGGATTAATGAATACACCCTATGCCCCTCCACCTGGGCCAATCCCAAAGCCACCCGGCCCTCCTACAATGACAAGTCAACCTAATATTCCATTCTCTAGTGCTCCTATCGCTGGACCTCCAAGGAATAGTCCTTTAGTACCACCACCAGTTAGTGGTCCACCTGTTCGAATGCAAGGTTTCACTGGTCCACCAACTGGACAACCTCTAGGACCCCCTAGACAAGTAGGAATCAATGGTCCCAATGTGAGTGGACCATCATCAATGCCTCCTGGTCCTCCAAAGCCAATGGGCCAACCACCTGCACCAATGGGCCAACCACCAGCACCTATGGGCCAATCACCAGCACCTATGGGCCAACCACCAGCACCTATGGGCCTTGCAAGTGGTCTCCCAATGGGACCAGGACCAGTTCAAGCACAGTCATATCCAGGTCAATACAAAAATGGTCCAGCAGGGCAGCCAATTGGTCCACCAGGCCCATCACCTGGACATATGGGGCCCCCAAGCACCTTCAGCGGGCCACAAAGTCCCCTAGGTGGTTCTCAAATTCCTCCTATGGGGCAACAGAATTTACCTCCAATGGGACATCAAATGGGGCCACCACCAGGGCCTATTGTGCAAGCAGGTGGGGCTCCTAAAAGCAACATGCAGAATAGATATCCCCAAATGGCTCCAGCGCCTGGGAATTTTGCAAACCACCAGGGACCACCAATGCCTAATTTGACTCAACAACAACAAGCGAATGTTATGAAGCAGTTTCCACAGCAGTATCTGAACCAGCAAATGCAGCAGCTTAGTGTAACAAAGCAAGGGTTTGACCAGCTGTGGGGTCACCACATGGTAGATCTGCTACAGTGTAAGCATATACTGCCAGAATATCCCGAGGACCCACCAGAGATTAAGCTTGCTCATCAGTTTGCCGATTCATCTAACTGCAGCCCTGAGTAAGTGTTGATTTTATATATTAAAACATGGAAAGCGAAAGTGATGTCAATGAAAACCTTTTTTTATAAACTAATAGTATTTTGATTGGCCTTGTTGAGTTTTTTATCACCCAATAGTTGTATTTTGGTTGATAAAAAGTCTACAAAAAGTGAATGACCTCAGAGGTTTGTAAATTGTCTCATCATAATCTTCAGAATCAAAGGTAAATTAATATAAAACATTGTAGGTGTCATAGCTATTAATAAGACATTCTTTCTCATTGGTTTTGATATTAAAATACTTTTCCTCAAATATAATCATGGTAGCCATAATTGATTTAAATATTATTTTACTTAAATACCTACTAGTACCTCATTGGTTTGTTTGAGAAGTATTTATTTTCATATACAACCTGTATTAGCTTTAACTTCATGGAAATAAGGAAGTGAGATCTCAACATTTCAAGTGACTTCCTGTATGTCTTACCGTGCATTTGCACTGGCAAAAAATTCACATATAAACATGTTGAAATCTCTATTTTTCTGTCAATGTTCGATACAATGTTTGACAGGAAATAGAGATTTCAAAATGTTTTTATATGAATGCTTCACCAGTGCAAATTTATTTATTCCTTTAATAATTCTAAACTTAATTTTATGCTATCGTTTTTTAGCATGAAGAAATAAATACGATGGTTTCCTTTCGACAATCATTCATGGTAATTAAGCCATTGGTCATCCATAAAATTATTTTACTACACAAAGAAATTGACAGTAACAGCTCAAAATTATAGAAGAACATTCATGTTACTAACACTGCAGTAAACTCGCATTGTTTTGCCACACAATCAGTATTTTATTATTTATTTATTATCTTCACTCTATTGTCTGCTCAAGCACATATTGAGTATCACTCTCCTTACTTTTTCTTGGCTTATTGCTCCTCATTCAAGCTCTAACTGACATACAAAGGAGCATTTTATCAGGAGGAAAGATAAAGTTATGTCTACTGTGAAGTGTTAAAGTGTTACATAATCTCAAATCTGTGATATGATTAAACGCACGTATGTGTTAGAAGGTCGTTTATTACGCGTGCAATAGTTATAAGTAATGAATGGCAGAAACAAGACACTGTTTCATTCAAAAGTCTAGGATGATGTTTAAGTTGATGAAACAATAAATTAATATCAATTTAGGGTAAGTACCTAATAAAAACTGACATAGTTAGATGACCAAAATAATTAATTAATGATCAAGTGCATCCTTTGTTATGGCCCCCTTTTTAGCTGCACCAAACCTTAAATAGATACTTTTTATTAAAACTGGGGAGCATGCATAGTTAAAATTAATAGCCCATCTTTGTATTTTATAACAAAACTAGCTGCGCTCCACGGTTTCACCTGCGAAAGTGTTGGTCCCGTGGGAATAACGGGATAGGTAATAGGTAATACGGGCTGATATCCGCAACTCCACGACAAAGCGCGTATTTTGCGTACGGGTGGGAAATCGTCTATTCGATCCACCCCAGCTCCTCCAAGAAGGCCAGCAACGCCTTGGTGTTACTGACCATCTCACGTAGGTTACCTGGGTTACCGAAGTACTTTGCCCTGTATGTGGCGACGACCGGGCAGTGTAGTAGCACATGAGCTGCTGTCTTGTCGTCCTCCATGCAGGCTCTGCACAGCGGACTGTCTGTGACTCCTATGACAGAGAGGTGTTTATTAAACGACCCATGGCCAGTTAAGGCTGCTGTAACCGTACGCAGCTGTTGTTTAGTTAGTCGGAGCATCCTTTTCGTGAGGCGGCCATCAATCGCAGGGAGTGCCTCCTTGGCCTGCCTACACTCACCTTGGTCCAACCATAGTTTGTGATGTTGGTCCCTGGTTCGCTTCCTTACCAGAGTGCGTAGAAACCCAAAGGGGAGTGGCGCGATGGGTTCAGGCCCCACCGGTGCCATACTCGATCCCCTTCTGGCGAGTTCATCTGCTGCATCGATGCCCAGCGAACAGCTGTGTCCTTTTATCCATTGAATGGTTATGTTATTGAGGCTACCTACCTGATTTAGGCGTTGGTGACACTCGTATACTAGCCCAGAGTCAACAGTGTGGCTGTTAAGCGCTTGCAGCACAGCCATGCTATCTGAGAGTATACGTATCGAGTGGTCCTTAACTTTCCTGGCCATGATTGCCGAGGCGGCAAGAGAAATGCCCAAGCATTCGGCTTGGAAAACTGTGTTGTGGACACCCAATGGTGTAGCTCTGTGGGGCGCAAACCCTCGCAACGGCCATCCTCGTGCAGTTGGATTCTGTATTTTTTATCGAAGATGAATTGTTTAGGTACCCGGTCATTTATGGCTTGCGTGATGGGGAACTCCTTATTAAGCCCCTCAAGCATCGCGGTGTGTAATGTTGCTCTCTTACCCCAGAGGTTTGTTGCATTAAGACGCACAGCCGCCATCGTCGCTTCCTGCTGTATGAACAGGTGGAGTGGTGGTAGTTCCAGCATGGCTTCAAGCGCTGCTGTTGGAGTAGTCCTCATGCAGCCCGTGATCGCCACGCAGGCTAGTCTTTGCATGCGTTGTAGTTTGTTGGAGGCTGTAACTAGTTGGGTGCGGGGCCACCAGACCACGGCCCCGTACGCAATCATGGGCCGGATCACTGCGGTGTACAGCCATATAGCCACATTTCTTACCTATCATTTTCCTGCACTGCCAGAAGGTGATGCAGGCCCTGTTTAGTTTGTTGTCTAAATGACTACTCCAGTTAAGCTTACTGTCAAGAATGACCCCGAGGTACTTGACTTCGTTGGCCAACTGAAGTTCTGTATCGAACAGTTTTGGTAGGCGGAAAGGGCCTAAGGCACGTTTTTGAGTAAACATGACCAATTCAGTTTTAGTTGGGTTCACTGTTAGTTCATAATCCCTGCACCAACTTTCTACGATACGTAGTGCTTGTTGGGTGAGGTTACAGATTGTTCCCGTCACCTTACCCGAGACTAGGATCGCGAGGTCGTCTGCATAACGGGATAAAAGGTATCCTATGTCTTTCTCTAGGTTATGGTGATAGGTATTTACCCATGTGCCAAATTTCATCCAAATCCGTTCAGCCGTTTCAGCGTGAAAGTGTAACAAACAAACAAACTCACTTTCGCAATTATAATACTTAAGTTAGGATTGCAGTGTTACATCTACAGCTATTTGCAGACACAACAACACCACTATATAAACTACTCTACTTCGACATTTACTAAAGAAGTAATTTAAAAGACAACTTTAAATATTTTCATACTTTTGATAACACTGTGTGTACATCACAGAGACTCAGATAGTATAAATATTATTGGTTTACTCACTGGCAGTCATCTTAAAAAGATGTTCAAGATCCTGACTATCATCGTGGAAAATGGCGGTAAACCACTTTACACCCTGATCTTAGTAATAATAAGATTGAAAAGTGGTCAACCGCCATTTGCTTGTGCGCGATGGTATAGCTGGTCCACTCTGTGACTGGACCAGCTATACTGACTGACTCTGTGAATGACGCGCCCAATATCGCTTTTTACGTACAAGGCGCCGCGGCTAGTACGTAAAATTACAATGTGTTTTTACCCGACTACGGCGAAGCCAAAAAGAGGGTTATGGTTTTGACAGGTATTTATGTATGTTCATCTGTTCCCTCATAACTTCAAAACTACTCATTATAATTTGACAAATGAGGTAGCGTTGGAAGCGTCTTGATTGTCCGCTGGTTTATAGGCTATGACTAGACGTCACATTAAATTGACATGATTGATTGGACATGTTTTAATGTATTATAAAACATTTGCAGGGTCTTCAGATGCACTGTCAACCGTATTCCAGAGACGAACAGCCTTCTGCAGAAGTCGAGACTGCCTCTCGGTATATTAATACATCCATTCAAAGATCTCAATGTGAGTGTAAGTTTTAAACATTTGTAATCTTCAGTAGTCACATAATGCTCTGTCATGATGGTTTGTTTAGCAATTTTTTCATTTGTTTATTTTATTTTCATGACTTTCAGGGCTTGTTTTCTGTGTAAAAAATATTTATTTCTTTAGTTCTATCAAATATGTGCAATGATAATGTTGAATGTTGTGATTTCTGTATTTGTTTCGGTTTTGCATTTTTGTTAGCTGTTTTACAACTTTATTTCATTTATAATTTGTTGTCTCCAAATCATGATCTAAGTTTAAAAATATCTTATTATTCACCAATTTTGTTAAAACTACCTATAGCTATATGGCTTTGAAAACCCGTACTTACCTGTTTTATTAGTAAGAAACCCTTGGTTTAGAGGTCGATCCATCCTTGACCAATTTAAAGACTAACATTGAACACATTATCGATCGTGTACGGAATTTTAAATGACGTCATTTTGGCGGTAAAAATCTCACTAGTGTTGTATGAAGTAGGGAAAATGTCGCTTTTCCTTTTATCAAATCAGTCAATGAACGATTGTGTAGGATAATAGTGAATCCTTTTGTTCTTACGTGAATGAACATCGGACATGCTCAAACAACCAAGATTGCAAATGATTGTTTGTTTTTGTTTGGCTTTGAAAGTGAATTTATTATAAAATTGATGACTAAAATTGTGTGATAGCAGAATATGCAGTAGAAATATCAGATTAAGAAATAAATACCATAATTATGGAATGAAAATAATCGACTTTTCTGGCTTAGACACAACTCTAAACTGTAATTATCGTGTAAAATCTCTAAACCAATGATTATTATATTATCATTGCTCGAAACTGTAATTATTACTTCATTATAAACATCTCACAACTTCCTATCGAGTCAATATCAAATCTCTAAGCTCTCCATTTCCTAAAATTAAAGACGCACACAATGGTATCCCATTCAAATATTGTTTTTTTGCCAACTGTGCATTGAATCATGTATTTTTTGCTAAAGTAACTATTTTACATAATCTCATTCAAACTGGTAGCATAAAAATATTCTAGAAATACCGTTACATACTCTTATATATTCGTATAAATAAAACAATGGTTAGTATGTAAGAGTGTGTGTAAACATGATGGTTTCTTTCCATGATTCGTGTTTTGTCGGATTTTGTATGCACTGTAGGCATTTACTTACGTTAAAAACAGCCCTTTCTGCTTGCTGATAAAACCAGAATGATGAATGTATAAATAATCTTCGAAAGCGAACATCTTATGGGTAGTACAAATCCGGACGATCCTTCAATCGGCAGATAACTCTGAACAAAACAAATATTTGTGACTTTTGTCGATTTTAATAATGCCTAATATGTCTTGTTCACACGGCTACACATCAAGCTATACATTTCCAGTATAAGCTGTCCTCGGATTGTACGGAAATCCTATACAATGTGAGATCAGCACAAACTAGAAATGTGTAGCCGTGTGTACAGTCAGCGACGAAGGACTCAGGAAACTATTGTTTTGAATATTTCATAATATCTATAATGCTTTAAAATAATTTCTACTCTTCAATAGTTGGTTACGGTGTAATAATCTCGGTATCCAGTTTTCATTCTTCCCTTTTCCCGAAACTTTGGATAGTGCTATCCATAGAGTAGAGCAGGGAGTCGCCGCGCCGGCAGTCACTAGAGATAGGGCTTGCACACAATACTGCGAATATGGGCGATGCGAATTCATAACGCAGAAGCTTTCTTAAGAAAATCTTAGGGTACCGTCAGTTCAGTACCGTTTTAGTCAATAAAAGTCTGACTTCTCCCGCTCTGGGCGGAGCGGCCCTTCCGCTCCGCCCAGAGCGGGAGAAGTCATTGGATGATTTCCCACCATAAAAAGAAAGGGTACCGTCTCTTATTTATGCGATGCGACGTCACAACGCAGTATTGTGTACAAGCCCATAGAGATGCCTTTACTAATAATATTGATGCCCGTGCAAACGTTTCGGTTATCACAGGCATTGGCAGAATTGTCACGGGCCAAAAGTTTCTATAACTGTCACTGACAGGATTGGTTTATGTGGAAAGTGTTGACAATACCTAGTCTCCAGCAGCGGCCGCCGCCGAGGAGTCTCCGTTCTCTGTGTGTTGCTATCCTACTTTTGTGGGTTACGGAAAGATATTTCAATAGAAACATAACGTAAGATTGTAAATACGTCCTATCTCTTTCCAGCATTTACCGGTGATCCAGTGCGCGACGATAGTCCGGTGTCGCGCATGTCGGACCTACATCAACCCGTTCGTGTACTTCGTGGACGCGAAACGGTGGAAGTGCAATCTGTGCTACAGGGTCAATGACTGTGAGTATCACACATAACATAGCATCACGCCTGTAATCCAAGGGTTAGGCAGAGGTGTCACTAGCTGGTGTATTACCATTTTATTATTAAGCATATAATATAATATGAGCAGTGGTGGCCCAGTGGTAACGGCCGCGACTTACGAGTTGTAGGTCGTAGGTTCGAACCCCGACAGGCGCTTTACTTTGTGTAAATAATTTCATCACCACTGCTCTCAAAACGGTGAAGGAAAACATCGTGAGGAAACCGGCATGTCTTAGAACCAAAAATTCGAAGACATGTGACATCTACCAACCCGCACTGGGCCCGCGTGGTGGATTACGGCCCACTCCCTCTCTCTCTCTCGAGAGAGGAGGCCTGTGTTCCAGCAGTGGGAACATTATTGGCTGATTATGTTATGTATGTTATATAATATAATATGTCCACAAGGTTTAATATAATACTTATTCGATGGTGTCTATCATCGATTTTATTTGAAAACTAACTTTTGCCAGCGGCTTCGCCCGCTTGTATGTCGAAAAATAACTTACTACCGGGATTAAAAGAACCCTATGTATTTATTAATCCAGGTTATAAACTATCTGTAATCCGTTCAGCCGTTTTAGTGCCAATCCGGAACATCGATCTAGAATCCAGACAAAAGGACAAACTCTTCGTTACTATTTTATTATAGGTTTAGATCAGTACAGTCTGTTGCTTTTGGAAAATATACAAACTGATGTTTCTTTATTCTTTATTCTATGCTAAATAGTAAAGACATTTTTTTTAACAGAAAGGAAAAAAACAAGCCATGGGTACCAAAACAAATAAATATTCAAAAATACAAGAAAAACTAAATACCTACTTTTGCTTATTCTCGACTCATTAATATTATTTTTATTACACAACTCAGTTGGCAAACACAGGTGACCTTACAAAGGACATCAGCAATAATAATTATTTAATGTGCATGCTTAAAATGCAGCCTTTATAATTTCTTATCTTTATAGATATTTTGATTGCAACATAACTTGAAATGGCACAGTAAAATGTATGGTTTTCCTGTTTGGCTATAATTGAATAGGTTTTATCAAGTAAAATGACTTTTGATTTGTTTTGATATCACGAACTTGCCAGCTGTCTGTGCATTTGGACCGGATTGACAGGAAAAACTAAGTGTATTTTGATTTGGCGTACGTATAAACTTCCTAGTCGCCAGGACAAGTCATCATCTGCCTAGCCTTTTCCCAACTATGTTGGGGTCGGCTTCCAGTCTAACGATGCAGCTGAATATCAGTATTTTACATGTAGCGAGTGCTAACTGACTGACGTCCGCAACAACCCAGTTACACGATACCCCGCGGTAAAAGTGGTTGTCAGACGGTCGGGCTGACTCAAGATTATAAGATTAAAACCAAACCCAGGGCAACTTTAATTAGTTACCAAATAAAATTAAAATTAAACATAATCACCGTGACTATACATGTAGAATGACTTTGCAAAAACGAGGGAGGTTCAAAGAACACAATGAGCGAATTAATAATCTTTGAACTGCACACGTCATCAACGTCTTATTAGCAGAATTAAAAAGTTGAAACATGGTTTATAATATCAAAATGAATTTGATATGATGTGTCATTGAATAACAAATACCTTTGCTTGCATCGGGAGATGAACTGCCCAACCCAGTGACGAAATCCGATATTATGTAATCTGAGGCCCTAGACAAAGTGACATTCTATCAGCGATAACGATGATGGAAAAGGCAAAAATGTATAGGACTGACATAAGCTATCGAAAAGCTTATGTTAATCCTGTTGAAAGTCGTTGTAGAAATACGGAACGCTCTCGAAGCGATTGTCACTTGTCTAATGTCTAGGCCCTCTGTTCTGAAACCAGTAATGTTCCAACAATTACGTGTAACCCATGAAATCCTGTTGCTATAAAAAATGTTGAACCATAAATACTGTCAGGTGTGAAGGGCCATCCTGAATCTAATAAAATGAGTAACGTGGTTAGCTAACTACCGGTTTTTCGTCGGGAATGATATTACATAACATCACGCCTTGTTTCCCTGAAAGGTTAGGCAGAGGTGTAACTATAGTACACCCACATTTAGCCAGTTATATTTAGTCCCATGTAATAGGGGCCGAGCCTATTGCCATCAACCAGGCACAAATCCAGACTCCGGGCTGCTACTGAGAAATTCCAGATAGAAAAACACAATAACGCTTTGCCCGACCTGGGAATCGAACCCAGACCCAACCTCATGCTCAGCAGTAGCGCTTGCGACCACTAGACCAACGAAGCATGATAATGATAATATGTTGGCATGGAATGATATTATTGATAATGATAATGTGTTGGCATGGAATGATATTATTGATAATGATAATATGTTGGCATGGAATGATATTATTGATAATGATAATATGTTGGCATGGAATGATATTATTTCATACAAAATACAAAGCCATAATTCTTGTAAAAATAATAAACCATTGTTATTTTTATTTTGATTGTTCTTTTGCCATTTAGTTATGAAATACTGTAGCGGATCAACCCGCACTGGTCCTGCGTGGTAGATTATGATCCACTCCCTCTCACAGAGAGGAGGCCTGTGTTCCTGCAGTGGGAAGTGTGGGAACGTTATAGGCTGATTATGCTATGCTTATGCCCTCTCACAAAGAGGTGGCCTGTGTTCCAGCAGTGGGAACGTTATAATAGGCTGATTTTGGATAGTTGATCAAATGGCGTAGAAGTGTTCTACGAAAACAGTTAAACTTTATCATAAAATAATCTCCCTTATCTAAATTGTTAACTTCAAATGTTTGCTAAATACCAGTCAGTATTTATACTGATAATCTGGTATTTTGGTACTATCAATGAGTTGGAATTTCTGAGGCGACAATAATTGAATGTTATTTCAGAGCAATAATTATTTACAATAAATAAAGAACAATAGTTTAATTTACTAAGCAATTATACTAAGCAAAACTGCTATGTTACATGCATAATCAGCCTATAATGATCCTACTGCTGTGTGCTGTGTATGGCTACTGTGTGCCTCCTCTTTGAGCTGGGCTGTAATCCACCACGCGGGCCCAGTGCCGGTTGATAGATGTCACATGTCTTCGAATTTTTGGTTCTAGGATATGTCGGTTTCCTCACGATGTTTTCCTTCACCGTTTGAGAGCAGTGGTGATGAAATTATTTACGCAAAGTAAAACATCTGCTTGGGTTCGAACCCCCGACCTACAACTCGTAAATCGGGGCCGTTACCACTAGGCCACCACTGCTCTCCCTAATTAAACTTCTATGTTGACTTTACGCTAATCTTCTTCTATCTCCCCTTCTCAGTGCCAGAAGAGTTCCAGTATGATCCAGTGAGCAAGTCATACGGCGACCCGACGCGTCGGCCGGAGATCAAGTCGGCGACCATCGAGTTCATCGCGCCCGGCGAGTACATGCTGCGGCCACCGCAACCGGCCGTGTATCTGTTCCTATTTGATGTCTCACAGATTGCCAGGGAATCTGGATACTTGCAGGTACTATACATGATAAATGATTTTATTTCTGTAAATAGGTTTGTACAAATACTTTTACCCGACAATCATATTTTAATCCTTCGTTTATGCTACTCGGAATACGGCACCAAAGTCACTGCTATTTTATTTCGCGCCCGCAATCGAGAGAGATTATAATATATACGGTTTTAGACAGAAAACAACTGCTAGGTGCATCTGAAAACTGCATCGCATTAACAAAACCAAAAATAGATTTTACCAAAATGTCTAAATGCTGCAAGACCGCAAACGCATGCGGGCACGGGAATACAGGCGGGTCGCTATGTGGATATAATTTGTATGTATATGTACAACCAGGTTACTGTGATGTTTTTTAAAAGTTATAATACCATGGACAAGTGGGCTACTATATGTATATTAATATTTTTGTTAAATCACCGTGACACATAAAACCAGGGATTTGAAATGTTATGAAAGAACGTTATAATAGCCTTACGTCTAGTTCCAGTAAAGATAATTCCTACTGTTCCACCCGGATCGTACCTAAATTAATAGTTGAAGATTTAGTTCCGATAGTTTTTCGTTAGATTGCCAAGAAATTAGTTTGTATATGGTTACTGGAACTATACATAACGCTATTACGTAACGTTATCCTACCCCTATTTTGAGTATCGTTTCAAGTCCCTGCATAAAAAAAACAGGATACTGATCATATATTAAAACGACTTGAGTATATCCATTTAAAGTTATCTTTATCTTTAATGTCTCTATCCATTTAAATCTATCCATTTAAAGTTATCTTTATCTTTAATGTCTCTAAGTACCATGATTACTTACTTATGCGGTATTTGATGATAAGTCTGGCAATGACTGATACTAATATTTTGACTTGACTAATGACTTATCAAGTAATTAGTGTCTAGATCTTGCTAATCGTCGCACATAAATCAGGTCAAAGACAAAAATGTTATTGACAATCGAATTGATTGATCGATGTTATAGATTTAGTCGATTTTGAAAATAGCGTAATGTTCTATTTTGATACCGAATATCTTTAAAAAAATTGTTCGTTGACTTTTATGGTAAACTTATTTTATCATTGATGTCCACAAAAGCAGAAAAAATGGCCCATTAACAGCATGTTCGAAAAAAATAACACTATTAATTCATCTTTTATGTACCTGGGAATTTGATTGAGCAACAAGAACTTTGCTCTGCACATCAGACGCCCTAGACAAAGTGACATTCTATCAGCGATAATGATGATGGAAATGGCAAAAATGTATGGGACTGACTTGTGACTGACATAGGCTATCGAAAACTACTGTCAATCCTGTTGAAAGTCGTAGAAATACGAAACGCTTTCCAAGCGATTGTCATTTGTCTAGGCCCTCAGAGTGTTCTATGAAAGCATCATTACGTTATTATTTACGTTCCATTTCGCTAAATACACTTTTATGCTACAGGTTGCCTGTGATACATTGAAAGCACACTTAGAAGCGCTTCCCGGCGATACTCGAACACAGATCGGTTTCATCTGCTATGACGCGCACGTGCACTACTATCTGATGAGCGAAGGACTCACGCGGCCCAAGGAAATGACCGTACTCGATATTGATGGTAAGTTATTAACTACGGCCCAATTCTGTTAGTATTCAAAGTAGTATCCAACAACTTTGTAAGCAAGTACAGATGTTATATTTCACAAATGCTCTAAAGGATGGTGAAGACCGCATCAAAATCCATTGCGTAGTTAAGCCGAACAATGCGGTCATACAGCGCGCCAATGCCAATTGTACCTTTTATCTTAAAAACTACCAAAATATAATAATCAGTTGGTTTTCCGCTGCCATGCACCACTGGATAGATCTGAATGGTCGCAATGTAGTTGCACCTTTAAACATATTAAGAATATTACTGTTGAGCTTTTGTGTGTACCTCGGTCTCTGTTACCGTGCGTTTGCACTGGCGAAACATTCACAACAAAACATGTTTAAATCTCTAGTTCCTGTCAAAAATTGTAAGGAACATTGACAGAAAATAGAGATTTCGACATGTTTTGTCGTGATATTTCGCCAGTGTAAACGCACGGTTATTCTCTGACAACTTCTCGCACACATTAATAAAGGCAGACTTTAATGCCTTGGGCATTCTGTACAAGTCAACCAAGGATAGGATAGGGTTGGCTTCCGATCACATTATGACCTTATTCTTTTATTTTGTTTTACAGATGTATTCCTCCCATCCCCGGAGTCTCTACTAGTGAACTTGGGCGAGCGTCGTGAGTTAGTAAAAGAGCTGCTAACAGTACTACCACAGAGGTACTCCACGCCTTCCACGCCCGCGTCCGCTCTAGGAGCCGCGCTACAGGCCGCTTATAAACTTATGGTGAGAACCAACTACTAAAGTAATGGCAATTTTGGGATAATGTTGTAACTCTTAATGATAGGCTAGTGATGTGACCGTCGGACTGCCAAGGCATAATTCTCGAGTTCGAACCCAAGACCCGCACCTCTGACTTGTGCTTATTGTATAGTTATCACTTGCTTTAAAAACGGTGAAGGAAAACATCGTGAGGAAAGCGGTATGTCAGAGAGATATTTCTCGAAAGCATGTGAAGCCAAGTCGGAGGCCCTTTGTAGGCTTTAAAACTCTGACACCAGGTTAGTCATTAATCACACGAAAAGAAGAAGTCGTAACTCGGTTGCTCTGAACACAAAACGAATCACGACCTATGCTTTTGATCGACAAGTTAGCAATTTGAACTGTTTGAGAAAAAACATTTTCATAATAATATTTTATGAAACATGTTATGATACGATATGTTTTTACCCGACTACGGCGAAGAAAAAAGGAGGGTTATGATTTTGACCGGTATGTATGTATGTATGTATGTAAGTATGTATGTATGTATGTATTCCCTCCTATCTTCCAAACCACTTATCACAATTCGACAAATGAGGTATCGTTAGAAGCGTCGTGATTGTCCGCTGGTTATAGGCTATGTGAAGTCACATTAAATTAAAAATGGCGCCCTCTAGAGGACACAAAGAGAGGAACTTAAAAAAAAATATGGTTTAATCGTATCATGTTGGGTATTAAATGAAAGGGCTTAATGAGCACATTTCAAAAATATATATATTATAACCCCAAAAGAATTAAAAAAAAAAACAAGTAATAAAAACTAAAACCCAACTACGACTTAAAAGGTATAAACAAGACACCACAGACAGACAAATTAAAAATCCGGAGTCACACGTAGTCTGTTCGATTTATGCCCTAACACGTGTGACTCCGGATTTTTAATTTGTCTGTCTGTGGTGTCTTGTTTATACCTTTTAAGTCGTAGTTGGGTTTTAGTTTTTATTACTTGATTTTTTTTACTCATTGTTAACGCTCGAACCAGTGCAAAATCTGAACGCAGTTTTATATATATCTGAACTAATTTTGTTTGTATTTTCAGGCTGCGACAGGAGGTCGCGTTACAGTTTTCCAAACATGTTTACCGAACGTTGGGCCCGGAGCGTTACAAGCAAGGTAATAGATACCTGTATTTTCAAAATAGAGTATAGTATGTGGCAACGTTCGTAGTAGCTGCGATCATAAAACGTGTGAGAGAGATGACGTGATGCACAGTTGAGTGTTTTTAGAAATCTCTTAAGAGCGTTTATTCTCAAAGTTGGCAACGTCGCAAATAACTGTCAAATATTTAGTTTATATAATCACTAGCTGCGCCCCGCGGTTTCACCCGCGTAAGTCTCGATCCCGTGGGAATATCGGGATAAAAAGTATCCTATGTGTTAATCCAGGTTATAAACTATCTGTTTGCCAAATTTCATCCATATCCATTCAGCCGTTTTTGCCTGATTGAGTAACAAACATCCAAACACAAACACACAAACTTTCACATTTATAATATTAGTAGGAAAATCAATTTTAGAGAGTTGTATAACCATATTTCATATTTCCATACATCTACATTTCATTACATAAATCTTACATTACACACATACATTACATTTCACTGTTTTGATTAATATTGCCAAATTAATCAAAACAGCGAAATATTTGACATCTATTTGCGACGTTGCCCACTTTCAGAATAAACGCTCTTAAATATTCGCCTTCCAACTGGCACATTTTATAAATATCGTGCATAATATTAATATAATGATCGAAAATTGCGAAATTGCAAAAAATTCGCATAATATTTTTTATCAGTATGTTGAGCCACTACTGATACTGGTATTCAGCTGCATCCGGTTAGACTGGAAGCCGACCCCAATATAGTTGGGAAAAGGCTAGGCAGATTGAGTATGTATGAGCTAACAAAGTTCAAACTTATCTACATGGTCCTCACATCTGACCAAGATTATGTCTGGACTTTAAAAGAGTCTGTAACCTCTGGGTTTTTTTTTGTTTTCAGAGTAGTCTGATAGGAAACGACAACCTCATCTAGTTTTTAAAATATGATTGATGTGTAAAAATGTCTGTAAAAACATCATTTATCATTTCTTAAATAAAATCTCATACAATATTTCCTTTCATATTGGTTCAGAGAGGACCCCAACGCGCGGTCATCCAAGGAGGTCGCACACTTGAACCCCGCCACAGACTTCTACAAGCGCCTCGCGTTGGACTGCAGCGGTGCGCAGATCGCTGTAGACTTGTTCCTCCTCAACTCGCAGTATGCTGATCTCGCCTCATTGAGTATGTATTACCTAGTTCAATATTCATCATCATCTGACCTCCACAGCTCAGTTATTGGTTAATACGATACCCCTTGGTAAGACTGGTTGTCAGACTTTCGGGCTTCTGACGACCCGTAACAACTGTCAAAGATCAAATAACGGCCGGGACCATGGGCCCAATGTGCTATAAACGTTGGTTAAAGCTAAGTAATAATTAGCGACTGCTTAACCATCCATGTCTGAACATCACCTACCTTTAAGCAATATTTATAAATAAACCGCTGAGTCATCTTCGTTTTTGTAAAAATGAAATAATAATAAGCGTTGCATCATTCCGTTTATAATTTCATTCATTGTTTTTCCATTATAAATGCTTTCGTTATTATTCATCAAAAATGACGCCATGAAAATGGAATGTAAATATAACAGTTGTGTAAACAATTTCATATGTTCAATGTTACTATTGTTACTGGTCTATTCAATTTAAAACTTAACAATACTTTTGTAATGTCAAATGAATAGATTAACTTTTTAAATGTCATGGATGCCATAGCAATTTATAATATACTATACACAAAGAACAAAATAATAGGGAATGTAGTTTAAAAAAAAAAACTTTTATAAAAGTCTTTAGAATACTGACTGACGATTATGCTTCTGTTTTCTCGCTCTATTAGCAGAATTGGACCTCCATGTTATGATTTCTTCACGGCTCATGCGCAGGCTTTAAGTTTCACGTTATCTATGAAAGTAATATTTGTTCGAATAACGTTTCAATTAACAGCATTATTAACCCCGAAATTTCTCCTACAGGTGGTATGAGCAAATTCAGTGCGGGAACGGTGTACCACATCCCGCTGTACCGTTCAACGCGACAGTGGCAGGCCGAACAGCTCAACAGAATGCTCACGCGATACCTGACGAGGAAGATCGGCTTCGAAGCTGTCATGAGAGTGCGCTGTACTAGGTATGAAGTATTACTGTATCACACTACTAGCGTAGCTCAACACGACGCGACAGGCAGGCCGAGCAGCTCAACAGAATGTTATGAAGGATAGCATACAGAAAGAGAGATGTTGTAGATATATATGTGTGGACTGTATATTTGGTGGTTAAAATTAGCAAGTCGCTGACCCAAATAATTTATTTATAAAAAAGAAGAGACATACATATAATATATTAAAAAAAAAAACCGTAAGGCCTGAAACAAAAAGGCTACAACAGATGTATTCTATTATTTTAAATTCACGATCTGCCGATGATACCCTTTTAAATGAAGACAATCCTCTTCTATATTCCTATAATCAAACTCTTATAATTGTTTAAATATATAATCGAACCAAAATATGGCATCGGCGCTTGCGCATACCTGGCCAGCAATAAAAAAGTTCTTAGCATATCAGCGTAAGGTGGTCTAGTGCTTTGCAACTAATAAAATGTTTTTTTTAATGCTAACTAAACTTTTTTATTTACAGGGGTATAGCGATCCACACGTTCCACGGCAACTTCTTCGTGCGGTCGACCGACCTGCTATCGCTCCCTAACGTGTCACCTGACGCCGGCTTCGGCATGCAGCTCACCATAGAAGAGTCTCTGACGGATCTGCAGCAAGTGTGCTTCCAGGCGGCGCTGCTTTATACCAGCAGTAAAGGTACAGAACGAAAACTTTATTAACGACTAGCTGCGCCCCGCGATTTTACCCGCGTAAGTCTCGATCCCGTGGGAATATCGGGATAAAAAGTATCCTATGTCCTATCCAGGTCATGGTCTACCCATGTGCCAAATTTCATCTCAATCGGTTCAGCCGTTTTAGCGTGAAGCGTAACAAACAAACTCACTTTCGCATTTATGATATTAGTTAGGATTAAAAGTGGCACAGATCTTCAAAACGCTAATAAGGTTACATGATATGTAATGAGAAAGGCAGGCTTTAATTTTCTCATCTGCCAAGCCTTTTCCCAACAATTTTGGGGTTGGCTTCCAGTCTAACCGCATGCAGTTGAATACCAGTATTTCATATAAAGCGACTGCCAACTGTGCAGGGCATGTGTCTGCGCACGGGTACAGTCGCGTCCTAAAGTACTAGGCTATTGTTTAATAATATAAGTGTAATTGTTTTATTGTAGAATCATAATAGTTACTTACTAGCTACTTAGTACTTTGGAAAAGGCTCGAATCGACAAATCGGTCGGTGCGCAGGTAAACGGCCAGCGTGACGGACCAGAAGTGTTATCATCATTAAAATATACCTTTCCCATGTTTTAGGTGAAAGAAGAATACGTGTCCACACAATGGCGTTACCCACAGCTAGTAATTTGACGGACGTGCTACACTCTGCCGACACACAATGTATTATAGGACTACTTAGTAAAATGGGTAAGTGTATTATTCCTTTAATACAATGAAGCCTGTCTCAAAAGAGCAAAGATGCGAACAGCAAGTTTTTTGAACGTCAATTTTGCAAATGGAAGTATTTTAGAGCCTTTTAGGTTCTTCACTTCCATTGCGTCACAAATAAAAATACGAATTTGAATGAAATTGTTACTTTTTAATTATCATATAATAAAAAAAAAACCGTATTTATTCCTGTCCCACAGCGGTAGACCGCTGCATGTCGGCCTCAATGTCGGAGGCTCGCGAGGCCGTCATGAACGTCGCAGTCGACGCTCTGTCAGCGTTCCGCCTCTCGCAGAACTTACCCGCGGGCGCCATGAGCTCGTCCCTGCACGCGCCCGCGTCGCTCAGACTCCTGCCCATGTATCTACTCGCTCTACTCAAGAGGGTAAGTACATTCACAAGCCAAATATTCGTCAACTTAAAAATAACTCACAAGCACAATGTTTTGCGTGCGTTCCAATGTGCGCTGCAGTAAACAGAGAATTTTAGACAGGAAGTGAAAAATAAATTTCGAAGTCGTTGTCTTTGGTCGAAATTAAAATTATTTTTCAATTTTATTTGTACTGTTTTTTTGGAGCCCGGTTGTTTATTTTGTAAAATAATTTTTATTGGTTTAAAAAATCGCTGTTTACTGCAGCGCGCATTGGAAGAAATGCACGCAACGCATTGTGCTTATGAGTGCCTACAACACGCTACAGATGTCGTGGGAGTCATTTAAAACATGTTTTCGTGAAAAAAAAAAGAAATATCACTATGACAGGGAGTTCAAGTGACTCTCGGCTTCGTTAAGCGTCTTCTTACATCCATTATAATTATCCCTTTATTATTTGACTTCCACAGAAAGCCTTCCGCACGGGCACGTCGACCCGCCTGGACGACCGCGTGGCCGACATGTGCGCGCTCAAGACGGCGCCGCTGTGCGCGCTCGTGCGCGCCGTGTACCCGGACCTGTTCCCCGTGCACGAGCTGCGCGACCACGTGCACGAGCTGCGCGAGCACACGCACGAGCTGCGAGAGCACGCGCGACAAGACGACGACGAGCACGTGCCCGACCCGCCGCGTCTGCAGCTCACTGCGGAGAGGTATGATCACTTTATCGAGGGTTTCTGAAATCCTGATAAGAACTCGCATAATTTATAACAGATCTCCGAAGACCCAGAAGACCCGAAGACCCGGTCCTGGGTTGGATTCCCAGGTCGGGGAAAGTGTTATTAGGTTTTTCCATCAGAAATTTCTCAGCAGCACGGAGTCTGGATTTCTGTCCGGTTTATGGCCTTAGCGAGCCTACTGCCATCAACTGGGCACAAATCCAGACTCTTCTCCGTTACATGGGACTTAAACATAACTGGCGAAATGCGGGTACACCTTTGCCTAACTCTCCGGGGATTACAGGCGTGTTGTTATCTGTTTCGTATAAGGCGGGAGGAAACGCCCGGGTGTCACCACTGTGTGGATCGCCCGGAGGACACGGTGGAGCATACGGTGGAGGTCTGCCCCGCTTGGGCGGAGCCCTGCCGTGTCCTCTTGGAGGCGATTGGCGGCGGTGACCTCTCGCGTCCGGCTCTGGTCCAGGCCATGGTACGGAGCGAGAGGGCATGGGAAGCAGTCACCTCCTTCTGCGAAGCAGTAATGCTCGCGAAGGAGGAGGCGGAACGCGTGAGGGAGAGGCAAAGTTTGCGCCCTCACGCCCCTAACCGCCGCCGCCGCTGGAGACGCCCTGGGCGTCGGGAATCCCAGGCGGATTCCCGGCCACCATAGGCGCGGGCTTGCGGACGGCGAGCAATGGGTAGCTCGCCGTCCGATCAGGACCAGGCCCGGGTCGATGGCGCGTCGTGTTCCACGCGCGCCTCAAAGAGATGTCAGCACAATTGGCGGGGTCCGCTAGGACCGATGCCTGTCAGGGTTGCGGGTTAGTCCGAAAGGGATACCGGGACCTTGGCAACAGGCAACTGAAGGAACACGGGTGGGTTTTAGTCAGTAAAAGTCTGACACACCCTTCCGCTCCGCCCAGAGCGGGAGAAATCATTGGATGATTTCCCACCCTCAAAAATAAAAAAAAAGGCGTGGTGCAAAATATTATGTATTTGATAGAGATCTCAGTATCCGGTGTGTTTTATTCGAATACTCATCATACTCAATAACACCTTTAAAACTTACAGGATAAACGTAACAGGCGCCTACCTCCTGGACGACGGCGAGAACATGATCCTGTACGTGTGCCAGGCCGTCAGCGCCGCCTTCCTGTCCGAGACCTTCGGCCTCACGGCCGTCTCGCAGCTGCCCGACGAGCTGCGCACCCTGCCGCGCCTGGACACCGAGGGCAGTGCGCTACTGCATGCCTTCATCGACAAGCTCAACGACGACAGGCCTTATGCGTCGGATATACTTATATTGAGGTGAGTTGATTGTTCTTTTTTTGTGTTTTTCTATCAAATGTTTGTAAAACACATGAATACCGATGGTTCACTCCGCAAAATCATTTAAATAAAAAGCGACTCTAGCTTTCACAAAATAAAGTGCAATTCAGGTCGCACAGCCGTAATTACCTACAGTTATTATTCACCTAGAAGTTGCGTCTCTTTCTATCGCGTATCTCTTCTGACTCGTTATGCTTACTGAATTGGCCCGACAAGACGCGCCCGCCGCTTACTTATAGCTTCATAACTTAAATGCGGGGTCTACCTTCTGTATTTATTTGTGGTAACACATAAAAAGGTTGTTGTTGTGCTACTTCATCTTCACAAAAGGGCATTTTGAGGGCTGTATTCGTAACTCTTGAATTTCAATCGTGCTGTAATATTTAATTATTCTAGTATATAAAGATTACCATACAACACGAGTTTTGTTTCGGTCAGTTTAGTTTGTGTGCAATTTTAAACTACAAAGATCTGATTTCGAAGTTTTGGAAAGGTTGTGAAGTGCAATTCCAAATAAATTTTGCTTTTCTTTAAAATGATCCTAAAATGATCTATGGTACTCCACAGAGACAATTCCCCATCACGGACCATATTCACGGAGCGACTAGTCGAGGACCGAGTGGAATCCGCATTCTCCTACTACGAGTTCTTACAACACGTGAAAAACCAAGTGAAATGAGTTTGTGACAGCCAAGTGACTTTTACGTGGGACTGCAAGGCCCGAGTGATCCGACGGACTACAAACGTTAGCTAGCGCCGCGCCTGTACGCCGGCCCGTCGCGTCGGTGCGCCGGCCCGTCGCGTCGGTACGCCGGCCCGTCGCGTCGGTACGCCGGCCCGTCGCGTCGGTACGCCGGCCCGTCGCGTCGGTACGCCGGCCCGTCGCGTCGGTACGCCGGCCCGTCGCGTCGGTACGCCGGCCCATTGCCTTAGTACGTCGGCCCGTCGCGTCAGTACGCTGGCCCGACGCGTCAGTACGGCGGCACGGCTCGCCGGTACACGCCCCGGTACGGATGATACGACACTGCCCTACTAACGATAAGAATTCTATTAGCACTTCTGGTTTTCGAGTTTTATGAAAACTGGTGGTAGTGGTAATGTAAAAATTCGCACATAATTCATTATTTATTTCAAAATTAACGTGTCCGGACCTATGAATCGTGTATATTGGTTAGGTTTAGTTACTGGCCGATTGTAATCCGCTCTCTCGATCAATATCGAACAATAACATAGAAGAGTATTAGTACGAGGCTATAAATTATATTTTTGTTGTAAAAATTGATAACTTATTTACATTATGTAACAAATAACGAAGGAAATGCTTCCATGCTTTTATATTGTAAGGAGGTTAAGGATTACTTATAAGTTGTTTAGGTAGCAGACAGCATTTGAATTGTGCAGACGGGTTCAAGGGTCGTTCATGTGTATGAAAACCTATATTGATCAAGTAATCCTATGTCGATGCGTCGTTCCCGGGAATAATTTTATTGGGAATTTTGCTAATAACGTTAATAAGTAAAGTTCCCCAATGATCACAATATTGACTTGTTAATATACAAGAAAAATTCACAATAAAATTATTCAATACATTCATACACAGTGTTGAAGGATGTATCTGTGTCCCAATTCTCATTGGTAAACTCCACTTTCAAGTCTCGTAACATCACAACTGGGAAATAAGCAAGTTTAGCGACAATATCGATATTTTTATGTAAACTCGAGCCAGAAGCGCTATGTGTTGTAAATGTCAAGAAATCTAGGAGTGTCGTTTATTTGTGAAATAATAGTAACGTTTTAGTGAAACCGCTCGTTTCGGTGGTTGCTTACTTTATTACTGTAAAGTGTGTTTTTCTCTACTTGTCCTATTTGGTAAATAAATATGCGGCCTAATGAATTTAAGATTTTAAGAAAATTTACGAGTTTCAATGTATTCAAAGTAGTCTATCTACATGGCCACATGGGAACTATGCATCTCACTGACGTCACGCAAAATCCTGCGTCGCGCAAGCAGGGTTTACCGCGCGACCAGCATATATACAACGTCCCGACATCGATCGTCGGGCAGTAGCCCACCAGACACAACCTCCGTCTGGTCGGGAGGTTTCCCTTTTCTATAGAGTATGAGTGAACTTTACACCCTGTTCCTCATACCTTTATAAATGCCGTATTTGTTTCTTACAAAGATGTTCACACGGTTTACGTATCGTGTTTATTTACCAAATATGTCATGTAAATATGTCAAAAATACACTATAAATGTTATCATAATGCTATGTTAATACACTTACAAGAATGTGACGACAATGAAGTATTTTACTGAACATAATTATAGTGGAATGATCCATGTTTCGACAGTTCCAAGTTATTTTTAAAATATATTTTTTATTTCTTGGAAGGTCTAGATTTTTATTTCAAATGCTTCGCCTCAAAGGTGGTTCGTTTTTATCGGATTGTTAAATTATATTATAACGAGTAAAAACAGTGTTTGTGACGCGATAATGGAACAATACTAAAGCAATAATTTTCAAACATTATATCCTGTAAGTTTCGAAGTCACGACAAAATGATACTGAAATTGTCATTTAACAACCTTGTGAAAGAATGCTTCTCTAAGGTTTTCTTTGTATGTTTGGAGTATTGTTTGCGCGCGTTTAGCGGAACAGAACATATGACGTGTTTACGAAAGTACAGTATAATAAAGTAACAGTATTGTCTCGGCAGTGACCTTGAGATAATTACCTACGGCCGCTCGGTAGATAAACGTTCCGCGTCCGTGCGTTATTGCCGCGCACTCGATACTGTTGCGTACTGATATACATTGAGATTTCGAAGCGTGTCGTTTCGGCCGTTTTCTATGAAGACATAATACTGTTACTTATTTATACTGTGGCGAAAGTTTCAAGAGTTTGTAATATTAAGAAGTTTTTCATGAAATGAATTGATTCCAAAGGTTGTCGTATATTTTGTCCCGCGCCGCTGACTGACTGTACGTCTGTTCCCATAATATGTGTTGTGTACAAAATATTTGGTATGTTTATTTTTTTACATATTCCTAGGGCGTGGCGCGATCGGTGCACCGACGGCGAATGTAGTTGCCCGTTGATGCAATAAAATACATATTTTTTTTATTGTTAATTCCATGTTAGGTGTATGTAGTTAACTTTAAACTTGTATCTATTAATCATAATTCGATATTATTTCACCATTGTAAATTAAATAAAATTATTTATGAAATTGTAGGTAGTGTGTTTTTATACTGAAATGAGATTGGTTCAGGACACGGTGGAATTACTGTGCATTGTGCAACTTGCAATCTTAGAATACTTTCTATGCCTTAGAACTTCTTGACTCAGTACAAATTATACTATCATTTGAAAAGGCTTTCTCATCGATCCCTTGGGGATCAATTTCTAGGTGGTATTTAAACCGTCTCTCATAGAGTTATCCATTTATATTTTACTAGCTGAAGCCCGCGGCTTCGCCCGCGTGGATGTCGGTTATTATATACTAAAACCTTCCTCGAGAACCACTCTATCCATTGGTGAAAACACCATGAAAATCGGTGCAGTAGTTTTTGAGTTTATCGCGGACAGGACGACAGACAGACGCGGCGGAGGACTTTGATTTATAATATGTAATTTAGACGTAACTTATACGCACAATTTGAGCCTCGTAATCTTACTGCATGTTGCACTGTACAGTTTCCAGTCGATGTTCTACGATTTATTCGAAACGCTTACATACTACCTTTGTTATTTAATATATTACTTCCGATTGTATAAATAATTATGGTTCCTCTAGTAACCTGTTTTGAAACTGGTGCAGTTACACAATGTCCACACTTAAAACAAGATGCGTACTAAGCCCAGGTAGCACGGCCGATTTTTTAACGCGACGGTTTTTGTGGCGCTATGGATTTTCAACTCTTATTGAGCCGAGTGTTGAAAATCCAACAGAGGACATCACAGCACGTCCAAAAATACTGTTTGACTTTCAACTCTGGGCGCTAAGCAATGGGCCAAAAAGTCCCCGGGGGTACGAGGGCTAAGTGTTGTTTTCGTCTAAAGGTCGATTCACACATATCAGTGAAGCCACACTTCCGACACAGTACCGGCACAGTGCAAAATATTTTTTCATACATTCTCTATGAACGCATCCCCACTTGTTAGTGTCAGTGTCTCAGTGTCAGTGCCGACACCGGCATGAGAATGTATGAAAGAATATTTTGCACTGTGCCGGTACTGTGTCGGTATGGTGGCTTCACTTATGTGTGAATCGGCCTTGAAGAAGAGTTCGCCACATTTGAAAAATAAAGTAATGGCCCATTACACGGGGCGAGTTTCTCTACTCCAATAGTTGATGATTTGGCTTAGTTAACACGAAGGTAATTTTCAGTTCTCGCCAAAATAATATTTGCCTTCTTGCGCCTTGAGGCACTAACAGGGTGCGTAGATAAAGATACTGGATGCACATGCCTCAATGAAAGTTGGAGGGCATGGGTACAACAGCAAAGTTCCGAGTAAAATAAAATTTGCTTCATTTTGACGGAGAATGACTCAGAAAAACAGGGTCACCTTTACAGAAATGTTCAGTATGCTAAAGCGTATCGTTGAGCACAGCTTCGAACATTCACACCATCGGCATACGTATTATACGAGTACACACTACACTTAAAAACGCCGTTTACGGAATTAACGCCGCCATCTTGTTTTATCCAGTTAAGACAAGATGGCGGCTTTAATTCTGATTTTTGCCACACGTCTAAAGAATCTTATAGCGCTATAAAGCAACTTTGCCTGTCATGTTGCTCTGTATCTGGCAACGTCGCGAGTAAATAGCAACGTACAGTTAATTATTTGGGCTACATTTTCATTGATGGATTACTCACCACTACAATAATTAAAGTTATCTAGTGATGCCCCAACGGGTCCTTGATGCCGCTGTTCATGACTAAATACAATAACTATTAGAAGTATTAGATATAATGAAATTGTTTAATTGAATGCCAGAGTGACTGAACACGAGAGGAACATTGTAATTTTGTTTCAATACAAACAATCTGAAATCATACGTGTTTCCTTTTGAGAAATCCCTGGAATTAATATACCCCTAACCCTAACCTACAAGGCTTAAATAAATGTTGAAATGTGTGCCTACTTACGGATATCGACCAGACAATGTTGACGACAACATCGTGGATATTCATGTCGTAAAATAAAAAAAACCGGCCCAGTGCGTGTCGGACCACGAATAATCAAGGGTTCCGTAGTTCTTTATCCAAAGAAAAAACATTATAGTTGAAAAACATGTTCTCCCATAGGTATATTCCAACTGCAAATGTAGGTAAGTTTGTAGGTACGCACAATATTGAGATAATTACTATTTTATAATAAGAGCATAGACTTCTTATAGGTTTTCCTATAATCTATATGAGTAAAGAACCATACTCTGTATTTTTTCAAAATTGGTCAATTTTCATGTTTCTAGTTAGCCCCTAAAAGTGACCCCATATTAATTTATTTACGTTAGGTACACGTCCGTGTTTGGGTCACAAAAATACATAATTATGTGTATCAAATTTCAACTTAATCGGTCCAGTAGATTCGTAGCAAATTGGCTGTGACAGACGGACAGACAGACAGACACACGAGTGATCCTATAAGGGTTCCGTTTTTCCCAAAGACTACTATCTATACTGAGATTTTCCTTTAGAGGTACGGAACCCTAAAAACCGGAATTAGGTAGGTAAGTACCTAGGTATGTCTGTAAGTATAAAAATGTTTAATTAACATAAGTAAAACTTTTGAAAGAAGAAGACAAAGCGTTGTGTAACTATACAGGCGCTATACAACGTTTATTAGTAAGGCGGTTACACTACACTACGATTAATACCAAAATAATGCTTTCTGGGTTGATTAGTACAGGGAAGTAACATATATTTAGGTAAACCTAGGTACATGGCAATACTTTCGTCTATATACTAGATATCTACAGCCATTTTATCCTACTCTTTGCATTTGATTCAATTTATTCAATGCTGTACCTACATCTTTATTAAACGTAGGTAAGAACCACATCTGTCAGTTTGCAGGGACCGTCGCGCTCTGACGTCCCAATCCACGTTACAGGTAATCCGACTGTTTACAAAATCACAGCATCATTCTACGCAGCTATTGTCAAATATCTTTTGGTAGAAAGTACGTAATTCCTTCGGAGCATAGAAAATACTAATGGACATAACTAAAGCTTAAAGTATGTCTCAGGTTTCGGTTCTTCTTTCTTTGGTTCCACTTTGACAAGCATTTCACAGCATTTCATACATTCTGCAACAGTGGCCAAGGGAGTTAAATCAACGTCAATCGGCCAGTAGTCCTTCGGCTCGTACTGGGTTCTCCTGAACATCTGATGATTCAGGAGCGTCCAGAACCAGAGGCAAGCTCTTCCTCGACGGAGCTTCACTGCTGACGTCATGATGGCCTCTACGGCTCGCTGGCAAACTGGGTCTCGGTCATAACACGTGTTGAACTTCAAGTTTCTTATGTTGCAGCGGAATACCTGAAATCAAAGGTTTTTTGGCCGATAAAGTGAGTTGCTAATTGTGCATAGATCTTGGTATTGAACAGATCAAAGTGTCGCGAGGGGGCGTAGGTATAAAACATACCTACCTACACTTAAGGTACCTAGGTGATTTGTATGGGCAGCTGTTCTCTTAGTCAATATTGTGGTTACCTATACGTTTGGACTGAAGTGTCTCTGATGAAAGCGAGTTCGAACTGAGATCGGGACACGTGCATTATTGATCATCATGAGCATTTTTGACGGAAGACGTCCACACTCCACTGCTGGATATAGGTGTACAAGCATCGCCACACCGGCCAGCCCCTTGCTTCCCGCATCCAGCGATTCTCGCGTCTTTCATCAAGTCGTTGGGTTACCCACGCTGCACCTTCCAGTACCTACGATGTATCCTGTATCCGTTATGCATTTTATTGATAAGGGGATCAAGAGAAATCCTTATCTCCGCTCATAGGCCTGCCCACCGACCCCGTTGGCGTTAAGAACAGTGACTGCACCACAGCCTCATAAAGCAGTATTATTTTAATTTTACTTCACAGTGCGAAAGATATGGAGCTATATGCGTCCTAATATTGCTATGAGATGGGTCCCTAGGGATTTGAGTCAGTCGGGGGAACAGGAGCTATGTAGAATAAATGACTCGGCTGGAGTGTAAATCATCACCTGCCTAGGCTTTTCCAACTAGGATGGGGTTGGCTTCCAGTCTTAGCGGATGCAGGTGAATACCAGTTCTTTACATGGAGTGACTGCCTATCGGACCTCCACAGACCAGTAACTGGGTAACACGATACGCTACTAGTTATCAGACTTTCTAAACAGATTATACCTAAATGCAGTAAATGTGCTGTCTTACTTCATGTCCACACATTTCGATCATGCAGTAGTTAGCGAAGTCTACGGGCACGAGATCCACTCGGAAGCCCAGTTTTTGGAGTCGATCTGTTGAGATAATGTGTGGTGTTAATGGTTTAACTTGGTCACACAGACAGACACAAATTAGCGACTTTCATTAATAAAATGTAAGTATATAGACATAGGTAGGTACCCATTTCATCAATTAATTTATAATCCATACTGATCCATATATCCATACTAGTAACTCTTGTCTGTCTTACCTACGTTACCTTTTCACGCCTAAACCACTGAACGGATTTCGATAAAATTTGGCAAGGAGATAGATGATATCCCGGGGCATAGGCTACTTTTTATCGACATACCACGCGGGCGAAGCTGCGGGCGGAAGCTAGTCTTACATAGTTATTATCATTACAAACTAGACTGATCACGTGCTTACTGGAATACTGACTGTCTGATTCTGCATAATATGAGTTTTGAGATCAAAAATAAACCATCACATATAGCTCAATTTAAGTAAATTCCATTTTGTCTGCCTCAGACCAAATAAAAATTGTCTGCCTCATTTTAGACAATAATCTAAAAAGCTTTCGGTAGACAGTTATGTCAAGGGGTTGATGTACAAAGGACATCATTCATTTTGGGCTGATGATGATCCAAATGAAAAAAAAAGATATATTCCGTTAGAACATGTTATTTTCACTTTTCACTATTGGGCGAAACCTGTAGGGCGATTCCCTGCGCTGTTATGATTTTGAAAAATACTGTTTTCAGTATATTGTAGTTAAAATAATTAATAGTAATCTAATAAAAGTAATAGCTTGTAGTAATCATAAATGAAGGGGAAAACGTACTCTTCCGGAATATAGCTTATTTTTTGTTTGCCAATTTTCACCTCTTTCGCCCAAAAATGTATGGTGATGATGATGTTGAATGTGAGTGAGAGTTCATGGAAGACCAGACAGATAAAAACATTTACCTTTTAGACCAGTCAACAGATGCGGTTTATGGATCAATCTATCAAATGTATGGGAAGGTCCATAGTATATTTTTACAAACAGGTAAGACATTCTAATAAAAACTTAGAAGAGAGATAGAAATAATATTGTATTTATGAATTAAAAAAAAATTGATTAATTTTATTAGTACACACTATTTTGACTTTTTACCCCAAACCATAGATAACCTAAGCTAACCATAAATTTTGTTGGAAAATTTTAAAAGGATCTTTTATTAGAAACCTCCTTGTTCTCCGTCCGATGTTGCTGGAGGTCGTAGCATGCCGAACGCAGTCTCCACTCTGGGACCTGTCTAAGTATCTTCTCTAATGCCTATCGGCCCTTCGACAAACATGGCCAGTGGCCAGGTCACAGCCGCTTCAGATTGCCAACTCTGCGACCGATTGTAGGATCAATCAATACTACTTATCTGGACGAGTCTGTGTAGAAATTCTGGTTTCTTGATTAGATTAAATAGAAAAGCTGTTTGTCTGTGGCATTGTACCTAACAAATAGATGGACCGATTTCAATGCATTTTTTGTTTAGTAATGACTTGTTTGTTCGCCGCTATGTGTAGGTGAACGCACACTTATCCGATTTAGCCGGTTTGAAGATCATCTGTTCAGCTCTTTTCTTTATTGATGTAAGAGTTTTAATCAAAGTTACTTAAGAGATAATATTCTTTTCATTTGACTTTTGATCAATAACTAAGATTTGAAAAGACTTTTGTCGCTTACTGTACCTACTCAGGCCTACGCCTACCTACACTTTTTATTTATTTATTAAACTTTATGCACAAGTAAAAAACTACTGTACAAAGGCGGACTTAATGCCTGAGGCATTTTCTACCAGTCAACCTTAGGGTGATGCAGAGACAGACATGGCAGGTGCAACATAAGACAATACATGTAACTTGAATAAAAATGAATACTAATTAATACATACACATATACATACATAAATATAAACTAAAGAAAAAAACTTAGTCAGGGGAAATAACGACAGGTAGAGGAGAAAACGAATCCAGCGAATTAGCGCCGGGATGATTCTGCCAACATCTTATGAATATGTTCACGTGCCTATGTATTATATGTGTATTGTATGTGTTTTTATGTAAGAAGGGTCTTTTAAACGACTTCTTCAAAACGGAGAAGGTTCTCAATTCGTCTGTATGTTTTTTTTTTGTGTTTTTTTACGCGATTACTCCGTCAATTTATGAATCGATTTTGATGATTCTTGTTTTGTTTGGTAGGTCATGGTCCCATATTTTTTTAATTAAAGGTCATGGCCCATATATGACCCGGTTGGTAAAAGTTGCCGTACAAAAACCTAATCAGTTTTAAAGCTTGCGTATTTTTTGTTAGCTTCAATATTACGATTTTTGCCAGTTAGTAAGTTTATGTGGACGATGTTTTAAGTTACTACGTCACTGTTATTTACATAGCAGGTAGTGGTATTCGAATTTGTGTTTAGGTACAGTCACGGACTTTAATTGATGAGCCACCTGGCACTGTTCGGATTTTAGCCGTGTAATGCAAATCGGGATTATTCGGTTTCCGACACGCAAAGTCATATGTCTTCGTATTAGAAAAAGAAAATTATATTTCATACCGGTTGGCTAACCTACAGCCAGAACTACAAACTTGACAGCAGAGTGACTACTCAAAGTCAACCAATTGCAGGTCTAGCAACAGTAACCTAGCAACGATAAACAGTCGTTGCTAGGTTACTGTTGCGATAGTAACGCTAGCGTACGGAGAAATTAGTCATTTCGACAAGTTCGAAAGTAACGTCTCTGAAATCGATAATTCAACTGTCACTGTCTTCAGTTAAGTTTTCATAATTATCGAGTTAATGAGCTATGATTCAAAAGAGGTCGGTATCAAATAGATTGGATAAACATTGTATTTATTTTTATCATTGAGAACTTATTAGTCAACCTCTATGGGTAAGACTATTTCCGATTAAAAGTAATTTATTTGTCATCTAGTTTACGAGCGTGCGATTTGAGTTCGTGTTTAATCGTGTAATCTCGGGAATGTATGAAACTGCAAAATTGAAAAGTTTGAAGGTGGCTCATCAATTACCTAAAGTCCGTGACTGTACATAGAGACTGCCTGGTTGGTTTAGTGGTCGCAAGGGCTACTGCTGAGCATGAGGTCCTTGGTTCGAGTCCGGGGTCGGGCAAGGTGTTATTAGGTTTTTCCGTCTGGGATTTCTCAGTAGCAGCCTGGATTTGTGGCCGGTTGATGACTTTAGGCTCGCCCCCTATTACATGGGACATAAACATAACTGGTGAAATGTGGGATTATTGCGAAGTAAGTGTACCTCTGCCTAACCCTTCGGGGGGTATACAGGCTTTACGTTGTGTTATACATAGAGTACCTACACTTATTTATGTTTTTACCCTTCATATCTCATCACAAGTACCTAGCTATAATTGGACTTATCTTATACTTTTCCTTAGTTCGAGATTGTGTAGATAACAATTGGAAGATAATGTAAGTCATAAGTGTACTTATGCAATTATATTTCTATGGTGGGTACTTAAATAAATAATAAACTAAGATATAAAACATAATGTAACAGTAATTTATTTTATAAAAATATCATAATATTAAACTATAAGTAATACCGTCGGGACGCTAAATATATAAATAATTAAAACCTAAGCCCCGCCTACACGACGCAAGTTTCTTGCCTGTGGCATACCTAGAATAAAATAGGGAATATGCATGTATTTTTTTAATATTTTTATTCGATAGTTTACATCGTCAAATAATAGTTAAAAAAAATTCGACGGCAAAAAAGCAATTTAAAGTACTTAAAAAAATGTTTAAAAATATCCACCCGATCCGGACTATTTAAACGCCCTCCATTTGGCGCGCTTGGTGTGGTGACGTCACAAACCGTGAAAACAGACAAGCAACTGTCAGGTCAACGACAAACGCTCCTTTTTTGTAGGAGCGTTTGACGTTGACTTGACACTTGTTGATTGACTTGACATTGACATTTTGATTGTTGTCCCAGATTGTTACGTCACATCCGCTCTTAGCTTTTCAAGTATTTGAATTACCTACAGTTTTTTGGGACTTTTAAAAACTTAATTTTTCGCTCAAAAATAAATTTTATTAAAAAATATTGATGGAGGCATAATTCTGAAGTAATATGTATTATAAAAAAAATATTTGACCCATATTTGAATCACATGCATATTCCCTATTGAAGAAACAAATGACTTTCGTCGTCAAGATGGTGCAACTATTGTTGCTTCTAGTAATGTTATGTCACAGGCAAATAAACCGCACCGTGTATATCAAGCTTTAGGCAGCAACGTGGTTATCTTTGCTTCTCAGTCTTAGTTTTAATGGCAGGCCTCCTTGGATGGACTGTACTGTGTTGCTTCCATGGTTGATTTCTAATTCTCTCTTAGTGGAGGCCGCTGGTTCGACACTGAACTTGTGCAGTATAGCTGCAAGACCTGCTAAGGACTGCATCTCGCCTAGTCTTGCACCTGGTGACAAAAAGATAGTTATGGTTAGTATATTGCCTTCTTCAAATTATTGGGTGAACTACACAGTACCTAATGGCATTAAAATATAAACAATGGTTTACGGGAAGAAAATAACCTATTTTATAAATAAATGCCTAGCCATCGTTTTTGCCCCTGGCTTAGTTGCACAGGTTCTGGTTAGTTACCTGTAGGTTTTTATTTCGTGCCAAATACGGGGATCGTAGGTTTGGGAATTTCGAATTTATTCGTATTGAATCAAACATTAAACAGTACCTACTTAGATACATATTCGCCATATAGGTACACACGGCTACACATCAAACTATACATTTCCAGTTTATGCTGATCTCGCATTGTATAGGATTTCCGTACAATGCGAGGTCAGCTTATACTGGAACTGTATAGCTTGATGTGTAGCCGTGTGTACTTACAGAAAATCAGGCGCGTTTTAGCGTCAAAGCGTAACTCAAACAAACTCAGTTTCGCATTTATAATATTAGTCAGGAAGTTATGATTTGGCCGGTATCCGTATCATCGGTTATCGGATGCAATCGGTCAAGGGAAAGAGTTATTTCGCCCGGATCTGCCTGGTTTTTGAGTTAAACATGAAGGCTAATTGTTACGATCGATAATGATAACTGCTTCACACACATTTTGCAACACCATTTAATCTATACTACTAATAATAAAGCTGAAGAGTTTGTTTGTTTGTTTGATCGCGATAATGTCTGGAACTACCAGTCGGATTTAAAAAAATATTTTCCCAATTCCTGAGGAAGGTCTCGTTAGGTTAGGTTCTATTTAACATCACGCAACAACTCTTAGGAGCCAGGGAAAAAGAAAAAAAAATAGAATGAACGCTAAGCGAAACTCATCTATGCAAGGTTTGTTGACACAAAGATAATGAATGATAATGCTGCTACTCATTACAGACAATGATAACTATTTCTAATAATAAATTAAATAAGTCAAGGCTTACCAATGCATTGCCGAGGTCCTTCCCCAAATGGCAGATACGCGAACTTATGCTTTTCAACATTCGGATCATTGAATCTGTCCGGCAAGAACTCAGTAGGATTATCAAAATACTTCTCGTCATTCTGTATGGCCTGCACTGGGACGATGATCTTTACACCAGGGTCCAGGGTGATGCCCAACTCCGGGATCGTGCACTTCCTCGCACACACTCTGTGTAAGGTTCCTAAAGAGGGGAATATCCTCATCGCCTCCTTGAACCCGTTACTCAGTTGTGTCATCTCAGAGATTGAATCGTAACACAGTTTATTGTTGTACTTCGCAAGCACTTGATCGATATTGTCCTGGATTTTTCGCTGTTCTTCCGGATGGAAGGCTAATTGATGTAACATGAAGCTTGTCGCTGACGAAGAAGTCTCGAATCCTGCTGCGAAGAACACGAACACCTGCGCCGCCATGCATGTGAGGTCCATCTCCATCTCCGCATGCTCTGGTTTCCCTTCTGCAGTTCTCTTCTCCACCGACTCTCCCGTTATCTTTCCTTTTCCTTCCAGTTCCAAAAGTAGATCAATGAAGTCATTACGACCAATCGGCTTATTGTTTCTCTGCTTCCGAATGTTTTGAACGATTTCTGTTATAGAATCCATTACGATACTCTCGTGTAAAGTTCTTTGAAAAAATCCTTTGAAGTCTGGGAAGAGATCGCATAACGCTACAATGACGTAATTCCTCCAAGATCTTTGAAATATCTTTCTGCCGAGGTCTCTGAAGAGGGAGTGCTCGTCATTGATGGTATCCATCTGTATGCCGAAGCCGCAGGCGCCGATGAACTCGGTGGTGAAGCGCGCCATCAGCTCGCGCACGTCGCACTCTCCGCCTTTGTTCACGACGTCCTCGCCCACGTGCTGCAGCTTCTCCGCACATTGCACCACTAGTGGGAACATATTCCTCAGCTTGGCTGTCGTGAACGTTGATGTTAGCCGTTGCCTCAATAACTTCCATTTATCGCCATCAACATGGAAAAGATTAAGAAATACAGGCTCTATTTTAGGATCCCTACCCAGCCCTCTCGGGTAGAAATACCCGAAGTCTAGATTCAGGATTCTTCTCACTATATCCAGGTCTCGGACGACCAGCTCGGGTGTGGTGCCTCTGAACAAGCCCACTACTGGCTCGTTCGGGTACTTTTTGTATAGTTCCACGGATATTTCTGTGATACTTTTCTTAGCCGTTACATTTCTGTATAGTGTTCCAAAAACAGGTACTGGTTTTTCGTATTTCACATTGCGTTTCTCCCAATAGTCGTGGTTTCTGGTGGTGTAGTAGTAGAACAGCACGAGCACGAGCGGCAGCAGTAGGAGAATCATGTTGGCGGCTTGAGACTAGCGGCGGGACTGAGTGGCGGCCTGTGCGGTCGAACTTGTTATCAATGAGTGTATCTATGTGTATTCGCCACTATACGCGCGGCTTGACCGGATAGGGCGGCAGTCGTTTTTTGTGCGAATACCTTTGGACTCTAAAACTGGTTTTAATAACCCTTGAAATTGAAATTTGACGCTGCCCTTTTGTATATACTATGGCCAATTTAACCAACTGTGACTTGCTGTTTTTACCTGTAATTAAAGAAAGATTTATTTATTAAGATTAAATACTATTGGAAACAGTAACATTATCAGTACATAAGTATGCATTATACAAGCCCTATTATGACGAACTAAAGTAGGTGTTCCAAATGGGTGTAGCAATATACGGCTTGTTAGCATAATTAACTACGACATTTAATATTGATATGTCCATGACATAAGTACATAGGCACATACTATATTAGAATCTATGATGAGGCTATGCACACAGACACCATTTTAATATGATCTATTATGCATGTTACCATAAATAGATTATTCTAAGTAGGTCCTCCCCCTCATTCAGAAAGCGCATAAATAATAAAATCATGATAATAATACAGTTTTTTAGTGACTGTCGCAGGTCACTCAATCATGGTTTTTCCAGATATTGTCAGTTATCCGGAGTCTGGATTTGTGCCCGGTTGATGGTAATTTGGGTTCGCCTCCTATTATTGAACACTTTTGCTGTCCGCAAAGCAGACACAATAGTTGAACAACTCTGAACCTTAGCAACTGGCGAAATGTGGGTGTAACTACTATAGGTATGTACCTACCTACAAATCTGCCTTCAGGGATTACAGACATGTATAATGTATTTTTGTTTCTATGTTTTTCACTAAAATTTAGTTTAACTATTATCAACCTATTTATAGTTGAATAAAATACATGTTAAAATTCTATTGTACCTATATAGGTATTCTTTTTCGTAAGAAGGTAAGTCAGTACTATGTACTGCTTGCTATTTAATTATTTTAATTTATTATTAATTATGTTAATGACGTGTTTTAAAATTTAAAAATTCTAGCGTTTGTAGATAAGTCAGTACTTTAATTTATTATGTACTGCTTGCTATTAATGATTTTAATTGTAATTAAGTAGGTTTTATTATAAATTATGATAATGACTGTTTTAAACTTTAGATAGGAAAATCACTTTAGCTGGCGACAGTTGGTATTTTATGTTAATTTCTTGATTTTGGACATTGTTCCGATTAAAGTGTGTGATTGAAATCTGTTGTCGTCGGCATTGTGGGCGATGTCACAGGCTGTTTATTAATTGTAAAATTATCACTGATAACAGTAAGTATTGCTGCATATTAAAACTCTCAACAAGATAATATCAGTAGGTACTGCTTTATAAACACGATAAAAAAGTATTTCTTTTTGTGGGTGCGTCACCGACTCTGGTCGTATTGTTACTTGAAATATGAGTTGAGAAAAAAAAATGTTTTCTTTTGTTTCATCGTGTTTAGATATCAATCTGAGTCTATGCAAAATAAAAAATGTTTCTTTAAAATGATAATTCAAATGTCTACTACGTTAAATGTTGTCGATGACCTCACAAAAAAAGTGGTCAAATTAATATTTTTTTTGTTTTATCGTGTTTAAATACGATAATATCCATCAGGTCAGCGAAGTTTCGCTAGATAGTATTGACTGTAGATACTACTATCAAAGTGTGTCGAGACAAAAATAGATATTTACAAAACCATAAAAATTGTTGTTATGAAATGTTTGTAAATGTTGAAATTTCGATTAATCATTAATGCCATATGTGTATTGTGCAAGTCTAAAACGGTAAAAAGTAGCAACTAATATTTGGAGTAGATAAAAAATTATGTGGAAAACTACATGAGTAAATATTTACAGATCTAACGATACAAAATGTGATAACATGATAGGTAAACCATATCCATACTATCCATTCTATATTTATACTATTTGCTCATAGGACGATTTGCGGATAGGTCATTTTGCTAAAGTGTCGTTTTGATTATGGGTCGTTTTGCTAATAAGACCATTTGCTTTTAGGACGTTTTGATACGGAGGGAATAATACTACGTAGGTATATAAAAAAACATACATTCTAAATTAACTCTGTCTGTCTGTCCGTCTGCCTGTGCTTTGTCACGCTAAACCGCTGAACCGATGGTTATGAAATTAGTTAGCCTGGGATCCGGAGAAGGAAATTAAGCTATTTTTAATCCTCGATATTTGTATTAAAAATGATAAAAATGACAAGAGGTCTTGGGTTCGTTTCTCGAGTCGGGCAAAGAGTAATCGGGTTTTTCTATCTAGAATTTCTCAGTAGCAGCCCAGAGTCTGGGTTTATGCCCGGTTGATGGCAATAGGCCCCTATTACATGGGACTCAAACATAAATGGCGAAATGTGGATGTACATCTCTGCCTAATCCCTTGGGGAATACAGGCGTGATGTTATGATAAAACACAAAATAGACATGGAGAGAGTCATTTTGACGAAAAAGGGGAAATGGCTCGAAGTAAAAATGACAAAACGACCTTTAGACTTGAACAAAACAACTCCACTTAAGCTATTTTTAACACTATCTCGTCGAACACGTTTGATAACACTTTAACAACACATTGTTAGGTAAACATAAAGTACTTCTTGATAAAACTCTTAACAAAAAGGTTCATTTTATCATGATTATATTCATCACATAGAAAAACAATATTTCATACTACGAACCTACCTAGAACGTTGAAGCGAGATCAACAATGGTGCCCACAGGCCAGCTCAACATTAAATACTTATTTAAAATCATTTATGTATTAATTGATCTCGTCATGACTAATATAGTCATAAAATGTTAATCTATGTTTATTAATATTATAAAGAGGAAAGATTTTTTTTGTTTGTTTGTACCGAATAGGCTCCGAAACTACTAGACCGTTTTGACAATTTTTTCACCAATAGAAAGCTAAATTGTCAGGAAGAAACTTAAGCTAAAATTTATTTTAAAAAAAATTCGAGATCCTTAAGAAAATTGCAATAATGTAAGCCAAAGTAGCAAAGTTTTGTCGATAAAATTCATTAGTTGGCGTGCGCTGAGAAAACTACCGATGATTCATAAAAATTATGTACTACGTGATTAAAGGACTCAAAAAAGTCCGCGAGGGAATATATCTAATTATCATATTTAAGTCACATTATCACATAATAGCAGCTTTTGAGTTCTAAAATTTTATTAGATCGCCGGTAGATACAAAAGATGGTTATATTCGTATCGTAATTAACTAGTATAAATTCTTATTCAAATAAATAGTTTTATCATCAAGGGTATTTATGTAGCAGTAAAATACTGTTTAATTCATTCGATTCGGACATTTAATTTATTTTTCTTTTAATTTTGAAGCGACGCCGCCATTACCTTCCCTACTCTAGAGAGGATGACATTTGGCACATGGGTAGACCATGACCTGGAATAGGACGACACGTTTTTATCCCTATATTCCCACGGGATCGAGACCTAAGCGGGTGAACACGCGGGGCACAGCTAGTTTAATATATGGACAGAAATTGTCTGAACTAAACGAATTTTAGTTTATTTACTTATTTATTATCTACCTATTTCTTCCTACCACAAAACGATAAAACTGTAATGTATCGTCTACGTACCTAAATTTGAATATCCTTGCACTTATTATCACAATTTACAAAATGGAGTGAGATTAATATTGTCTGCGGTAGTCCTAGATTGGCGGTTGTTTCGACTTTGTCTCATCGAAGCCTTCGCAATCTTTTATATAGCCAGCGATCCGGTACGAGTCTATATGAAGTTTGGACTGTGGACTTGAACGTACGGTCTTAGATTGTACAATTGTACAATTGCACATTGTACAATTGGGTCCAAATTGGATGATGATAATAATGTTTTTATGATTACTCATAGGTATAGTCTGAATATTGTTTGTTTGTCACCATTACATAGGTTATTATGTACCGTACGCAACGTCTCTCACAGTCGTCTCGTCTCTCTGGCCGGAAATCCAATTATAGTTTCAGAGCCAGTTTTTCGATTAATACATGTCGTACTGCTCAGAGATGTCGTGTCTGGCTGTGTGAGGCTTTTGAATAATATTGTATATTAAGTATATTTGGTTTGCATATTTAAATCGGTCAATTCTCCAACTGCAAATGTGAGTTTGTAATTTTTTGGTACCTAAATGTTTTTTTCCTTTATTTGCGACTTGAGACTTGTTTTTTGCCTTTCATGATTCTAGGTCAACGGGAAGGTTATGATTCTACTAAAACATTTGATAACAAAGGTTATTGACACGAGTGTGTGTTACAGGATGGCCAGTCTAAAGGTTCTACGATAATTATACGATTCCTACCTTTATGTACCTACTTCATTGGTTTAGATAATTGTATAAAGGTAAAAAAATTGTAAAAAAATAGTAAAAACATACATACATACTCTCGAAAAACATTACCCTCCTTCTGGGGCAGTCGGGTAAAAAGGATTTTTATAGATGACACTTTCTTGTTTAAAATATGTTGTAACATATTGGTGACCAAATTAAATTTATTTTTGATTTTTATTTTACGATAGTTTCCTCTTTTATTATTTTATTTTCCTTGTTTATATGTATAACTGCTTGAGGACAATTTTAAAGTTAGATTTTTATTAATACTAACTACATAAACATGCCAAAGTGAGTTTATTTGTTTGTTTGTAACGCTTTCACGCTAAAACGGCTGAACGGATTTGGATGAAATTTAGCACGAGGGCAGACCTTGGCCTGGAGAAGGACGTAAGTTACTTTTTATCCAGGATCGCAGACAAAGTCGCGGGCAACACCTAGTACTGTAATATTTTGTATTGTAATGTGTATAATGTCAAGAGCCCAATATGACAGGTTCTCTAAACGTCAACGAATTATAACGTTGCTAAATTGAAGAGTACAACTGTGACCTAGAATGACAACTGAAGTGACAGTAAACTCGCGACAATCTAAGAAGTCCCTTTTGACAGCTATAAAAATGCTTTGTGTAGCGATGAAAAATAAAATTGACTTTCTTAACTTGACTTGCGAGTGTTTTCTTCGTAGCCAAAGTAAATTTTATGCGATAACAGTACAGTTGCAATAACGTTACAGTGTTAAAAGCGGATTTTGTGATTTTTATATGCTGAGTTCGAGGCATAGTGAGATTATAACTTGTGCTTTATTGGGATTGGGACCATACCAACTTAGCGATCGGCAGCTTCCCAATTATAAGGAACGTTATAAAATTTATTTGATTTGTCAATAATGAACTGAAATGGAAGTGTAATGAATATAATATGTGATTGTGTTGAAGAGATTAACGATATTTGGACCGCAGCAAAAAAGTCCAGTTCTACTCAAGAAAACAATTCTGTCTCAGCAAATTGTGATGAAAATTCGGTGTGTGAATCTTCCCAGAAACGTATCTGATAGCAGAGGCGTCCCCGACAAACACCCATTCGACAGACACATCCATTGCCATTGCCATTGCCAAAAGTTGCTAAGGTCTTTGAAAGATAAGGCTTATTGACGTGTTCTTATTGTTGCTGCTGTTGTACCTGCGGTTTTGAATGACATCGGCTTGGTTTCTACAGAAGATTTAACTCTGATTATTGATGAAAACATGATCCAC
Source organism: Lithophane semibrunnea (assembly GCA_947363905.1). Taxonomy (NCBI): domain Eukaryota; kingdom Metazoa; phylum Arthropoda; class Insecta; order Lepidoptera; family Noctuidae; genus Lithophane; species Lithophane semibrunnea. The sequence continues at coordinate 4,367,275 of OX376190.1, forward strand.
GTAGCTCTATCTAGTCCGGACACAACCTTTAAAAGATATTGGAGGTATTGTTAAAATCATTTACTTTGATGGACGAAAAGACAAAGAGTCATAAATTCAAATTCAAATAATTTATTTCCTCTTTCTATGACTTTCCTTATTCTGTCTTGACACACAAACAAACACAACTGTGAAAAGATATTTTAAACTGGTAGCAGAAGCCTCACAAAATGTAACTGACGCTACTTCTAGAGAAGCCTTTATTAGAACCAGGTTGCAATCTCGAGCAAAAATGCCAAATATTGGACACAAAAATTAGTTTAAATTCTAAGTTATCTCAAATGAAAAAATTCTCATACATGGACGTAGTGTACAGTCACGGACTTTAATTGATGAGCCACCTAGCACTGTTCGTATTTTAGCCGTGTAATGCAAATCGGGTGTATTCGGTTCCCGACACGCAAAGTCATATGTCTTCGTATTAGAAGAAGAAAATTATATTTCATATCTTTACCGGTTGGCTAACCTGAGAGCCAAAACTACAAACTTGACAGCAGAGTGACTGCCCAAAGTCAACCAATTGCAGGTCTAGCAACAGTAACCTAGCAACGATAAACAATCGTTGCTAGGTTACTGTTGCGATAGTAACGTTAGCGTACGGAGAAATAATAATAGTCATTTCGACAAGTTCGAAAGTAACGTCTCTGACATTGATATTTCAACAGTCACTGTCTTCAGTTAAGTTTTCAGAAATAACGAGTTAATGAGCTATGATTCTAAGGAGGTCGGTATCAAATAGATTTGACAATCTTAATGCAACATTGTATTTATTTTTTATCATTGAGAACTTATTAGTCAACCTCTATGGATAAGACTATTTCTGATTAAAAGTAATTTATTTGTCATCTTGTTTACGAGCGTGCGATTTGAGTTCGTGTTTAATCGTTTAATCTCGTTAATGTATGAAACTGCAAAATTGAAAAGTTTGAAGGTGGCTCATCAATTAAAGTCCGCGACTGTACGTATAGGTAAAACCAAAATATACCAAGTCCACCAGACGGATATGAACGTGTGTCATTGTACCCACATTACGCTGCTCGGAATTCTAATTCAAACACCGTGTCGTAGGTAAAATCGTCGTACATTTTATATGCTGTATGCATAGAGATACTATATTTCTAAGGTAGTCTGTCTTTTGTAGATAGGTACTAAGCATGCCAGTGGAGAAAACAAACGTTTAATCCTGTTGTTTGCTCTTGTGAAACTGTCGAATCATCCTGAATCTGTATTTCTTGTGGAGAAGTTTGAGATTAATCTAGCATAGACTGTTTTATTTTTTGTTATTGTATGGATACTAAAAAATACAATACAATATTATAGAAGATAAAAGCGTCTAAAAATAAGAACCAAGTTTTCGCATAAAATTATATTTCTATGTTTTAATTACTCAAGCGACTAAGTATAAAGCTGAATAAAAATGGCTAACAACCAGAATAACGACCCATCTGATGGTATGTGGTCTCCCATAACCGATAGACAACTGCAATAAGTACCACGTTTTATGGCATTGCAGATGTTTTGTCATGCATGAGACGAATCGGTTAATCATGGTGCCTCGAATTTCACTGGTAGGTAGATACCATCCTTCAAACTGGAATACAGCAAGGGTGCTTGGCGGCAGTTCAGAAACTGGTATTGTATTAGTACTAGTACTAGTAGATAGGTGCTTTCCCGGATTGGAGTTACCTATCTATTCAGTAAAATCTTACCGTGAAAACTTAGGCGAAGTCAACTGTCATTCCACCTGATGCTAGTGATTGACACTATTGACAGCTTACTTGAACATTTGAATTTTGACAGAATAGATCGTTTCGTCTAGGTAAAATCACGAAGATTCTTGTGGAGTAAACATAAGCACTTCACACAACCTACAACATTGAGATTTATATCCTACATTAACACATTGTGCAATGACTTGTTGACAAAATGGCCGCTACTCTATTACAATAAATAAGAGCTAAACACCATTACAAATGGTTTTTATTACTTGTTGGCAAAGCGCAGGTTTTCCAATCTTATTTATGAAGTATAAATTCAATTTTCAGTAGTTCAGTTGATTTTTCTTAAAAGTCGTGAGCCAGCTGCTTTGCAGCCGAGCGGTTTTAGATTGTCACATGACTGAATTTGACATGGTCGTGATAGTTAATACTTGCAAAGAAAACTGCAAGTCTGCCTGTTGTCACATCAGCATCGGTTCACGTCGAGCTCACTTCACTTAAGTTTTCACGGTGAGATTCATACAGAATATCGGCAGTTCAGTTGTGCTTTCACCTCAGGATGATACTGATGCTAGGGCAGTGGCAGTTCACTTCAAGCTCACTTCACATACAATTTTAACGGTGAGATTTATACAGAATATATCGGCAGTTCAATTGTGCTATACCTTCAGGATGATACTGATGGTTGGGCAGTGACAGTAAACTTCAAGCTCACTTCACTTCAGTTTTCACGGTGAGATTTGTACAGAAAAGCTCTGTACACAATGTTTAGAATAATGGCAAATGTTCCTTATTAATGTTTGTTAGAAAAATTTTGTCTTTACGGTTGTATCGTTCGAATGGTGCCATGAAAATAGGTACATGATGCTTTTGAGTTTGTTTCACATTTGAGTCTGTTCTATTCGGGATCAGCACCCTAATTGCGTACTATACGATCAATCAGAATTGGAATCGGTTCGAAACAAATGTCAAATCCATTGCTTTATAAGTTCGTAAGTTACGTTGTTGAGCGGATTTTTTTTTGGAAATGCTGTTTGTGCATTTCGCAATTAGGGTGCAGGCAATAACGACTTTTCTAAGAAGTTTATCTGGAATTTTACATAGGTACTCAAATTGGTAGTATCAGTATTTCGTTAGGTCTCTCCAGGGGGCCAAGTCTACAAATTTACAAACGTGTCAGTGGTCTCACAATGATCAGTTTTTGACAGATATGCCATACAAAATCTGTCAAAAACTCATCATTGTGAGACCACTGACACGTTTGTAAATTTGTAGACTTGGCCCCCAGGGCGCGCTTCAATTTTCTACGCTATATACCTGCTAGGTAGATACCTACTACTATTAGTAATGGGTGTACCCACACGAGAGAATATAATGATTTTATAGAGACCACGCTGAAATACATTAAGATCTATAGTGACATTCACAAACTGCGTATTTGTTGTTTTTCTAAATAACATCATTAAGAATGATTCAAGATTGAATAAAAACGTTATAAATTGCTTGGGTAATCCAATCTATTTAAAACGTTTTTCTTTATAAAATCTTGAACTGATCTGTCTAGTGATTTTGAATTTCTACCTAACTTTATGTATTGTTCTAAGAACAAAAAACACGTCGCTAATTACACAGTAAATAACTGACCAGATTTTTTGTCAATTCTATCCATCGCTTTATTTACATAAAACTTAGCATTATTATTCATTTGGATTTGATGTCAAAGGCCGCGTCCTAACCAACGCGTCCGTCGCACGAGTATGCGATCGTTCCGCGTGTATCCGATCGTCGCGTTCAATTTGTTCGGCGATCCCGAACGCGTGAGTACGTCGACTGAGGGCGTCTTCTGCATTTCCGAAAAAATTGTTAGTGAAATGAACGCGAACGATCGCGTATGCGCGCGATCTTTGCCGGACTACATTGTGACATAAATACTATTTTATTTTTGCATCTCCATTTTGTTCACAATAATAATATAGTCCTCCAGACCGTATTTCAGCCACGGCGCCGGCCAATCTCAACGGACAGCTTTGGCGCGGGAGATATTAGTGCTCAAGTGTGTGCGCAGACACAAGTGCACTCGAACGAATAAGCCGGTATAGGTAATTATGTATTTACATTTAAAAGTTGTAACTCGATGAGACTGCCATACATCATTGCGGTGAAAATCGGAAACTTGATGTGTCTGTCTCACGGCCGTTGCCTACCGTAGTTGAAGATAGTTGCGATAGATGGCACTGAGTATAAACAAGATCATACTACAACGGCTATTAGCATTATGGTATTAGGTAAGTGATATTTTCTCAAGCGCCAATGTCAATTTTACTTTTCCAACTTACTATCAACAAATCACGAAAGAACGGAATTTACTTTGCCCCAGATATCATAAAAATAAAAACCAAAATAATATAAAACGTTGACTCATCCATAAAATATCGTTTCGTGATTCCCCAGAGGACTCCCAAAGATGTAATGTGTGCAAATTGGCACGTCCCCGTGCTATTTGTAATAATATTATTTGAATTTTATTTTCAGCTACCTACTTAAATGCATTTTTATGTTCCAAAAATATTTTGTGGCGGATTAAAGAAAACAAGTGTTTTTTTGAGAGAGAATTATGTTTTTTATTGATGTCGTCAGCTATAAGGCTTGTTACAGACTGAAGTAAGGGAAGTTGTGTGAGAGTTATTTGAAAGTCGTTTGAGTGTCACCCTTTATCTTCCAGCCCAGCCCTTTATCTTCCACCAACCAGTGTTCGTGCTGCGTTTAGAAGGTACCTCATCATTATCTGTCTAGCCTTTTCCCAACTATGTTGGAGTCGGCTTCCAGTTTAACCGGATGCATCTGAATACCAGTATTTCACATGGAGCGACTGTCCATCTGACCTCCACAACCCAGTAACTGGGTAATCCTGGTAAGACTGGTTGTCAGACTTTCGGGCTTCTGACGACCCGTAACGACTGTCAAAGATCCTCGAATGACAGCCGGGACCAAGGCTTAACGTGCTTTCCGAGGCACGGAGGCGTCTCGATAATTTTAAAGATGGTCACCCATCCACAGACCAACCCCGACAAGCGCAGCTTAACCTCATGGATCGACCCGTGCGGCTGTTATTACTTAGCCACGAGCTCGTCCAGCGTTTAGAAGGTACCTACTTATGTGAATGTGATAAGTTAATTTATAACTAAACTGGCTGTATAGTATATTTTAAAAGCAATATAGCTTCACTTGTTAACGCTGACCTTTCACCAGTGTTAGTACTTTGCGTGAAGTAGATGTTGGTGTGCAAGGTAAGGAAGCCAAACAGTATACAAATAGAAATATGTTTTTTCAATCGTTTTTTATTTGATTGGTGGATTTCTCAAGCTTTCTGACAAACCATTGAACAGCTAGCCTTATTGTTACTTGGCTAATCCGATATATTTTTCTGAGCTGGTGGGATTGCAGACTTTTCAGACTATCTGGAAGGATGGATATCGTGACTTCATGACATGATCATTTTCCTAGAGATCTACTATTTAATAAAATAGGGAAACTGCAGAGCACTCTCTATAATTATTATATAAATCTCCGTAAAAATTTAGTAGACGTGAGCTTGAAATTAGTTATATACCTGTAGTCCTACTATATGAAAATCTCACCGTGAAAACTTTTGTGAGGTGAGTTTGAAGTGACCTGTCAATCTCTAGCGTCAGATTGACAGTTCACTTCACCAACATTTTCACGGTGAGATTTTTAAAGTTTAGACCGGCTATATCCAGCCTAATGTCGCACTGCATCAACTGGTATTTAGCGAATTCTTTAATTTTATCGCGGCTGCATTTCACGCGGCACTTTTTGTTTATTGCTTTCAAACGTCCCAACTACTCTGAGCGAATATAATTAACCCGTCCTTGAGTACAGTATAATGTGTATGTGTAGACTATATATGCAACTAGATACAGGATTGTTCTAGAGACAGGTATTTCAGGTTAGGGACAATTGAGATGTGGCTCTGAAAAGGCTTTATGTTCTTTGTTTTGAGTTGTGAATAGGTTGTAATATGGTTCTTGGGTTTCAAAACTTGTTTCTCCATTTTAGACCACATTGAGGTTTTCGGTTAGTTTAGGCACTTTAATTTAGATCGCTTGCAGTGAATGGTGGTGAGGAGGATCGGATTTTGGCCTTCACTTGGCGACCTAAGGATGAAAAGGAAAGTTGTAAGGTTCGTTGTTAGTACTTATTTAATTATCATAAGTGTTAATACAATGTATCAAATCCATATTTTTTTTTCTAGGTAAATTAAAAACTTTATTTAATACTAACTTAACTAATGAAATTCTAACTAATATTAATTAAACCTAACTATATAAATAAACAACTAATATCTAAAATAAGTATGGCGTCGAAAAATTCCTCCGCATCGCTGTCGGCTGGTAGTGTACCCAAGAGACTGGCGGCATTGCCACGTTGAATGGCAATGCTTAGCCTCTGACCAAGGTAAAAGCCAGCCCTTGGGTCACGGGAAGTGTCCAACAGCCGTTTGGAGATTTCATTATTCATTTTATTGTTAAGTATCTATAATGCTTAAGACGCTGACAAGAGCTAAACCCGGGTCACTGTCGGACGCATAGAAAAGAAAGAGAAGCGCGATGACACAACGTTTGTAATTTATTGGAAATTATAAAGCAATTGTCTATCTACAAAAAAAAACATTGTGTGTTTAAAATACCAATATACGTTGACATCTAATACATATATTTTGGATTGGAACTTAAGGTAAAAGGTTAGTGTACCGTTAATTTGTATCGATATTTGTGTTTAAAAACGTGTTTTGGTAACAACCAAGTTCTGAGAAATATGTTCAAGATTAACATATTTTTTCCGCTACCACAAATTATAGATTTGGCATTTTTTTTATTAAGACAAGCCTACTTTTAAGATTTGCCTCTTGTCAGCGCCTTAATGTATCTAGTGAATAAATAACTTAGTAACTCAGCCATTTTTATCTAAGCTTTCTTTCGCATTGAAATGTCTCATTATTAAAATTAACTGCCTACAATTTCAATCACAATACATAACATCTCAAAACATAAAACCGTCATATAATCGTTTAAATGACAAATCACATTTAAATTCTCTCCTGGACTACTTAAATTTTGTCGGAAAGCATATAGAACTGAAATTATTATTATTCCAAGGCGAGTGCGCCCGGAAGTCGCACCTGAGTTATGCGGACGGTCCGCTTATAGCACGCCTATATCATGTGCCGTGGTTACATTGTTAGAGAAACAAGACATATATTTATTAACAGGTAGATACCTAGCTAATAAATATGTCTGTAGTGAAAGATTTGTGTCTTAATCGTTGCTTAAGTAGTACCTAGGCTGCTTATCATAATTAAATGAATTGCTCACAAGTGCCTACAGAACAAGAACAAGAATAAAGCGAGTTTCTTGCTTGTGGCATAATGGCTTGCATCATCTAAACACTGTTTAGACAATGCAACTTTTAGTGTTACTTCAATTTGAGGTATGCCACAAGCAATTAAATGGCTCCGTAAATCAGGCGTATCGTAATGATGACTTATGTCAAAGAGTTATTTCATAAACTTCAAAAGGGTCATTGTCATTTTGTGATCGTAGTTTTGTTTTGAATTATGCCTATGTCGTACGTATTAGATCACTATAATCTGTGCGGTAGGCCTACACTGTCCTCCCATACCTAATAACACTGTAATTCGAAAAGCATTATTCGCATTTTTAAAAGAGTAACCGTGGAGTTTCTTGCCGGCTCTTCTCCATAGGAAACGACCAATTGGAACCGTGCACCTAGCTTCTGATGTTCCATAAGTGCCCATGTAGGTTTTATGTGAAATAAAATATTTTGATTTTGGTACCGTTACCATGGTAACGGTACCAAAATCAAAATATTTTATTTATTATATTATTATATTTATTTTCGATAACAAGTCATGACTTGTTATCGAAAATGGTTGAAAATCATCAGGACCTGGACATGGCTGGACTTCAGTGTTGGCACGGACTCTATATTCACTTAGCAACCTTTTAACATTTTGTACGTATCATGTAGTGGGGATTGGCACTGTTTTCAGGAAAGATTTTCGGGAACATTAAGAAGTAGCGAAGGTATCGTAAATGTTATAAGGGCACCTAAAAATATTTATGTAGTCTTGAATAATATTATACTGTTATCTTCTGAAACTCCGGAAATTATGGGTATTCGAATACAATTGATTATGAGTAAGTAGCTGAAATGTGCACCTAATTATCTATCAAATATGATCAACAACACAATGTTTTCTGAAACATCATATCCTACAAAAATACCAATCTTTCTTACGAAAGCTGAAACAGTTTGTCTTACTGGATTAGACGATCAAGACATTGGTTTCTTTATCGTAAATAATTTTCGAGCGAAAAAACTCAGAAAGCCCTTTATTCAAACCAAAAACAGCATCGCGAGCATTGTAAACAAAATAAGCGTCACCGTCGCGCTAAAATAAACTGTGGAATGCCGGATATTGCAATCCCGGACCGTCACGGGCTGAGGATCGCGTACAGGTGCCTTCGTCGACTCACTCAGTGCGCCGGAGCATTCACACAGTGCGCACGCACTCTAGCTCGACGAAAATTCTCGCAACGATATTAAACACGATAATTTTATACTAGACGATCCATCTTTAAGTAAAGATACTGAGATTTTACCAGAGGTTTCTGAAGTATCTGAAGCTTCTAAAGAAGAAGGTTCTACAATTAATAAAACTGTGAATATTTATTTGATCACAATTAAGAAATATACAGACTTTTTGGAGTAATTGAACCAGTGGAAGATACAAAACTTAGTGCGAAGAGCGATTCACGAGAAATTGTGAAAACTCTTCAGTGGCTTAACGAAGATCGTGAATTAAACTCTGAAGTGAAAAGTGGCAGTGGACAGTGAAGTGACAGACAGTTGCTAGATATTAAAGTTGTTGTAGTTTGGTGAAACATTATGAAAGTCCTGACCGTATCAGACAAGGTCGCGATTGTAGGAGATGGGAACGAACCGACTGTGGTCAGCACGCAGATCCTCACCAAGGAGGAACTAAACAAGTAATTATGTTTTTTTTAATGACTTGAATTGTTTGGGACCTACGTTATTTGGAAAGATAGACTAAAAAATATTTGCAGAGGATAAAATAATCACTGAAGCTGAAAACTTTGGTGCCACGGCTAGACAGATGATAATGAAAGCTTCGAATATGTTCAATTTTATTATGAAAAAAAAATTGGGTCGACTAAAGGCAAAACATGAATATGGACAATTTTAATTTTTAATACCTAAAAAAAATTAAAAACCAATTTATATAGTTAATGATAAACTCAACAAACTTAACATAGACTTTGTACAGTAGCAAATATTCTCAGTTAATTCTGATGATACAATAGAAGTAAAACCATTGACCAGCCATACGTAGAAACAAGTCCAAATCGAAATAACTTGAGAGTTCACAGAAGAGTAGCATAGCATTAGCAAGTTCGCTAGGTCAGATCGGTTGGCATCCGGCCAGAATGACACAACCGCGTGGTATGCGGTGTTTACGTGCCACAGTCTGCGTGTTGTCGTGATTCGGGTCAGGATTGCTGTAATCATGTTTTGATCGAGTTTCAGTTATGTTTATCTGAAATCAAGGTGATTTGATTTGTGATGGATAATCATCGTTTGTGGGAAGGCTTAGGAAAACTTGAAATGCCATCGGTCGCACATCTAGATAAAGGGTGGCACAACTAAAAATAATACAAATTCGAGTTAATGCCACTATCGGAATCTGCGTCGAAAACTACATCAACTCCAAAGATACCTGTGTACAAATATGTCATAAGCTTTTAGGATTACCAAAACTCTATAGTGTAAGTTTTCATGATTTAGGATCAGCCCTTCATCAAGATACAATTAATTTGCATCCTGCAGTTTCACAATATTTTTTGTCATCTTATTGTTACAGAGGTTGTCCTCTCGGTGTTTCTCGTATCACCCCATTCCTCTATGTGTGTGGGGCTCATGCCTTGCCGGGAGCAGTGAGAGCGTTGCACCCTGGCCTCATCGTCAGTGCAGCCCCAGAACTGCCCCCGCCACCAGAAGACTATGTCCCAAGACAGTTCGTGCCACTTCTGGATACGCCAAACTCTGATATGCACCCGTACATGGAAAGTGTGGCTGACCTGATTAATGAGGTAAGAATTTCAAAATCGATTCTTGATTTATCTCTTCGTTAGCTTAGTGCATTTCAGTTCACGATTGGCCTAGATTATCTTTGTTTATGCTACACATTTCAGGTCCAGTAATGCTTGACAAAGTAAATATTTTCATTTCCGATTGAATAACTTTGTATGATTGTAATGGATCAGAATTTAGAGTAGTTGTTTAATGAACTTTGTTTACATCAGGTCGTCTGTAACGGTGATGTGGTGCTGGTGCACTGCGTGGCTGGTATATCCAGGTCTGTCACTCTCTGCTTGGCGTACCTCGTCAAATGGCAGAAGATGACCTTGAGGGACGCCTATTATCACATGAAGCAGAGACGGTGAGTAACTCAAAGAATATTCCCCGACCGCAGATTTTTCTTGATATCTGTAATTATGAATGGTTGTTTAAAATACACGGTTTCATCGTTACAAAAGACGTGATTATGCGGGTAATTTGGAACACTTTATTGTTTCCGTTCATCGTAAATTTAAAGCGTATGAAGTCATAAATCGATTACTTCCTTGATTTTTTTCTGTTCTATTTCAACAACTTTTATTATCTTTGTTTCAGACCACAAATCCGACCGAACACAGGATTCTTCAAGCAGCTCATCAAGTATGAAGAGAGACTCTTCGGAGAGCCTTCAGTCAAGATGGTTTACTGCGAAGCCATTGACAAGGAGATACCTGACGTATACGAGGCTGACTACATCGGCATGACCTGGTTCAGGCAGAGATACGGACCCATCGAGAAGAGCTGAAGAGTGACAGGGACAGCAATATAGGTTAGAAAAGGATAGCTGTGATTACTTTGTGTGAAGATGAATAGATGGAAGATGAATGTAAGGGCGAGATAAAAGGAGAAGAATGATAATAAATATAAGACTGAGTGGATGAATGACTTGGATATTAATGAAAGTGAATCAGCTTTGATATTATAGATGGGTGTTTTATTATCCTATATGGCTGAGGAAGTAAATAAAATTGTAGAAAGGAATAGATGAGCATTAAGATAAAATAATTTCTTGAATAGAAATACTTTAGAATATTGTTCCTTCTTTTGTACTTTCTCACAACTTATTGGCTTATATAAATGTAAGAGTATTCTTTACGTATTATGTACTATATTTTAAGCAACGTGATAATGAACTTATGTTATAAATTAACCATAAGGTATTCGCTTACTATTAAATTGTATAATGTTGATGGGACCAAAATAAATAAGTGGATAATTTTTATTTCTTGTGTTTTACTTCAACCCAATATCAAATTAAAATACAATTTTAATGAACGTGAAAATGATGACATATATATTGCAGATTTTGCATAATAAAATCAGTGAGCCAACCTAATAAGCAAAATGTCCTAATTGCAGTAGTAGAGTAATGAGTAATTCATTGAGTGGATGTTGTTGGCCTCGTGGCATTGAGCTCGGAGTACGGAAATATCCCGACGGCTGCGCGGGCGTCGATTCCAGAAATTAACTGCAGAAGGTTAGCTTTGAACAATGGAACACATAGGATAAATTTTTAATTTGCTCCCTTAAAGATAGCAAATAACATAAAACTTCGCTTTTGCGCAAGATATTTGCGATTGCAGCGTCTTGAGTTTAGTCAGTTGCAGTAATTTAATCAAAATATAATAATAATATATGTATGTTTAGGTTAAAGGTCTATCTATGGGCATGAGTCGCCTGAAATAAATAGATTATTATTTATTATTTATTTTTAAATGTGCAAATCTCGGAATTTGTATCGGGTATCGTATTGTAGTTAAGTCTTTTGTACCTTCTTCATTATACCTGTGCCATGAACAATGGTCTGCCAGCTTCCGCATACTGATGTAATACTTTGTAACAGTTATCTCTTCTATATTATTCGCTCCTGGTATCTGCTCATGTGCTGCGAAGTTTTTTTTTATTATAAACTTTATTGCTGATTTAATGTTAGTATCTCGAGCACCAGCTATTAATATGGTAGTGGACGCCGGGATCTCGTGTAATATGAACAGTGTTATTGTTTCAATATTGAGCTTTAGAATTCAGGGAATCATTTATAATCGGAGAAATATCCTGCACACGTTTCGAATTGACTAATGTTTATACTGGGCATTCTGCTTGTAATCAAGGGAATCTAATTAATTTTGCTTCGAGATTATATCTACAGACGACTGTTCAGTCGAATCTACGTTTCAACTAGTCCTCCAGATGTCACGGACATTCTCAGACGGTTATCTAATAATGTCTGAAAAATGTTTCGCAAAACTAATTTAATAAGTTTTTATTTTCTCTAAACACATTTTGTAATTCATCTTCTATATCAATTTCGACATCTTTTAAACTTTCAAAAAATATTTTTCACGTAACATTCCATCGTGTCAATTGCCTTTCCAAAATCTCTTTTGGTAGTACTTGCGTTTGGATCGAAGCCAGAATACATTACGCTGTCATGATTTTGACGAATGACTGCTTGCTGTTCAATGGTAAGACAATTGTTCTAAAAACCATGGTAATAAGGTAGGGATTCGCGTAATCTGTTCTTTGGCAAGTGATGGTATCCATGACAAGGTGTAGGTGGTCCGGTTCCAAGTTCAATGTTACCAGTAGGCAATTACCTCACGTGAATGTAATTAGAATATTTTTTGGATGGGCTCCGTATTTTTTTTGTAGGGTTAATGAATAGTATAAAAATAAAGTTCTGCTTCGCCAGCTGAAACTGGACGTTGCTGTGACTGTATTTGGCATGGAACAAAAGTTCTTTCAGTTAGTCAAAGCCGACGTGTTGGTTACATAGGACAATCTGTGAAAAATCTTAAGATGGAAATTAAAGAGAAAGTGACACGTAGGTATAAGGACACTACTCTAAAAGATTCAAATCGCTGTTCTACAGAATATTAATAATACATTTATAAATATTCACCAAGATGTCCGACTTAGTTTTTGACTAGAATTTATTTTTATTTATAGACACGTATTTACATAATTTAAGAACTTACAGGCTTAAAATAATAATATGTTCAAGTATATAAAAAGGGGGGGGGGGGGGGAAATACTCTTAGGGCATTAAAAAATTCGTCCGTAGTATAGTTATGAACAGGAACTGCCAGTGCCCAAAGACGGCAGCATTGCCACGTTGTATGACAATGGTGATTCTTTGGCCAAAAAGTGGACAAGCCCTCTGGGGGTCAAGTCTACTAATTTACAAACGTGTCAGTGGTCTCACAATGATCAGTTTTTGACAGCTACGCCATACAAAATCTGTCAAAAACTGATGAGAGAGATGAGAGACAATTTGTAAATTAGTAGACTTGGCCCCCTGGCCGCGTGAAAAGCCGATCAACCGCTTGGCGATGTCTTGAAAAACTTAGTGGGCAATCGGATCCCATAGCCTTAGTGTTTCTGGAAATTATAACATTTTGATAAGAGATAGGAATTTCAATTCTCTTTCTGCGATTCCTTACTTTAAAGGGCTGTTTATTTTAATATTACATACATAAATACATACATTAATGAATATCGTATAAAATACAACTCTGGCACTTTGCCTTCGCTATTGTTTGCCTTGACCGTTCTGTCTTGTCAGAATTGATACAAACATGTGAACTGCCAAATCCAATGTCACAGAACTGAGATTTAAAGATCATTCTACTGCTACCGAATGAGCACAAAATGAGACGCAGTTTTTTTACGATTCCCCTTTTATTTCAGTTTTTTTATTCAAAGGAATTCGGACAGGTTAATTTTGGCTTTCGTTGGGTCACAAAAGTTACTGAGATTTAGCTACCTACCCCGCAATCTGTACGATGATATATGCATTGAATTTTCCAAGTCACGATGATAAATGCATGGCTTGGAAAATGCAAAGCAAGGAGAATCTTATGGTCGTTAATTGCCCAAAAATGTTTGTCAACTACTTTCATAGTTATAGAGAGATTTTATGATTCTTTTTGGAATTTGGAAACAAAAGGTTCTGAGTGGATATATAACTGCCCGGGTATGATGACTGTGTGCATTAAAATGACATTTGGATTGTGCCCAAATCGTTATTTTGGCCGTACGTGGGTGTTCCCTATTTATATTTTGGTCACAATTGCCAAAATATTATCCGCCATAAAACTATGCATGACTTTGTGCAAGGTTGCAGGTGCTTATTGATTTGTTCCACTTTTAGACCATTGTTGTGCATTCTGTGATTTATTATTTGTCGATTCTATATCTTTTCTATTCTTGATGCCGTCACGACGCTGTAAAATATGATCGTCAATCATGTTTCAATTTTGTTACTGTGTAGGTTTGGTTGATTGTTTTTTTAACCGACTTCTTCAAAAAGGAGGAGGTTCTCAATTCGTCTGTATGTTTTTTTTTTTTTTTTTTTTTTTTTTTTGTGTATGTTACCCGATTACTCCGCCAATTATGAATCGATTTTGATGATTCTTTTTTTGTTTGGTAGGTCATGCTTCAGAGGTGGTCCCATATAAATTTTATTAATTTTGCTTGCGTAGTTTTTGAGTTAGCTTCAATAATTACGTAGATTTCCCACTTTGCGATGTTGATGACACGTTAATTGACTCCGTCACATAGCAGACAACGGTATACGAATTTGTGTGGGGTAGTTACCACAACTAAAAAGTGAAAAATAAAAACTTTTAACAAAAAAAAAAACAACCGACTTCCAAAAAAAAAAAGAAAAATAACTTTAATTTCGGAAGTCGGTGGCAAAAAACGAAAATTGAAAACCAAAGACACCGACTTCCGAAATTAAAGTTATTTTTTTCACTTTTTTTTTGGAAGTCGGTTGTTTTTTTTTTTGTAAAAAGTTTTTCTTTCTTCTATTTTTATGTTCGCCAAGAATATAGTTTAGAAGAGGTGTTTTCCAAAAAGTTATGTTAAGAAAAACAATCAGAGGTTGCAATATTTCCTTTGTTCTCTAGCATACTTAATACAGTGTTTTATGACCGAACACGAAAACAAATTGTATAATCGATTATATTTATTATAGGTACGACCAATCCTAACTAATATAATTATTATAGGTACGACCAATCCTAACTAATATAATTATTATAGGTACGACCAATCCTAACTAATATAATTATTATAGGTACGACCAATCCTAACTAATATAATTATTATAGGTACGACCAATCCTAACTAATATAATTATTATAGGTACGACCAATCCTAACTAATATAATTATTATAGGTACGACCAATCCTAACTAATATAATTATTATAGGTACGACCAATCCTAACTAATATAATTATTATAGGTACGACCAATCCTAACTAATATAATTATTATAGGTACGACCAATCCTAACTAATATAATTATTATAGGTACGACCAATCCTAACTAATATAATTATTATAGGTACGACCAATCCTAACTAATATAATATTATAGATGCGAAAGTCAGTTTCTTTATTTGTTTGTTACGCTTTCACGCTAAAACGGCTGACCAGATTAGTGTGAAACTTGGTACTCTGGTCGATCATGCCCAGCACCCTAATTGCGTAATGCTCGATCGATCGATATTATGTTTGTATGTTACGTTGTTGAGCAGATTTTTTTTCGAATTTATGAAGCATTAGGAATTTGTTTTAATGCGATTCCAATTCTAATTGATCATGTATTACGCAATTAGTACTAGGTTAGGTTAGGTTCGGCGAGGAGCCCTGGGACGCGGTGGTTTCCTTCTGCGAGACAGTTGTCTCACAGAAGGAGGCTGCGGAAAGGGAGAGGGAGATTTCGCCCTCTTCCAGCCCCCTAAGTGGGTCCAGGGGTGACAGGTCTGTCGCCCCCCAAACATCAGGACCCGAGGTGGCGGCGCGTAGTGTTCCACGCGGGCCCCTCTTAGACGTCACGGGGGGAGTCAAACACCTCACTCCCCCCCCTGACCCGAGGAGGCCCGCAGCGGCGGGCCGGCACCAGTCGGGGGTTGCGGAAGATTTTTACTTTCCCGTGACCCCCGGCGTAGGTGTGAGTCGGAACACCGGGGAGTCTGACAGACCCCTCCGCCCTCCCCAGGGCGGAGGACATCCATGAGGATTTACCACCCAGGAAAAAAAAAAAAAAAAATGTTATGTTAGGTTAGGGTACATAGGGTTCTTTTTATCCCGGTAGTACATTCTCGTGAGATAATTTGCGACATCCACGCGGCTAAAGCCACTGGCAAAAACTAGTAAATTATAAATTTATTAAGTTTGTAAAAATACATAACCCAGCATATTCTAGATTTGAGTACAAACTGTATGTTTAATTTATTTCCAACCTTCGCACAAAATATAGTGCTATACATTATCTTTTCTATGTGACACATTACTATGACCTTCTTGCTATGTGACCTCAGCAGAACCTTCCATTACATTCCAGATTATTTTCATCGCTCTTAGATATAAATATTTAATTCGACCTTTACTTCGTCACAACGAAACAGCTAAAATAATATATTTACGATTCGCAGACGGTTTTTAGTGAAATTCTTTGGGACAGAAATATTATTATTAGTGTATGGCGCTAAAAGATGAAGAATTTAACCGGATTTTGTATTATTGGTCATCGTATCTCTCTTTTTCTGTGCCTGAATATTTCTTAAAGGGACGTTATTACATGCAATCTGGAGTACCTACTTTATAGGGTGTAAATTCTGTAGGTATTAATAGTATATTTTAATAAGTAGGTAAATAACTGTAAATTAAAGAAGATTGTTTTTTTTTTTAAGTAAAATCTAGCAAAAGGAAAAGTTTATAAACCATTTCAATTAGAATCCTTAGAAATGCAGAACGAAGAATTCACACGTTAAAAGTTTCCCCGAAAGTCTATTTAGACGATAACCACTAATTACGAAATCTGAGCGCGAAACTCAGCTCACGAGCTATTTGTAGCACAATTAGAATTATTTGAGCTAATTAACGCATCCGCTAATGCGCTTGCGCATTCAAAATAACCTGGCGTTTAAATTACGAACGGAAATAACAACGTTTTTAGGAATTTCTAAACGTGAAGTTTTAAAACATTATTTCTGGATATTTCGTTTATTCTTTTCTTATATTATGATTATGTTTTATTTTTAAGAATTAGATAATTACATATAGTTTATTGTGGACGAACTTTCCTGGGTGATGGATTTGTTTTTTTAGAAGTCATAAAAAACAATGGCGTCTCTATTTATAAGGTGTTTCTACCAATAGATAATGAATCTAATGAGTTTAACAAACAATTTTTCACAATAGGTAAATAAAACAGCCGGTCAATGAACTCGACACCATTTTTGATTCAACACTTCGGCTAAACAAAAGAAAATTATCAGTTCTATACACAATGGCTTACAATAGCCACATAATGACGTCATATAGGTTCTATTTGTTTACAAAAATTCAATGATGCGTATTTAATAATATGCCAATGGATGTCAAA
The DNA here is from genome assembly GCA_947363905.1 of Lithophane semibrunnea. Taxonomy (NCBI): domain Eukaryota; kingdom Metazoa; phylum Arthropoda; class Insecta; order Lepidoptera; family Noctuidae; genus Lithophane; species Lithophane semibrunnea. Next base: position 4,384,674 of record OX376190.1, read on the forward strand.
ACAATGTTCGATCGATAAACTCCGTGGAGCAGATATTATAAAATCTTTGCACTATGATTTTTCATTCAGAGATCGTTTATAGAGACCAAATTAATCTCTATACTATCAATAATAGGGAATATGCATGTGATTCAAATATGGGTCAAATATTTTTTTCTATAAAATATGTTACTTCAGAATTAAGCCTCCATCAATATTTTTGAATAAAATTTCTTTTTGAGCGAGAAATTAATTTTTAAAAAGTCCCAGATAACTGTGGGTAATTCAAATACTTCAAAAGGCTAAGAGCGGATGTGACGTAACAATCCGGGCTAACAATCAAAATGTCAATGTCAAGTCAATCAACAAGTGTCAAGTCAATGTCAAACGCTCATAGAAAAAGGAGTGTTTGACGTTGACTTGACAGTTGCTTGTCTGTTTTCACGAACTGTGACGTCACCACACCAAGCGCGCCAAATGGAGGGCGTTTAAATAGCCCGGATCGGTTGGATATTTTTAAACATTTTTTTAACTACTTTAAATTGCTTTTTTGCCGTCGATTTTTTTTTAACTTTTATTTGACGATGTAAACTATCGAATAAAAATATTAAAAAAATACATGCATATTCCCTATTAAGTAGTATTTATTTATGCACACAAAACACGTATTAAGCGGTTTCACTATGGGGCCAAGCTTGAAATCGCGAAAAAAACAGCTGTTTTTTTAATTGTAAAACAAAAATATTTTGACGAGCTATGCGAACATAAATGTAGGGGAGAGCTGATTTAGGTGGAATAACGGCTCACTGCTCTGTTTACCTTAGTTTTCACGGTGAGATTTGTAGTTTGAGTGGTAGAATGTCGCTAGCGGCATTCTATACACTGCCTTTACAGAATAGACCGGCTAAATGGAAACTCAATGGAATCGAAAAGAAATTTCTCGACAGTTAACTTTCCGGTGGTCGCCGCATTCTATCACACATTCCTGGCTATTTATAATGAAGTTCCTAGCGGGATGGTTCTGGCTGTCGCACGCATACCTCTCTTATATAAAATTCATGTATGTTCTGTACGAAACTTTTATAGACTGGAGTAGAGTGCGTTTCATCAAATAGTTCCATTGCCGTAATTTTGGCTCCACTATTAAATTAAAAAAACGGACCTTATGTAGCTCTTTAGCGGCGTAGCGTATTTGTATTGGTCCTACAACAGTGGACCCAACATTATGGCATAGGAGCTATTTGATTTCACAATAAAAATCTGAGATCTAAATGTAATCAGAAATGGAGTGCCTTAAGGCTTCATTCTCGGCCCTGGTTTAATTTCCATTTAGAATAGCGTAGTTTCTAATACCTTTTTAATAATCAGTCTAGCAATAATGTTTTTATTTTTAATTCAGCGTGTTTTTCCTATATTGTCATTTCTTTGGTTTGACTTATGTGCCAGACAGTTTCAAAAACTTTCACGGACATACGGAAATATCCATAAACAAACATGGAACTCTTCTAAACTCTATATACATATATAAGGTTCTATTAAAATAGATGGACAAACTTTTAGAAATCTTTCAGACCACCAAAATAAGGACAGTGGTAAAAAAATATATAAGAAAAACGCATTATAATATACTTACAAGAACTCTACTATTATATTATATTTGCAACATTTTTTGGTGTTCTACTCGACTCGGTTTAAATTAATTAAGCTGTTCTTTGAAGCGGTTATCTAGTTGCCATTTGTCTTATACCCAATGACTTCAACTGGCGTTTTACTTAGATACTACACAGAATAAACAAGAAAAAAATGCATAATATCTGTATTCTCCAAATGTAAGATAGGTGAGTAATAGGTACATACCTACAGGTACATTTCGCCAAATGTTTCAGCCCCATGTAAGCGAGCCTATACCGATAGAGATCAAAAATCCAGATTCCGGGAGGCTACTGCAAAACTTTAAAGATAATAAGCCTACCCGGCCCGGGAATCGAACCAGAGACCACACTCAACCGGGGCTTGTGACCACTACCATCTGTACCACTACAGAAATAAGGCTGAACGCAATAAAGTTTTATCAATATATGGCTTGAATTGTGTTGAAGGTCTGCCTGTAAAAAAAAACCCAAAAAGGCCGGTTATGCCCGTAGAGCTAGTTTTAACCATCTCATAACCTATTTCTATTTATTCTCGAGAGTACAGGAATATTTTGCCTATAAAGTCGGATAGCGAATTTATACCGAAATTGATGAATATTAAACTCGTTGTCGGGTTAATAGGACATAACTATTTCTGCAAGCAACACTCACCGACTTTGTTATGACACTTGTAAGTCAAGATTAATAGCCTTGTTCGTAAAATTATAACCAAGCAATGTAGTTCGGAATGCTTCGGGATGTACTAATAATATCAATACGCGGGAAATTAATTAAAAGAAAATGGATTTTTATATTTAGAATGCTAGTTTATGCGTAATGTATTTTTTTAAATCAGAGTTCAGAGACCGCGTTGGCAGTTCGTTCTGCCTATTCGGTTTGTTGTTTTTGATAATTGTCTGTTTTTATTGGTAAATGGGTATAACAATTATGTGTTTCGCTAAATTCAAGGATGAAGATTCAATTTATTAAAGTTAATAAGATTTTTTTTCCGTATCCTGTTATATTCTTATTCTGTGTAAATCTATCATGTTCCAAATTCAAAGCGACGGTAAAACAGTTTTTATATAATTCGTTTGATCTAAAAACTGACCTAAGTCACGCGCAATGCGATCTGCACCGTTTGACATTATTTTCTCATTGTTATGCAATTTTATTCGCGAACCTAATAAACCTGTCTCGTAGCGCAGCCGTTTCACCTAATTTTATTTGCACACTGTCATCGCCGATGCATTATCTCTAAAACTACACGTGCATTTGGCGGGTAATGTGTTCTCCTCTAATTAATGTATTCTTTTGAAGTTGTATACTTAAAACAGGTTTTAAAAATTCGTAATTGATTTTATGCAGTTGCATTCCTACACCAATGATCGTAAAATAAATGAGGATTCTAATCACAAAAGCAACATTCTTGCGGTTCTCTCATTGTTGTTGGCTTTTTTATATTATTATTACCATTCAGCCAAATAAGTCTATTGCGTTCTGGACATAATAATGGAGTATATTTATAAACGTTGCTTAAAGGTAAGTAATGATTAGCGACTGTTTAACCATACATTTTTGACGTTTGGAACGTCACTTAACTTAAGCAACGTTTATAAATAAACCCCTATTTGTCCAGAAGGTAATAGACTTATTTGGCTTCTGGACATAATTATATGTCTCCTCTTAGCACCGCGACCATTATAATATTTTGTCACAATCTGTCATAGGTGATGTTGTGGGATGTGATGTCTTTGCTAATTAAATATTGAGGATCTCTAAATTGGATAGTCAGAAATAAACTAAGTACGCTGTGGCAGCCCCAACGTCGAAAGTACCTGTGTGGCGTCGTCTCGGATTCCTCAGACCGTCTGTTGCCAAAACCGACCAAGTGGTATGTCACATACTTCGACCGACATCAGTTAATTATTAACGGTTCGGTCTTACTTCACAAAACGTGACCACTCATGAAAATACTTTGCTGATTCGATAATAGCTAATTGTAGATTTTCAGATAGCTCTAAATAACTTTGTTAGATATTCTCAAAATAACTTTGTACGTCCTGTACTTGATACGTGCGACACGTGTGGAGCGTGGTGGATTGCGTTGCATGTTGCATCATAATAACCGCATCTTCTGCATATGCATATATTTGCGGGCGGGAAGGCTGGATATATTTATTGTGGAATTAAAACTAACTAATAATATCTGTGGTTTTTGGAAGCTGGAAGCCGACCCCAATATAGTTTGCGAAAAGGCTAGGCCGATAACGATAGTGAATTTTTTTAGGAGGTGTTAATAAGATCAGTGACAAGGGGTCGCGGCAGACCACGTAGGAGATGGCGGGACGAGCTGGATAGGTTCCATCAAAACTGGAAAGAAGACGCGCGGGCTCGTGAAAGATGGAAGGAGTGGAGGGAGGCCTTTGCCCAGGAGTGGGACAGCAAAGGCTAGGAAAAAAAAAAAAAAAAAAAAAAATAAGATCAGTAATAAACTATCTATTTGACAGAAATGGCGGGATGAGCTGCTTTGGTTTTAAGGTCCACTCTTTTTCTTCTTGTTTTAATTTAATTGAAAGATAAGAAAATATATGTAGAAAAGAGATATTAGATTATAGGAAAGAGAGTAGGTACGTACGGAGGGAAAACCCTACAGTGGAGTACCTTATGATTAGGCTTATGAAAAACAAGTGCAAGTCGGACTCGCGCACGAAGGGTTCCGTACCATTATCTATAAAAACGGCAGAAAAATCAGATTTGTTGTATGGGAGCCCTTAAATATTTATATAATTCTGTTTTTTTTATTTGTTGTTATAGCGCCTTCATCTGTGAAAATACCAACTGTCTAACTATCACGGTTCATGAGATACAGCCTGGTGTCAGACGGACAGACAGATAGCGGAGTCTTAGAAATAGGGTCCCGTTTTACCCTTTTGGTACGGAACCCTAAAAAACAGTAACAATAATGACGATCTCGATGTGCCCTCCCTCACCTTCTGTTGCTCAGGTGTGTAAAATTACCTGCAAAACAATAGTCGGAGAGCTTTGCAGATATCAAATTAGATTACAGCACGTGTACGTAACAGCATGGCAAACAGTACAGATAATACGTTCCTTGTAAAGCTCCGAACCTGCCAAGTGTTTGCTCATAAAATCGTTATGCAACTGAAATACTTCAAGCGCCAGCCATTTATGTGGTACAAATGATTGCACCTTCCAAAAGCAATCTGCCTAGCCTTTTTCTAACTATGTTGGGGTCGGCTTTCAATTTAACTGGATGCAGCTGAATACGAGTATTTTACATGGAGCGACTGCTTGTTTGACCACCTCAACCCAGTAACTGGGTACTATGAAATGGGTGCACACTTTTATCGCACTGTTATTTTTAATACAACTACTTTGTAAATAAAGTCTAAGAAAGATGCAACAATAAAGATAACCAGACAAGACCATCTAAGACCTTCATGATCCTTATATGGCCTGACCAAGATTACGTCTGGACTTTATAAGACACTGTGATGTCTAAGTCTTTCTTCTCAAAGTGGTCGGATAAGAAACACCAACCTCATCTAGTTTTAAAACATAATTTATTTTTGACGTGTTTTTGAACCTATTTACTTGAAATAGTGGTATTATCGCAATGAATTAAGATCTCAAAATTAAAGATAGCGGAATGAGTAATAAAAGGAAAGCGCTCTTTGTAAATCAATTTTTAAATTTGTTTTTTTTTTTCGACAATTAAAGCGCTCTTCGTAATTCAAGTTTTTTTTTTCATCAATTCCGGATTTAGATGTCTCGTCGTCCTTGTAATCGTGTAGATTGCATAAAGCATTGCTCAGATTGTGTTCATCCAAATTATAGCTGTTATTAAAATAACACACGGAAGGTATTCGTCATAATTTTGATGCTAGACTCTAAAGTAAATAGGTACAGGAGAATGAAGACTGACAGATGAAACATTTTGCATTCCACTTTAAAATGCTGTTTGACTATGCATGGAAGTTTTTGTAATGTCTGAGCAAGGTCAAAAAATATTGAAATTTATCATTTTAACAAGCCGTGCGCCCGCCCTGTGGGTTTTCCCATCAGTAAAAATGTCAAAATTCCATACAAACTATAATTCATATTTACATAACATCTTTAAAACATCCATTCATATCGAGGTCTTTCCGTGCCTACCGTAGCACGTTATACCGTTGTTCTTGGCCGTTATTTGTAGATCTTAGACAGTCGTTACGAGTAGTCAGAAGCACGAGAGTCTGACAACCATTTTTATCAAGGAATATCGTGTTACCCAGTAACTGGGTTGTGGAGGTCAGATAGGCAGTCGCGATGATGATATTTAACAGCTTTAAGGGATGAATTTTCAAAAATCCTTCCTTAGTGTTTCCTTTCGTTATACAAAGAACTCTTGTGCGAGAACCCAGACACGCGCTTACCTTTGTGTAAATTATTTCCTCCGTTTTCTATGGAGGATGAGTGAACTTTACACCCTGTTCCTCATACATCTATAAAACAATAATTACATAACATCACGCTAATATACCTCGAAGGGATAAGCTGAGGTTTAGTTTAATGCAAATTACGCTATTTATGTTATAAGTCCTTTACGCTATTTATGTTATAAGTCCTTTTTACGTTTTGTTATAAATCTGAATTAACATTTACACGAGCGAAGATACCTAAATATAATTTTTATAAAGCTGACTACGAATTAATTAACCAGGATTTGAGTAAAATAGATTGGGACAGTGTTCTAAACCACCTGTCAGCTGGCGATTCAGTAAATGTTTTCTATGATATTATTTACCAAACTATAAAAGACCATACACCTAAAGCATCCATGCGCTCGTCAAAATTCCCCGTATGGTTCTCTAGGCCCTTATCACGTATTTTCAGGAACAAGAATAGAGCTTGGATTAAATGGAAGGTATATGGTAACATCTCAGACTATGAACAATTTTCTATCTTAAGGCGGAGATTTCAAGTGGAGTGTAAAATATGTTATAATAAGTATATTGATTCGGTCGAAGAAAATATTATTAAAAATGTTAAATACTTATGGAGTTACATCTCTAATCGTAAAGCAGATACTAGCATACCTTCTACAATGTCTTATAAAAATCGTAGCTCGAGTGATTCCACTGAGATTTGTAATTTATTCTCAGAATTCTTTCACTCAGTTTACGAATGTTCTACCTTTGATGTAAATAATTGGTTACCTCCGCAAGAGTTCAATGAGAATAGTATTCTCATTAACAGTGTTACTTTTAGTTATGAAAAAATTCTTAAGGCATTGAAATCGCTTGACACTACTAAGGGTCCGGGGCCGGATGGTATACAACCACTTTATCTTAAAAAAACGGCAGATTCTATATGTACAGGTCTCCATATTATATATAACAAATGTATTTCAGAGGGTTCATTTCCTGAAATATGGAAAAGTGCTAACATTACGCCCGTTCATAAATCAGGTTCTAAACAAAGTATTGAGAACTACCGCCCTATCTCCATTTTGTCCGCTTTGTCGAAGCTTTTTGAAAGACTGGTTCACAACGAGCTCTATCCTATTTTACACAACTCAATAATTAAGCAGCAGCATGGATTTGTTCAAAAAAGGTCCACTATCACAAATCTATTGGTTTTCACAGATTTTTTGTTCAATAACATGGATCGTCAACTGCAAATAGATGCTGTTTACACGGACTTCCAGAAAGCTTTTGACAAAGTGGACTATGAACTGCTTTTGACGAAAATAGCTTTCAATGGTATACGAGGTGATTTATTACGCTGGTTTGTATCATACGTCACTAATAGAACTCAGAAAGTGGTCATCAAAGGCTTTGAATCCACATCCATACATGTCACGTCCGGCGTGCCCCAGGGTTCAATTTTAGGCCCTCTCCTATTTGTTCTTTTTATAAAGGACTTAAATCAATGTTTCAGATATTCAAAATTTCTACTATATGCCGATGACCTGAAAATATTTAGGAAAATTCAAAATAAAACGGATTGTACTTTATTCCAAGACGATTTGGATAGATTCTCGGCATATTGTATTAAAAATAAGCTAAAGCTAAACATCCTTAAGTGCTCATCTATAACATTCACCAAAAATAAAAATACTATAACTCACACATACAACCTAAATAACGCCTCATTGCATAGAGTCCCTGTAATCAGGGACCTTGGGGTACTTTTGGATAGTAAACTTCACCTGGATCAACACATTGATAACATTATTAGTAACGCGTTTCGCATGTATGGATTTGTGATGAGATGCATGACCGATTTTAAACGTACTCGCACGTACATTCATTTATATAAATCTTTAGTGAGATCTCAGTTGGAGTATGCTGTAATGGTATGGAACCCCTTGTACAAAAAATACATAGATAACCTAGAAATCGTTCAACGTAAATTCCTTAAAGCCACACATTATCGTTGCTTCCGAAAAAAAACATCCTACATTAACTTATTGAAATATTATAAGCTAACTACTTTAAGTGATAGACGCACTTTTTTGGAAACTAAGTTTCTCTATGACCTGTAACCTGTATGTAATAACAAGTACGATTGCTCAGAGTTGACAAACAAATTGTGCTATATAGTACCTAGAACTGTTGTGCGGCGTGGGGTGCGTGGGTGCCCGTTATTTGCAGTGTCTTCTTGTCGCACCAACGCGGGTGTCCGCGCACCTCTACGTCGTTTAGCAAAAAATTATAATACTCTTTTTTCAGAATTAGATTTGTTCTCTTTGTCAGCTAATAAAATTCGCATTGAGCTTCTTAAAACGATCGAGGGACCGGATGATTAACCGTGTCTCCGTATAATTATGTATACATTAGTATTATAAGAATAAGATTTGTTCATTTTTAAGTTTCATTAGTATTGTTGTTGCACTCGTGCTCTTCCAAATTTCTATTAGAATATGTAATATGTGGATAACGTAGTTGGTTACACACTGATATACCTATTTATAAGCCATTTTGAACTATGTAAAGTGTGTAACTGTTGGTTTTCCTTAATAAATAAAATAAAATAAAATAAAATAAAGTCCTATTTTTCCACAAACGCAGGGATCTTCTTATGCTGACCTTTTCGTTCCATGTTTTGATGTAATTTATGATTGCTCCATTTGTACATTTTCCAGCCAACCGTAAAAAATCGGACTATTTTCAAAAGATTGATCGTTGTGACTTCCTATGAGAACATAATGGCCCATGTCACTAACATTCCATAATTAATAACATCTTACATTCAACAGGGAAGTAATCCAACACTGCCAGACTTGAAGTGTAAAAAATAATTTATGACTGACGTGCAACAAATAATAATATTTTTTTTTTTGCTTTCCGTAGTCTGTGTAAGTGTTGATTCTTTACTGAAAAACGCCTGTATTTCAGTTATTTGGCAAAAGCTTGGTGTCAGCATAAGGTCGAGATCAAAGCGGTCGGAAGCAGACGCACAGACAAACATTGTTGCGCATGATTGATTGTGGATTACACAGAGTAAAGTGACGCAGAAGGCGCATTCCGGGTTTTCAAATGAACATTCTTCGTAGAACCACGCTTTCAAACTTTTAATGAACGTTTTTGGACAACCTTCTTGATATAAACCGGCCAATGGATAAATTTTCGCCCCAGAGAAAAACTACAACTTTGCAGTCTACTCTCCGAACCGAGTTTGGCTTCAGTGCTACGTACGTGTAGCAGGTTTGATTCCTACTCGAAGAAATTATCAATGTGGCCAATAGATTGTTGTTTCAGGTTTGGATGTTAATCTACCTACCAATTTGTTGAGTTTGTAAACGCAGGAACAAATTATAAGAGACGGCTGAAAGGCAAAAGAAATTAGATCTTTATTTAAAATGCTCCAGCCGGCACTTCTAAATAGATAAGCAACCTCATTTAGACCTTATTCAATGTACTTAGAGGTTGTTTTACCCTACCTTCTGCTGTAATATCTATTAGACGGCTACAGACATGTCTCTTAACACACGCAACACGTGTAGGCATGATTCATCTCTAAATACAAGTCTAGATTTCATTTTTAGATAGCTTGCTTTATTTTAGTGTTCAGATCGGCATTCTTTCGTAATAGCTTTTTTTTAGTTAACGCGTGAGTAGTCTTTTAAAAGTGTAAGTATATTTTTATTGTGATATTTTATTAAAACGATTTATTATGTGAGACGCATAATACCGCTTATTATTTCGAACAGAAAGTGTTGTAATAATTTCAATTTAATTTTGTTTAAACGAATATGTACGTGTACCTACTCGCAACCGGCATGCGCAATTGCGAAGTGACCTTTGTGGTTTACAACCGTGTAGATGATGGTTACTACCTTTGAAACAGCTCTGCCGGTCGCTAACCAAGGTCACCTCTGTTGGGGACGCCGGCGGTTGGTAACCGTGTAGCAAGCACTTAAGCCCCGCACAATAATTCCGTAACACATTTTCAATCATAATTTTGAATGATTTGGAAGTATATTGCTATCCGTTGCTTTAAATGTTCGAAAAATTTGTCTGCTCAGCAACGTAAATAGCGCAATGAATATTGTTGAACTGTCAAAATGAAAGCGATTGCTACTGAAAGTGTGTTTACGCAATGGCTCCGCTATGAACGTAAACGAAGCAAAAGGAGTAGGTATGTAAAGATCGTAGCAGGTGGCGCTCTGTAGTTTCTACTAAACTCGCGGCTTTTTCCGCAGCAAGAGCCGCGAGTTTACGTATGTATATTGGTATGTATTTATTGATACAAGAGAAATGCAGTCTGAGTTTCAAATATATTGTTTTGATGAAGATATAAACAGTCTTTATTGTATCAACAAACGTTTATTATTCAAATATCTTTTTAATAACTCGCATTCTATCACGGCACTCATTGTTATGTTCGTTCGTAAACTGTAAATAATCAATAGACTCTGAGATCTCATGAAAAAGGTGAGTTATTCTTCATCTGCCTAGCCTTTTCCCAACTATACTGGGGTCGGCTTCCAGTGTAACCGGATGCAGCTTATAGATACCAGTATTTTACATGGAGCAACTGCTTATTTGACCTTCACAACCTGGTTAATGGGTAATACGATACGTCTTGGTAAAACTGGTTGTCAAACTTTCGGAGCTTTATCTATTCTTCTATTTTAATAAAATTATTCTGCGATGATACAGATGATGCTCATCTTACAATAGGAGAAGAATGAATTGCTATGTATGATGTAATTATATCAATCCTTAATTCTAATTGTAGTCTCCTTTATACAAACAATTGGCAAAGAAATTGTTATTCGTCGTTATGCAAACATTACTTACTTAAAGTTTTGTATCATCGGCAGTATTTAGATCATTTTCCAAATAGTCTGACGTCGTCATACCAAGCCTCCACATTTTGGTCCCAAGCACAAACAATGGCTCAAATATTGGTACCAATACTTTGTCCCAACATCATAAAGAGGTACAGCCACGACATTCGAGCCAACTTTGGAGCCAGAGACGTGTGGACATCTATCATGAGTTATTACAACTACGATTATGTGCGTCAGCGCCACGCCTGTTCGTTTGGCCAATCAAATGTTAATAGCGATAATGAATATAGTCTACATTTGTATACTTTTCAGGGCAGCAAAAAACGCAGAGCAAAACAAATTAGATTAAAATGTAGCAAATACCAAGCCACTAGATGTGTCAACAACATTATGTCCATCTTCTAATAAGGGACAGGCGCAGCCCGACGGGGGTCCTGGGGGTCATGATCCTATAACCAAAATCATTCAAGCTGTAGAGAGACTGAATGATTTACGTACTTATCAATTAACCATTTCCCTAAAAATATTCCTTGGCACCCATGGTGACCCCCCGCAAAATCTTGGGCTGCGACACCTCGAGGGCTCTTTTCTGGCAATAGATTCTTTAATTTTTTTATTCAGTTAACCACAGATATGTTTGGCAAAAATTTAAATGAAATAACAAAAGTATGCTCATTTTAAAACTCTAAAAAACCAACGCCAAACCTGCACATTATTAAAACCACGAATAATCTAAAGTAACCTTTTAACTCTGTATAAAGCCACCTACACACCTGCTGTACGAAGTGGCGGCATTCGGCGTTTGGCACTACGCCAGAATGACACGGGCCGAAGGAATGCGGCGTATCACCATCGCTCACAAATCTTCAAATGAAATGTTAATGGTCCTGTTGAAGTGAAGCTCGTATTTTGCGGTGCGCAGGTGAAAATTTAGCATGATTAGTTATGGGCAGCGGTTGGGGTTTGCAGTGTGGTCTGGGGCTAAGAATAGGTAGTTCATAAGGGTGTTCAAAGTGATGAAGGTATTGTATTCAAAGCGGTGGTTTTCTGAAGAGGAATTCCTTTGAAGGGTAAAGCATTTAGTTAATTTATTATTGTACAAATCGGTTGTTCTGTTGCTCTAGTATGAATTTAATATAAAGAAAGCTATTTTTATTTGGTTAAAAATAATAATTGGACTTTTATAACAAATGACGAGGTGTCAACCCTTCAGGGAAATCAAATGATGAAATTCTAAGCGAGTTTGCCAGCAGTGTCTAGTACCAAAATAATATAAAATCTAGTATATTTTCTCAGCCACTAGTAAAGATTTATATCGTTAAAATAAACAGTATGTTATAATATATGCGTCAGTGTTATTGACCTTACCGTTTATTTTCAGAGGAATTCTCACCCGGCTCACAATTACAAAGAATTTCGAATTTATATGCGTCGATTTAAATTTCTAGGGTTTATATAAGTTTATTTTATTAGTTTTAAAGTTTTTTTTGTATAAGCCCGTGTTTTATTGAATTGGTAGCCAACTGTAAAAATAAATTATTTACCATTTTCTGCAAACAATATTCTTTATTGTAAACGAAACGAAAACGCAAAACAAATGGCAACGTTACAAAACCGATATAAAATAAGGAAACTGCATTATTCGACATGCTACGAGCATGCTACGTCACGCGTAGCAAGCGTAGCACCAAAAAGTTTTGCTACGAAAAATTATTACCGCATTAAAAGTATCAGATTTCCTAGTCATAATCTTATAACTTAATGACGTCATAAAATAAAAGTATAATCAAACAATCCCGCAAATAGTACAGACTAAATATTTATAACTTAGCCATAGAAAAGTATTTTAAACAAGAACATAGTGCGTCATACGTTAAGACGTCACGAAACGAAATGTTTTCGTGACGTCGTGTAATCGGGCGTCACAGTGTGAAGGCGTCTTTAGGTCTCTGCACATTGGTATTTTGCGTGTCTACGTCTTGCGAACGTGAGTGCCGTGTGACACAGCTCGAGCGTACACGTACGTCCAGTCAGCACTGGACGTACGTTCAAAAGGCACAGGGGAGGGTAGCACAAAATACTAAGCAAAATATCGAACGGGATATGATTAGGGTGACTATTCTTTCACTGTAGTCAAGTAGATTATTGAGATTGTGACAACCTCATTAAATCTTGACAAATATATTTTTAAGGGACAGCGAGAAACACGTTATTTTAACTTTTCGTAAGATAACATCAAGCCTCTATACCCTGAAGGGGTGAGGCAGAGGTGTACCGATAGTACACCCACATTTCGCCAGATATGTTTAAATCCCATGTAAAAGGGGGCGAACCTGTAGCCATCAACCGGGCACAAATTAAGACACTGAAAAATTCCACTGAGAAATTCCGAAAGGGAAAAACCGAATAACACTTTGCTCGGCTCGGGAATCGAACCTAGGACCTTATGCTCTCAGTAGCGCTTGCGACCAATAAGCCAACGAGGCCGAAAAACTTTTCATTGTTTTCTTTTACTTTTTCATTGCTTTGGTTTGTGCTGTACAGCATGATGAGCTTTCAACAGGAACTGGTTCTCATCACTTAGCAGTTACTTTTGAGCGATTACATGTTTATTATTACACATAAACAATGAGTGTGAAATACTTTAATTTATTGGCTCTGAGTGAAGAGGTTAAAGCGTCTGTCGTGAGCATGTAATAAATATTTTTTTCAAAGTCATTACAGATAATTTATAATTTTATTTATTTGTATTTTAGATTAGGTTAGATGACTCAATTGATCCAATATGCATATTCAAAAGGTTTCATGGTAATATATGTATTTCACACATGATATACCTACTTACCTATTCACACTGTTATTTAATATATCATTATAATTGTTAATTTTTTCATGTTTTAGCAGATTATTCAAGAAAATTCTGCAGGATTGATACTTATGGTGAACCTGCAATACCTACAGTACTTGAAGCAGTATTCTCTTGAATCTTTTTGGAAACATACATAAAATGTCATATACATAACGTCGGTACACTTCGTGTCCCTATTTATGTCGACGACAAACTTATGTGGTCATCTTCCCGAGGCGAATCTCGGTTGCCATTTCTGCAGAATTTATTGCGTTCGCGATTATAACCTCAAAACTGGCCTTGGACCAAATGTTACATTTTAAAGACGAGTTTACTCAAACGTTACAGATTTTATTTAACATAAATTGTTTTAAATAAAACAAGTTTTGTCACGATTCCAGAATTAGATTTAAATGTTCTTTGTCTTGCAAATGTTAGCCATTTTTACGTCAACAGATTTTTTGAATGTGTACATTTGAATGTTTGCGAGCAGAATGTTAATAAATAACAGTTGTTAGTCGTTACGCGTGTATTTAATAAAATTTAAACACATTATGGACCCTTGAGTTTGTGCAGACAGAAGACACCCGTCATTGGCGGTAAATTGATTGCGTCTATAGAAAAACAAAGTGTCAAATAGTCAAGATATGTTTTGTTCACCGTTATAATAGGTAGATATTTATGAATTTTATTTCACTCTATGTTATCGATAATTACTTAAGTATTTTATCATCTGCCTAGCCTTTTCCCGACTATGTAGGGGTCAGCTTCCAGTCTAACCGGATGCAGCTGAATACCAGTATTTTACATGGATGGCCTATGTTACCTTCTCAACCCAGTAACTGGGTAATACGATACCCCTTGGTAAGACTGGTTGTCAGACTTTCGGGCTTCTGACGACCCGTAACGACTGTCAAAGATCCACAAATGACAGCCGGGACCAACGGCTTAACGTGCGTTCCGAGGCACGGAGGAGTCTCGTTATGTAAACAAAAACATGGTCACCCATCCACAGACCAACCCGATGCGTAGCTTAACCTGATGGATCGACCCGTGCGGCTGTACGTAGCCACGAGCTCCTCAGCTTTACTTAAGTATTTAATGTATGTATATTCTACTTATGGGAAAGAGATATTTAAAATCGAAAAAAAAAACAAGAATCGTTATTTTCAACACCAACCAATAAAAAAACAGCTTCCATTTTCTCACACACCTTTTCTGCTTACCGCTGATTTTTAGCAAAATTAGTGTTCACCTGCTTTCTAGTTCTATCCCTACCTCAGAACTATAAGGTCACAAGAGCCCCGTGTGTTGTCGCGTAGTGTAAATATAAACAGTTTATTGGACGGCATACCTCTGTGGAGCCGGATGCCGCCGACCCACTTACTGATGTCCCACTCTGGCATGCGGATGCCTCACATACCAGGGCTGGCTGGATGCTTGGATGCGACGCCGACGCTGGAAAACTGTTTTATCTTGATTCAGGCTGGTACTTTTGGAGTTATGATGGAATTTTTAAACGTAAGTGATGGGGCTTTTAGAGTGTCGGTGATCGATCCATCGGACAGTGATTTCCCTTGCAAAATTGTCTTGAAGTCAAACGTGCAAAAATGGCATGTTTTAGTAGAGGTTTCAGTCAATAATAGAATGATTGAAATCTACACACATGTTTATATTATATTGTTGTAGTAATTCTCAGTTATTAATGAAAATTAAAAATAAGGACTGGATGTTGATTTTATATTGACGTGTAAATGTGTTTTTAAAAGATCTATTTACAGAAATAAACAACAAACAAACAAAACATTCATTTCACTGCTTTGAAATTGATAAAAAAATCATCAGTTAATAGAGTTTGAGTAATAAACAAAGCGTTTTTATATTGTTTATGAATCGGACTGCTATTCTTGTAAGCTCACTAAGATATCGACGTAGCCAACAGAACAATACATAACTCTCCTAATTTTATTTCATTGAAGCTAACTTGTTTACATTAGAACTCCATTTGTTTATTTTTCACTTCACATTCAAACAACATGAGTTTAATTAAACAGAATATTATTCTTGAATATAACATTTTGTAGTTTATTAAGACCGACATAGAATTTCCAAACTTAAGTGGCAGTGGGCAGGGCATATTGATCGCAGAACAGCTGATGGCCAATGGGGCCAAAACTTTCTGGAGTGGCGACCGCGTACCGGAAGACGTAGCGTTGGATCCTCCCACACGGTGGACCGATGACCTTGTGAAGGCCGCAAAAATCCGCTGGATGCGGGGTGCACAGACCCGGTCGAAACGGCGGTGCTGAGGGGAGGCCTATGTCCAGCGGTGGACGTCTTTCGGCTGAGATGGTGATGGTGAGTATTATTAAGATCATCATTATTTTTCCAAGGATCTAACTTTTATACTAACACAAGCAGTGTGCCAGATGGGATTATACCCATCGGCAAAAATGATGAATTTTCATACAAACTTTCACCATCAATTTAACCACTTCAGGGGGTGAATTTTCCGAAAATCAATCCTTATTGCTCACTTTCGCTATACAGGGTCAAATTAAATAAGCTAACGACACTCCGTATACTTGATGGGTATCGATCTAAACATGACAAGACAAAAAGAAAAGAAGACGTGGTGACCAATTTTTTTTTGGGGAAACGAGTGTCATTACATAGTGTAGTTACTTGGAATATCAGTTTTTTTTTCTGTAAACTTCACAGTCGTAATGGGCGTCGATATCTAAAAAAGATGAAATAAAAAAAAAACAAGATTTTCTCCAAGCGGTCGTTGACCCCAGTAAAAATATTATCAAAAAATCTTTTCTTTTTTTTCGTTTGCGTTTGCGTCTGAAGTTACTAAGTAGATCATATATCATAATTGTGTAAGTTTTTGAATGTGTTTGTTAATCTATCACACATAAATGGCTAAACGGAATTGTTTATAGCAGACGGATAGACTATGTCCTAAATTAAAACATAACATACATATTTTTATCAAAGTAAATGAAGAAATACCCATGAATAGCTAGTGAAAAGTGAGCAAAAATAGAACTGCTGGATTTTCATTGATACATTCCTGGCCACATTCTTCTCTAAATTCTTTCAAAGGCCCTGACTGTGTTTATTTAGACTTGCATACCTGGCATACCAGAGATTTTCAGAGACGCATTTAGAAGCCGATGAGTTGCCCAGGTTGCCCTATCCGCTTTAACGTCCAAGGAATTTGTGCGTGCGACTATTGCGTAGATTGGAGAATGTAGACAAAATAAGTTTGGTCTAGTAAATTCAACAGATTTTTTCGTATTTTGCACCAAACTGATCATTGGATCATTATCGACATTATGGTTTTAGTTTGAACAGATATTGTGAGATTTTATATGGATTTATAAAAGTTATGGGTGTCATTGGACTGCTATAGGCTGATGATGATGATGATGATGATGGGTGTCATTGCAATTACGCAGATTTTGTTGTCATCTTCAATTAAAAGTTTCCAAAATTCTCCCTCTTTACTCATACTAGCTTCTACCGTTGACAGCAGTTTTAATTATATTTAAATTAGGTTGCAGGCTGAATTGCAAGAGAAACAAACTAGTAACTTTCAGCCCTCCGTGTGCCTGAAAAATCGTCAGCTATAAGCGTTATCAAATATTCTACTATTCATCGCGATTATTATGTCCTTGGAAAGAAAAGTAAAAATACTTTTATCTGAATCTGTCGATTGTAAAGTCACAGAAGGTCAATCTAAATGACTCGTGGGATGGATTTATGACCGCCCCGAAACTGTTCAGTGAATTCCACGGTTTTCATGTTATTATTACATGGTTATAGATTTATTACATGGTGTTTTGATCATAGAGGATCGTTGGTTGTGCGAGATGATACTTAATGTATAATATTTTTTTTATCGATTCTTCGAAAGCTTACAATCTAAATATCTAAATAGGTAAATAATGTACAATTCACGCTGACAACTGCCATTTATTTATTTACAAGCTGACTGGTCTGGTTGTCAGACTTTCGGGCTTCTGACGACCCGTAATGACTGTCCAAGATCCACGAATGACAACCGGGTTCAACAGGTTAACGTGTTTTCCGAGCCACGGAGAGGTCTTGGTATGTAACTATGGTCATCCACGGACCAACCGCGACAAGCGAAGCTTAACTTGATCAATCGACCCGTGCGGCTGTTATTACTTAGCCACAAGCACCAACGATTGGAAAATGGGAGTAGGACTGGATAAATTAATAGCAGCATTATGTCTATGTTGAGTTTACTAATATACTATGTTATGTTACGTATTCCTATAGATAAAATACGATCTATCTATCTGATTGAAATCAGACATTGTCTGTTACAAAAACATTTTTGTTTTCTCTTGTTAATAAGACATTTGGTTTCCATTGAAGCACTTAGCACATCATTCAATAATAACCGTTTAGGCCTGTGGAAGGTCAATGTGCCGTACTGAATGTACAATGTAAACCGATGACTAACGCATGTACCTACACGAGTACACGTCTAAAAAGCAATGTTTAGAAAATACTATGTGATACGGGAAGCGGCTCCATACATATTGTATGACGGTATTTTTATGTTCCATGGTAGTTTTCCATTCTTCCTCGGTCGAGTGAGGAATGCTACAATTTTCGCTAAAAGGTAATTAAAGATGTTTTAATGGTGGCTATAAAATAACTGTTGATCTTTGTGTTTAAACATTTCTTATTTTATTTTGTTATTTTATTTCAGTCTAGTGTTTTTCCAGTAGAATAGGAGAAGCCCTTGGGAATAACAATATCTATTAGAAGAATAGCTGGTTCAAGACACAATGGTTTTGATTGTGACTGATAATCTTAGAAAGTGACGTGGTTTTGAGAAGAGATCTCAAACTAGGAAATGCGTCGTGAGCCACTAAGATCAAGGATGGTCTATTTTTTAATCTCGTAGACTAATTTATTATTTTTTCAATTTGGACTTTGACATTTGCACCTGTCAAGTTAGTCTACGAGATTAAAAAACAGACTTTAGAAGAAGCATACAAGTAGATTGTTGACTGGTAATAGTTAGATGATAGTGGCTAAAGATCGAGGTTAGTGACTTGCAATTGGACAAGCTTATATCCAGCCATAGATTGCGGTATGATGACAGCTATAAAATCGAGTCAAAATCATCGTCAATATTAGATCCCGCTACATTTCATCCCTGGCCAAAAACGCAGATACAAATAAACAGCGCGTCTACTATGACAAACATGCGTTTGTAAACACATCGTGGTTCGGAATGCGTCTGTCTCGATTTAGCGACTCAGTTTTGTTCGGTTGGCGCCACTCGTAAACGAACGTTTGGGAGATTCGTCTCATGAAGTCATGATTTGTTGACTGTGGTATGAAGATGCTGCGCAATACAGTGGTGTGCCGTGTGGCGACGTTTGAAGCGTAACGGACAGGTTGATTGAACAGACGGACATCAACGTACAGAAGAAACGAATTAAAGAGATGAGAAGGCCGATTTCCGTAATTAAAAACGGACAAAATCTGGTCGGAATAATCTCAGCGACAATCAATATAGAAAAATTGAAAAAAATGCAGGGTAAAAAACGAGTTATTTTTGACAGATAGAGACTGAGATTAGAAAGCGAATAAAAAAATACGGTAATATCCCGTGAGAAGTCCAATTCTCGTACCTAATTTTTGTTTTTAATCAAACTCGCAATCTCATCTCTACGACAATCAATTTAAATGTAATGTATATTTTTAATCAGATTCAGGCTGACAATTAGAATGCGTCCGTACCTAAAATAAAATATAAGTAAAAATCTTTTTAAAAACAAGCTTTAAATGAACTAAAAAGTACTAAATAAAACTTGCGTAAACATAGGACTTTAATATTTTCTTAAAACCTTGAGGCTTATCTTCAAGTTTAGTGTAAGAACGACATTTACGCCTCAAGCTTTTAAGAAAATATTAAATTTCTATGTTTACGTAAGTTTTATTTAGTACTTTTTAGTTCATTTAAAGCTTGTTTTTAAAAAGATTTTTACTTATATTTTATTTTCTACTTTTTAGCATTAGGATTTGTTTAAATATCTGTTCTATCACCTTCACAAATTCAACGAATTAGGTTTTCCCATGGCCACCTCCGGCTCCATCATCAGACCCTGAACACCACCTAGTGTCAAAGCACTTGTTAATATACGACCAATGAGTCCAAACACGATATTACTGTCTTGTTTGATTGAGGAGTTCCCATTGCCACCTTCCGGCTCCATCATCAGACCCTGAACACAACCTTTTGTCAAATCACTTGTTAATACATGACCAATGAGGCTAAACACGATGGTGCTATCTTGTTTGATTAAGGTTTTCCCATGGCCACCTTCCGGCTCCATCATCAGGCCCTAAACACCACCTAGTGTCAAAGCACTTGTCAATGCATAACCAACGAGTCCAAACACGATGGTGCTATCTTGTTTGATTGAGGAGTTCCCATGGCCACCTTCCGGCTCCATCATCAGACCCTGAACACCACCTAGTGTCTAAGCACTTGTTAATACGTGACCAATGAGTCCAAACACGATGGTGCTATGTTGTGTGATTGAGGAGTTCCCATGGCCACCTGCCGGCTCCATCATCAGACCCTGAACACCACCTATTTTCAAAGCACTTGTTAATACATAACCAATGAGTCTAAACACGATGGTGTTATCTTGTTTGATTGAGGAGTTCCTATGCCTAACTTCCGGCTCCATGATCTGACTAGCTCCATGGTATCATTTTTTTAAAATGTCTCGGTAGTTGTATGAGCATGCCAAGTTTCAGCTCAAGCGGATGCCAGGAAGTGCTTGAAAAATTGATGACAAAAGGAGTAACCGGAAACACATACGAACAGAGCAAGCTAATATAAAGCTTGTAAAAATGTTGGCTTGTGGTGTTTGGCTTAGCTAAAACGTACCTACTTCAAATAAGTACCAATAACCGGTTTAGTATATGCAACCGTTTTAATGTCCTGAAACCAGCATCTAGACAAAAGGCTTTGCCTATCATAAATTACGTATTAAAGATTAACGAAAAGCATCTATCAAACAAAATAAACCCATGTTGACGGCCTAAAAGAAACGAATTCTTTAAATGAAGATTTAGTAGATGGTGGCAACATCGGATGCGCCGGCGCCATGGGGGCCGCGTTGTAAACAAAAATGTTTGTGATATAAATCTTTTGATTTGAGGTCGCTGTGGCGCCGTCGTCGTCAACGTTGATGCTATGCTTGTGGAATTGTCGTCTGTTGATACAACGGAAGGGTTTATGAGGACTATGATGCGTAGGTAGTATGTATCTTTATCATTCCATTTAGTCATCGTTTATTGTGGAGTTTGGTAAGTTACTTAATTTTAGCGTCTTCCTTTATCTTCATTTAGTTTCAACCTTTCAGAGTAAGTATCTTAGTCAAAGCTCAATATTAGCAACGCGTCTGCATTTATACATATCACATATTATGATATATCGTATATGTTTTTTCTTGTTATGTAAAAGAAATCATAAAGCTACTTCGTATCTTATTGGCATTGAGAAACACATATACGTCCTAATAACCCCAATAATTATTTATCATCCAAAAAATTATAAGCTCCTTGATTATCTTACTGCTGTCATTAAAAACCCCGTACATCTCCGCCGGCGCCACGACGTAAACAAAATGTGTTTGTAAGATAAATCTTTTGATTTGTAAACTGCGATGCGTGTGCGACGGAGTGTTTGATTCTGCTGGTAATAAATTGTAGTCCGCCAGTAATTGGCGTGAGTCCTCGTAACTGCTGGAATTTGGCCGAGATACGGCACTTATTTGGACCGCACGTGGAGTATTTGGCTGTTTCCCCGGTGTAAATAGATGTGTCTTCTATCCTCGGGTGAGACGCAAAAGGTGAGGTGGGAGAAATGCGCAGTAGCAGCTTTCCACCAACTAATAAATATTTCTGTCATCATTTAGTCAAGTCTGTCAAGTAGTAAATTAATTAAATTTTATAATAAACTAGCTGATGCTCGCGGTTTCGCCCGCGTGGATGTCCGTTATTACTTAAACTATACTTAAACCTTCCTCGAGAACCACTTTATTCATTGGTGAAAACAGCATTAAAATCGGTGCAGTAGTTTTTGAGTTTATCGCGAATAGGCAGACAGACAGACGTGGCGGAGGACTTTGTTTTATAATATGTAAGGATAAATATTTTAGGGAGTTAGTAATAATTACCAATCTGCTTGTTTTGTGACATCCACGTGAAGAGAGTTCAAACCTATGGAAGAAGGGGTTTACGACAAGCTAGCGAGTAAGGTGTTCAGCAGTGCTGACTATTTATTTTTTATTAGCATACCACAAGCACTGTTACTTACAATTACAATTAAACAACATCTACAACTGGCATTTCAGTAACCAGGCAAATTGTACATGAATATTAGAGACGACAATAGAATAAAAAGTGTGGACCGCCATTACATTTGAAAGTTTTCCTCACGTAACTCGCTTACGTTATTAATTTACGAAGAGTTTGCAACTGTAAACACTCTTGTTAGTAGCTTATCGTAATTTCTTCTTCCATCTTACGCAGTTATAAGTTACTTACATAAATTTTACGGAAGTAACTTACAAGTGTAATGGCGGCTTTAATCTAGAACTCTAAACAAAACATCGCTACACACTACAACACCATCGCTCGCAATAGTACAGCTTTGCCTATTCAGCATATTAAATTAATAGATAGCTTTTGTTTTTCATTTGGTTATATGAAGGTTACAAACAACTGGCAATAACAAAGCTGTCATGAGAATGGCTAGGGCTTCTAATGACGCATCTATTACAGATAAAAAGTTCTACTTTCGCTGCTTCCACGAATTCTGGGACGTTGTCGCGTAAATTTTGCAAACTAGACTATCATCTACGCATAATATGCCTACAGCAGTCCTTGACATAAAATGCTGAACATTGTAATACAACGAGAGTGAAACAATGAACAATTAACCCAATATTTTACGACGCCGAGTTAACTAGGTTTTTGCGACGTTCATAAACACAGATTTTATAAATTTTACGATTTAATCGATTGGCGACGGATTCTGTATCGAGTTGGGTTAGAGATAATTTGAGGTGGAAGTCAAATGGAAGCTAAGCTGCAGTGCAGTGCAAGGATAAAATAATGTTGATTATTTTATGATATAGCTGTAAGAACCATCATAAGCTTCTGAGGCCTTGATTACTTGGCCTCAGAAGTCAATCAATCTACCTAGACTTTTCCCAACTATGTTGGGGTCGGATTTCAGTCTAACCAGATGCAGCTGAATACCAGTATTTTACATGGAGTGACTGCCTATCTGACCTCCACAACCCAGTAAATGGGTAACACGAACCACCTTGGTGAAATTAGTTGTCAGACCTTTGGGCTTCTGACTACCCGTTACGACTGTCAAAGATCCTCGAATGACAGCCAGAATCAACGGCATACCGTGCTTTCCGTCTGGATAAGTAATGGATGGTCACCCATCCACGAACCGACTGCGGCAAGTGTAGCTTAACCTTCAATAAACCCGTGCAGCTGTTATCATTTTGCCACGAGCCCTCAGAAGTTATAAAACATAATCTAGCATTCTGTATGCTTACTTTCCAGGCGAATCTTTACGAATCTAACTTTTCCGCATCTACTTATTATCTCGATACTAATACTGGTATTCAGCTGCATCCGGTTAGACTGGAAGCCGACCCCAACTTGGTTGGGAAAAGGCTAGGCAGATGATGACTTATTATCTCGATAATTTTCAATTCAGTACCCAGATAGTGATGTGTGGCTAATAATAACATAATTGTGTCGTGAACGAGTTATAGGGTAATTTATTAAACCTCAGTTTGACCCAGAATGCGAAATTTTCTTCAAGCTTTTAATATTTTTTGTAGTACAAAAACAACAAAAAATTTTTTAACAGACTTTGAAGTTGATTAAATGTGTTATTATGTGTTATTCGGATATTTCTTTCATTCTTTAAAATATTAGTTGATGAACGAAACAAAATATTATTTTAACACTTACTAAAGACCTTCTCTTGTCATCTTTATTGTTTCATATTTTTTTAACATTCCGATCGCGTAGAAAACGTTTTCTTCTTCATTGCATCAATGAAATCAGTGTACACAAAAATATCAAGGTCGAAACCGCAGCAAAAACATATGCAAAAACTGAATTTAGACCAAGATGAATAAAGGCCGATATAAATATTATTACTCAGATAAAAATGACCTAATTTCGTTCCGCTTGAGTGACAAATCTCTAATAATAAGAGCACGCATGCCAAATGTACTAGAATACAAAGAAAATCGGCACAATGACATATGTAATGTAATTATGAAAACTGTTGTTTATATTGTTATTCTTTTTCTATTTACAACTAGCTGCGACCCACGGTTTCACCCGCCTAAGACTCGATCCCGTTGGGACATCGAGATCTTCGGGTATCTGTCCTTCTCCGAGTCATGGTCTATCCATAATTATCCAAATCTGTTCGGCCGTTTTAGCGTGAAAGCGTAAAAAACAAACAAACTCACTTTCGCATTTATAATATTAAATAAATAAATATCGGGATAATAGTTAGGAGTTAATTTAGACTAGCAACCAACCCCTGCTTTGCACGGTTTTACTTAACAAAACAAGGAGATTAATTAATTAAATGGAATTTTAATATTAATGTAATACACACATAAACCTTCCGGAATAAATTCTCTAAATTATAGTGAAAACTTTATCGAAATCCTATGTGCAGTTTAGAATAATATCGCGGACACAAAGACAGACACGAAACGTTTCTTTAATTTATAATATGTATAAAATGTTAAAGATGATATCTTCATAAATTGTGTTCTTTGAGATTAAAAGACTTTCTTGACAGGTCATCATACTTAGTGCTTCTTTATTTGTTAGAGGTTTATTTGATTAATAGAGGAAACGCGTGCAGCTGGAGAGATGGCGCCTGCAGTTTTTTGTACAAGAATTTATAAACGTTTGAGCGACTGATGTAAGTAAATATTTTAAGTATAATTATTTTCGTGGTAAACATTATTATTTTACACTTTTTTAACTTTAGGTGATGCGTGCATGATAATAGTATAGATAGTTTTTTTTATATCGTTCTCACATACTTATCATTAACTTGTCACTAATTGATAAAAAATGTAATAACATAATTAAATTTGAAAAAAAAACTTAATATCTGCCTAGCCTTTTCCCAACCAAGTTGGGGTCGGCTTCCAGTATAACCGGATGCAGCTGAATACCAGTATTTTACATGGAGCGACTGCCTATCTGACCTCCACAACCCAGTAACTGGGTAATACAATACCCTTGGCAAGACTGGTTGCCAGATTTTCGGGCTTCTGACGACCCGTAACGACTGTCAAAGATCCACAAATGACAGCCGGGACCAACGGCTTAACGTGCTTTCCGAGGCACGGAGGAGTCTCGATATGTAAAGATGGTCACCCATCCACGGACCAGACCCGGCAAGCGTAGCTTAACCTGATGGATCGACCCGTGCGGCTGTTATTACTTAGCCACGAGCTCCTAATCGAGAATTAAAAAAAAAAACTTATCATTATAAATTCAACATTTAAAAGTGTCCATGGACTTTTTTGCCCGTTCTTCTCCATAATTATATAGGTAGGTACTACACTTTGGAATGGGCTACTAGCTTCATATTTCTGACTGACCGACTCCTTGATATTTTAAAAGTGCCTGTAAATGGTTTAAATAAATTCTTTGAGTTCTTAGCGTCTACGTTGGCGATACTTCTATGACTGTCATCTTTCGTATCTATATTTATGGTGACTGGTAATTAGTGACCGATACTACGAAAAATCAGCTGTTCCATACATTTATGTTTTTTTTTCGTGATTTCTGGTTTGGTCCCAAAGTAAAAGTTGTTCATAATGATGAGTAAAGTCACGTATTTAAGTATCGGTCACTAGTCACCAGTCACCCTATTTACCAAATGTATGGGACGACTGATTATTTAGATACCTACCTACCTAATTTGTAAAAAGGGAATGCATGTTAGTACTTGATTAAGGGTTCATCTATTTGAGGAGTTCATCCTATAGAAACAAGATCAACACCATACAAAGACTCCTTTAGAACTACTATTAGTCATCACAGAAGTATGTAGGCACTCCTGATTTTCACTTCTGGTAACTTCAGTCTGGCGTGTTGCCAGCCTGTTAGGGCCGATCAGGTGTTTAAGTGTTATTTGGCATTTGGCTTCAAACATCTGCAAGATAAAGACGTCCAAGTGGTAATGCGCTTAGATAAATAGTTGATTTTGAAACGGAGAAGACTTAGCGCTTGTTGTTAAGGGGTAGTTTGGGGATTTATTCGATACCGAAGATTGTTTTAATTGATAGTATTACTTACTACCCCTACCTCTTCCTTACTGAAAGAGGCTTCTTTGTTTTATTTGATGAACCTGCCGAAACTTAACCCGTTAACTGTCCGCGAAGCAAACACAAAAGTTATATACTCACCATATATGTGGTGTACACGATTGGGAAAGGATTAAGAGAACATACATAATTAACATTGTTTTATCAGCTTTAAGCCATAGGTAGCTATAATGCTAGTATTTAAACCAATTACAACAAACTTTGGTATCTTTCGCATCTTTAAGATCTATGAAAGGGATAAATTCCCAAGGAATAACTGCAACAATTGCTCAGCAGGGTGCAGGTAAACTTCCTCAGCTCTTTTAGAGCTGAGAGCTAAAGAACCTGTGCCAGATAAAAAGAAAAATATTTGTGTAAACTATATAAAAATCCCTATAAAACTGTTATTATTAATAATTTACCGAAGAATCTTCACATAATAAATTATAATAGACTAGCTGTGCCCCGCGTTTTCAACCGCGTAGGTCTCGATCCCGTGGGAATATAGGGATAAAACGTGTCCTATGTCCTATTCCAGGTCAACTTCAAAATTAAATGTCCAAATCGAATGAATTAAAAAGTATTTTACTGGTACATAAATACCTTTGATGTTAAAACTATTTATTTAAATAAGAATTAATATTATGTTGATAAAACTCCTTCTCAAATAATGCCTTAATTTCTAACAAATTTGATTACCATAAAAAAGGTTATAGTAAGTCTATCTTAAAAGATAGACATAATGCTGTCGTGGATTTTTTTTAGAACTTTTAAAGAGAAACAATTCCATAATACATGATATTTGCGTAACTTAAACCGTTTACGCAGCGCACGCTACGGAAGCTCTCAAAAAGGAATAATTTTTCCTGTTTTTGCAACATTTTTCATTTATGCTCCGCTCCTATTGGTCGTAGCGTGATGTTATATAGCCTATAGCCTTCCTCGATAAATGGACTATCCAACACAAAAATAATTTTTCGTTAATCAATTCCAACCACTAGTTCCTGAGATTAGCGCGTTCAAACAAACAAACAAACTCTTCAGCTTTATAATATTAGTATAGTATAGAAGTATAGATATAGATATTAGATGGTGTTCTCATTCTCACTTAATTTTTCCCTGTCTCCCTTGGACGCTAATAAAAACATAAGTGTTCGTTTATAATTAATGATTAATGATAGGCAAAGAATTTTGATATTCGTAGTGAAAGAATTTAGATCTTGACGTGGCTTCAGGAATTTTCCGAATCTAGGACAGCACTGCTTATAAATTTAATAAGAACGTGTATAAATAACTTACATTTACTTTGAATAAAAAAAATCTTGGTTTTCTGGGAAGTGCGCAAGAGATATTTTTCCAAAAGATTATCTGAATTATGAAGTCTTCGGTAAAAATGGACTATGCCCGAAAATTAGGAAAAATATTGATTAGTATTTTTTTTTCTTAATTATTAATTCCTTTTTAATTATTACGGTAATTATTTTTCAATGTAAAGCTAAGGGTTTCCTAAGACTGCGGTGGACGTCACATAGCGTTCGCAACTTACCTTACTTACTTAAACCAACTTACTTAAACGTTATTTATTAAAATAAGTTTGTGTGTTTCCTTCATTTTCTCTCATCTCAATTAGTTCGTACAACGGGCGCTTTTTCACACCTTAAATGGCAAACCCCATTATTTTCATGACAGCCGTCATGTGGCGGCCACCACTTTTCTAGGAAACCGTACCTTAACTAGTGCTTTTAGTTTCAGCTGGCCGGCATGGTCGCAACCTTTCTTTTGTAAAAATCATAACTAAGTAATCCTATTTTGTTTTAATACTTAGTACACGTAAGTTTCACGTCACTTAAATCAACCACTATTTGTAGGAGATTCTTATATGGTAGTTTTCAAAGAGTCATTAAATTCTAGCAAACAGTTTAGCGAATCTTTACAGTTATTACCAAAAGTTAAATGTTAGCTGAATACCAGGAACATTATCAGTTGAAATAAAGCATGTTAACTTCTCTAGTAAATCTCGTTCATTTGTCATGTGTCGTATTAAATCTTTCTGATTCTCCGGATTTAATGTGAGAACAGACGGAGCCAGAATATTACTCATTCTCAGAAAATGTATCGCTTTCATTAATTATATTGTTCTTCGTGAATTGTAATGAACTACTTTAAAAAAAACTAATTGTTACAAGATTTTTGCTAGCATACTGGTTGTTTTTCCTGTTATGCTTTATTTGTGAATTGTCATGTGCCAAATAGGACAAACCTTTACAATTAATCTGTCTTAACCCCATTTTCGTAATTGTATAAGTAGGTATCGTAAAATGTAGTCATTTGTTACTAGTCAATAAAAAAAAAAGTTTTTATTGTTTCTCATACAATTAAACAGCACAGAATTTAGGCAGCCCCGGTAAGTTATAAGGATACTTGTGATGGGGTTACCTCGCAACTTCCTTTGGGTTACTAACTACAATGTTGAGAAATAATTAAAAAGATGAGGAAAAGTTGGGGTTTCTAGAACCTAAACTTTTCCACATCTTTTTAATTATTTGTTTTTAATTATTGTTGTAAAACTGTTGCATCATGTCAGGTATGTGTTGTGTTTGTATGTACGTATATATATGTGATGGGGGTCAGATGTACAGAATGTGTGGGTGTGTATGTGAGTGGGTGTGTGTGTGAGTGGGTGTGTGTCAATAGAACTTTCCTTATGTTCAAAACTTGGTTAGGCAGATGTGAGTTAGAACGCCGGGAGAGGACGCCCTAAAAGGACCTTATTGGTGATGTTCTTCATAACAGTCAGGTGCGTAATACTATCCATCAGCGTGCGTGTATGACCAGCTGGCCAAGTCTACTAATTTACAAACGTGTCAGTGGTCTCACAATGATCAGTTTTTGACAGATTTTGTATGGCATATCTGTCAAAAACTGATCATTGTGAGACCACTGACACGTTTGTAAATTAGTAGACTTGGCCCCCTGATGTATGAACGTAAACGAAGCAAAAGTAGTAGTGGCTTTTGCCGACGTTAATTATTTAGATTTGTTACAGTTGTAATGGCAATCATGTCATTTGGTTTAAATAGGTTTTTATTTGTAGTTTCCTATTTATCTTATATACATTCTTTTCTACCTTGTGAATGTGAGAACGTTGTAGGCTTAGTGGATTATAGACTTTTTTTTACCTAAAACTTTTTGGAAGGCCTACACCGTCCTCCCATAACTATTAACACTGTAATTCAAAAATATTGTAAAAGCCAATTATATTTTAAAAGAGTAACCATGGAGTTTCTTGCCGGCTCTTCTCCATAGGAAACGACCAATTGGAACCGTGCACCTAGCTTCTGACGTTTCATAAGTGCCCATGTAGGCATATGTGAAATAAAATATTTTGATTTTGAATTTGATTTTGAGTAGGTAAGGGTCACAGCAGGTGGCAATCTGTACATTCTATTTCCTGGAAAAGGCGTGAGTTTTATGTAAAACTTGGTTTCCAGTAACAACTTTTTGGATGTGCCTGACTACAGGAGGACGTGCCGCTATTTCCTTCAAATGAAATAACATTTTATTTTGATTCAAAACTTTACATTCAATTTCTACATAATCTTAATCATAATATAAAATAAAATCTCTATTATAAAATAAAATCTATATATTATTTTACATACGCACAGTTCTTAAAGACGAAGTGCGCAATTAATAAAATATTAATTCGAAAACCATAAAGCTTTGCCAGTCTTGCGTCTTCTTTGAAAATTGCCCTTACCTACAAATATCCAAAATTCCAAAATGGAAGTTTTATTTCTATACTGTTTGTATTACTTAGTTACATTTCAAATCATGAGGATTATTACATCATTCATTATGGGCAATGAGATGCAATGACCGCAGCAAATTGGCCAGTTAAATTGATGAGATCATTTTATTTAGGTAGGTACTTTATTTTTCATTGCCAGTAGGTATGCGCGTGAGCGGTCTGTGTTTAGGATAGGATTTTCTAAACTACATGAAGTTTGTATAGACTTTTTTGTATAATTAATTATATTTAAAAAAAAAATTGCGTTTGTTTAAAATCATACCACAACATTCGTATCTTCAAAACTTTTCAGGAAATATTACAATAAAAAAAAAAAAATCATTTGATTCATAAAATTTTGATTTTTAATTTGTTTCCGGTTCTGGAAATGGGATGTTTTATGTGTCGATTCTGGGCCGAGCTTGTATGGGACTGTTAACCATCTCCTTTTCCTACTTCATTGTATATACTAGAAGTTGCAACATTTGTCAAAGAAAATGCTATGCTGTTTAAAAAACTGTCTCAAATACGTAGAGGTCCTATACGTTCTCATTATAAAAACGTTTTATGTGCCAAGAAATGTAAGACAGCTTTAATGCGCAAAAGCTTTCTGGGAATAGCACCCAGAATATATAATAAGTTACCTGACTCCTTAAAGCAACTAAAGAAAAAAATATCATGCATAAATGCTATTACACTGTTGATGAATTTCTTAATGACGATAATATTAATATAATGTGACTAAGTAATGAACGTTTATGTATAATTAATTTCTTTTATTTGTAATAATGATTGAATTTGTAATTAATTAATCATTTATAATGTTTCTGAAATTAACTTTAATATTATTTTATTCACCTGTAATCATGATATTTGTACGCCACTGGCACAACATAGAGAGTCAACTGAATTTTTATAAGACCAAATGTATGTACCTATGTTAACAAATAAATATTCATTCATTCATTCATACTAACTGCGCCCCACGGTTTCACCCACGTAAGTCTCGATCGAAAAAGTATCCTATGTCCTATTCTATGTCATGGCCTACCCATGTTCCAAATTTCATCCAAATCCGTTCAGCCGTTTTAGCGTGAAGGTGTAACAAACTAACAAACTCGCTTTCGCATTTATAATATTAGTTAGGAATAAAATGAATACTCCTTTCATTGATGATTCTGGTAATACAAGGGCGTGGATCCCTTGTAGTACCTAATGCCTGTCGGCAATATTTCAGACCGTCCACTTTTCCTGTTGACAATAACTAATTATTTTATGGGCCGAAGTCCTATTTAATACATTGAAACGTATATATTTGCCAAGAACAACAGTTTCATTGGCAATATAAACTAAAACTGGACGCGTATAAATTACTATATACTATTAAGAATAATATTAATGACATAAATATTAAACATTGAAAGTAATTAATTAATGCTTCTTACTAATTTTAACGTTAATTTATGTCTTAATACATGAAGCGTGGTTTACTTTCACAGTTGACCGAAATTCTCTTTGACGATCTAAAGTGATTTGGAAAATTGTTTAAATAGTACTTCAATAATGTAAATAAATTACGGAGAAATTTAGTGCTTCGAGACAGAAAACATTAAGTAGCCTTAAAAATATAATTTATAATATTGAACTTCTGTCCGATATTTCTTCCGTGTTGTCCGCTTAATTTTCCATTTGTCACGTTCCCCATAGTATAAAAGTGGATAACAACAAGCTATTTCTGAAATTGCTTCTTACTTTTTGTGAGCAATAAAACGTATTTTGTGTGATTTCCAAGGACTGGTTCAACAGGTGGTAAACTAAATTAAATCTTTTTAAAAATATAGTGGATTTAGTGGAGGGGGCTTAAATCGGTCACTGTAGCAGAATCATAATATGAAAATATTATGAATCATCGTAAAATGTCACAAACTGACAATTCATAATATGATCTGCGTGTAATTCTTATTACGAAATAATAGATCTGTTTGAAAGTTTTCTATGGAGATTCGTAAAATGGTCCACAAATTATGAATTGCTTATACGTCAAATTAGAGGAATTGTTTATGGCAACTGGGATTCAGGAAATGAACTGCTTTTAGAGGCATAGTTAATGTGGCCGGCTTAGACACACACAGAATGTTAATTGTACAGGTAAATGATATAACATACAGGAATAATAATAATATACACAAATATTATATTATGCCTCTGTAGTTATAGACATGAGACATTTCAGCTTCGTCAGCTTCAACGCACCATCGATGCTTTTAAAAACTCAAACTCAAAACATTTATTTCAAATCAAATACAAGCACTTTTAAATTGTCAAGGGGTCGGTTAGTCAGAAAGATGAAGCTAGTTGCCATTTCAAACCGGAGTAGGTTCCTATGGAGGAGAACGGGCAAGAAAGTCCAGGGATATTCACACTTTAGTATTACATATAAGCCATAAGCGGCGTTAACCACATCAAAATCGCTGCAAACTCAATACTCTGTATCCGTCAGTCAGTTTTCACGCCCATTTGCAGAAGTTGTTCCAAGAATGCCCCTGATAACTAAATACAGGCCAATTTCATCGCTTTGTGTAACTGCTAACCTTGAAAAACTGGTAATCATACGTCTCGTTGCTGGGCTAGCTTTCTAATGCTGGGGCTACACTTCGCGTTATCGCGAACTTTTCTTCGTGCGCTCTCTCTCGCACACCCCTCGATGTCGCGCTGAGCAACAGAGAGCGCACGAATAAAAGTTCGCGATAACGCGAAGTGTAGCCCCAGCATAAAGAAAAACTATCTACTCTCGGAGCGGCAGTTTGGCTTTCGACGATTGAAGTCTACTGAGCCAGTAGATCATCATTCCTAAAGCCGTTGGGCGAGCTCGTCGCTCGGCCAACGTATACTGGACTTTCTACGTGATTTGCGTTTGAATAGCGTGTATTTTTCGAAAAAAAATACACCCAACGTGTACAGGGGGCTTACGACACTCTTTATCCGTCACGCGTCAGTCAGTCAGCTGTCTCATTTCCAACTCAATAACTCCATCAGTACACGCGGACAAAAATATCTGAGAATGCATCTCTTAAACCGTTTGAACTTCAGAGCAATCTATTCCGACCGAGTGACTCATGGTGCATCGATGCTGAGTGGTGATGCGTTTCTCGAAATAACAGAGCATTACATCCGATTATATTTAGCTTGCACCTTTTTGTTGCCATATTGTTTCGTGCAAATATTCGCTCTGTGTTGCCAGGAAAATGTTTTTGACATTTCGGAACAAAGGAAGTGTTGGTGCATTTTTATTTTGGGATTATTTTGGGTTTTCAATTATACTGTGTAAACTGTAAATATAAAAGGTGCATTTAGAACGGAGCAAACTGTTATCAACCACAAATTCGATTACATTTTAGCTTTCTACCAACCTATTGATCCAGTCCGGGTCACTCATAATAGTAGACTGTGTTCAGCATCTTTCGACAAGATAAGAATGTCGCAGTTTGAAAATGACTACTAAGACTTGGTGCTTTCCTTCCTTCACCCATAATATATGCATAATTATGCAATATCTTAAACAGTTTATTTGCCGTAGACAGAGAATGCTTTTGCAAACTAAAACAACATGGTGATTAAGGGTACATTAAAATGTATAATGTTATTACCTGAAAATATAATAATTTTATGAAAGTTCGATGTGAATACTGTATTTTATAACAAAGAGTTTTTATAAACGTTATGTACAGACCCACTGCAATGTTTTATTTTGTACTAGCTGCCGTCAGCGGCTTCGCCCGCGTGTAATCTTTATAAATTATAGCCTATGTTACTCAGGGTGAATGTAGCTTTCTAATGGTGAAAGAATTTTTGAAATCGACGTAGTAGTTTTTGAGTTTATTCATTACAAACATACACACAAAAATACAAATCATTCCTCTTTATAATATTAGTGTAGAAGTGTAGATTACTCATCAACAAAATACAAGATTGTAATGGGGATTGACAGATATACATAGCGTGCAGAACCTTCCCTATCAATTAGGGACTGCTGTTAATAGTTCACGACCTTCGAACCATTTCTTAGAACAAAGGAAATCGAGTTCCGGCTGTCTTGTTCTAGTAAGGACTTGTTCACACGGTATTCCATTTGTATAATATCTGAACTTGCCAAACACTGTTTGTGGCTATGAATTAGATTGGTGCGTGCAATTTATTTTGAGACGCTCTTCTTCTAGAGCACTCGTGGTCCAGTGGTAACGGCCGTGACTGACGAGTTTGTAGGTCATAGGTTGGAAACCTAACAGGCGCTTTACTTTGTGTAAATTATTTCATCATCACTGCTCTCAGAGGAAACCGGCATGTCCTAGAACTAAAAAAATATGGAAGTCTTGTGATATCTCCCAACCCGTACAGAGCCCGCGTGGTAAATTATGCAGGCCCACTCCCTCTCACGGAGAGGCCTGTGTCCCAGCAGTATATAGCAGCAAATATAGGCTGATTATTCTCCTTTGTGGGTAGCCAAGTTCTTAAAGTTTCTGAGTCGTATCGTAAGATTCGTAGGTACATTAGGGATAAATAATGTATCAACTTACCGAGATGAGATTTTCCACAAGTGAAAATATCAAAGAGATTCCATGGTAAAATTTTGTTATAATATATTTCCGACTGTACAAAAAACAAATTTTGTAGGATCACTCACACTCTGTCTGACTGTCTGTCACCACTATTTCTGAAAGTAACATGTTGACGTGTTTGAAACCCATCTTGGCGTCATTAACATATTTAAACTCTAATTATATTTAGAGTCTTTGTTATAAAAAAAGTTTTTGCAAGTCAATAACCTAACCAATGGTAGAAAGCACGAAGAACAAAAACCGAAAATATAAAAAAGTTATAAGGAACGGGAAATTAAAGACATGTGCTATGTGTTTAAAAAAAGGATTCAGTTAATCCAAGAATGAATGATAGACATTTAATATTTAGTTCACGCCTAGCAATTTGTAAAGATTTGTGGATTATTTTTCTGGGTCGGTCACCTATTTGCTGATATAACAACCACAAATATATGACTAATCCTAGTACTAGTACTGCTTTGGACAAACATCAGAGGGGCAATTCCTGTAATTTTTAAGAACGTTCGCATTCGCATCTCATTCGCAATCTGTCAAAAATACAATCAATGTATCAATATTTTTGACAAGTTTGACAGATTGCGACTTGAATGTGAGCGTTTTTCACCCGACTACGGCGAAGAAAAAAGGAGGGTTATGATTTTGACCAGTATGTATGTATGTATGTATGTATGTTCATCTGTTCGCTCCTATCTTCCAAACCACTTATCACAATTTGACAAATGAGGTATCGTTAGAAGCGTCGTGATTGTCCGCTGGTTATAGGCTATGTGAAGTCACATTAAATTAAACCCCCCGATTATTAGCGCCCTCTAGGGGACATAAACTGAGGAACTTAAAAAAAAATATGGTTTAATCGTACCATGTTGGGTATCAAATGAAAGGGCTTAATGAGAATTTAGGAGTATGAGGAACAGGGTGTAAAGTTCACTCATCCCCCATAGAAAAGGGAGGATCCTCCGACCAGACGGGTGTTGTGTCTGGCGGGCAACTGCCCAATGATTGATATTGGGTTTTTGTATATATGTTCACTGCACGGTAAACTCTAATTGCGCGATGCAGGATTTATGTGACGTCAGGTCTTCGATGCGTAGTTCACATGTGGCGATGTAGATACCGCCACAAGAACATTTCAAAAATATATATATTATAACCCCAAAAGAATTAAAAAAAAAAACAAGTAATAAAAACTAAAACCCAACTACGACTTAAAAGGTATAAACAAGACACCACAGACAGACAAATTAAAAATCCGGAGTCACACGTGTAAGGGCATAAACCGAACAGATTACGTGTGACTCTGGATTTTTAATTTGTCTGTCTGTGGTGTCTTGTTTATACCTTTTAAGTCGTAGTTGGGTTTTAGTTTTTATTACTTAATTTTTTTTAAGTACAAGAATTGGCCTTCAGATTCTTTTTAATATTGTATATCGTTCACTACCTCCATCCTCCCAGGTATTTGCCAGTTCGGCTTAATCCAATTTAAACGAGCCTTTAGCCCTTAGTAATCCAATATACTTCAATAATGAATACATTAGCACGTTACCAACAAGACGTCATGCGTTGTATCTGATTCTAAAACAATGCGCCCAAAATATTTGTGCGTGACACGCAACGTATGCTTCGATGAAGGCCCTAACACTGCTCTTACTAATATGATACGGACTCTAGTAGTTCGTATCATACTAGTAAGAGTAGTGTATCAAACAGCCCGTCGATTCTATCAAAATCTCACCCTGAAAACTTAGGTGAAGTGAGCTTGAAGTGAACTGTCACTGCCCTATTATCCGATCTATTCTGTAAACACCGCACCGTGAAAACTGAAGTGAAGTGTCAATCCCTGGCGTCAGGTGGAGTGACAGCTCACTATAAGCTCACTTCACCTAAGTTTTCACGGTGAGATTTTTACAGAATACCACTACTTTAGGTATCGATGACAATGACAGCTCACTCCGCACTCACTTCACCTAAGTTTTCACGGTGAGATGGTTACAGAATAGCTATGCTGGTTTTGGCTCCTTCATTATCATTTCCGACGTCCACGCGAGCTGGGCAAAGAATTTCCCCGACAACTTCTATAACGGTCTGTTCTGTGTTACTCGCATCTATTAATTCCTTCTTGAATTCATTGTTTTTCTTATTTATGTTCAACCATACCTATACACCGATATAAGTAAACAGAAAAGAAGAAAGGAACAGAAAAATACGCACAAAGGTGATGTTTATTTCTTAAGAAATCTCTTCTTCCTTTTCTATGTTTTTTCGTTTTATTTTCATGAAGATGGAGCATGTTTGACCACCTAGGTATTGGGTTTCTCTATATTGTAGCTATATTCTCATAACCGTCGAATTTTGATTTGGATGGACGATATGATACACCTAAATGACGGGACAGAAATGACGTGTGGTCTTAGAAAATTACGATTCGTACGTTACATATTTATCACCTACATTTTCTATGCTGACCTGAAAAATATGAATAACATCTTCAGGGTAAGATATAAGATAGGAACAGAAAGAAAATGAGTTTCCGACGTTGGCACCTAACCTAGGGTTGACTAGTTATGTGTATGTATGTCCTTAATACCTATATAGAAAAAAACTTTTCTTTGAAACTTGACACCTCTTGATACTGACTATTTTGGAAGAATTTCTGAGAATATTATATTTAATCTATACTAATATTATAAAGAGGAAAGATTTGATTGTTTGTTTGTTTGCATTGAATAGGTCCCGAAACTACTGAACCGATTTGAAAAGTTCTTTCACCATTAGAAAGCTACATTCACCCTGAGTAACATAGGTTATAATTTATAAAGATTACACGCGGGCGAAGCCGCTGGGGGCAGCTAGTAGGTAATATATAAATTGCCTGAATGGCTAATGCTCGGTTCCTATAAAATAAAACGAATCGTTTTACTTACCAATAGTATATTTTTTTTGTCAAACTGGGAATGTCTGTGAAATAGTAATCCATATGGAAGGGTCTACCATGCAAAGCTTTGAGGTATTTGCTTCATTATTGGTACAGATAATAAAAAAATAAGAGATGTAAATAATTTAATTATTTCAATAAGTTAAAATTTTAGTAACACTAAAATACAAGAGTCTTAATTTTAACAATTAAGTCCGTTAAGTATAGGAATCGGCCGTATGAAAGTTTTTTTAATTGTAGAACCGCAGAGTGGGTACCAGGTATGCAGAACAGAACCTAGCAAAGAAAGAATGAAGGACGATAGCGTTAGACTGAATAATGGTGTGATCATCTATCTATCTATACTAATCTATTAAAGATGAAGAGTTTGTTTGTTTGAACGCAATAATCTCTGAAACTACTTGTCGGATTTGAAAAAGTATTTTCGCATTTGATAGCACAATTCTAGAAGAAGGCTATTTAGCATCACGCTACGACGCTTTAGAGCCGAGCAAAAAGAACACTAAGCGAAAACGATGTAATAGCGCGAGCGGACGATGCGATGGGGGCTGAGGGTGGCCAATACTTCGAGCAGCAGAAATCGCGCGCAGAAGGTCCATATTTAGAAGTAGACAATGAATTTGAAGAAATAAACGACCTTGGCAATTCATGTGGAAGGTAGGATGATGATAAATAACGGTGAAAACAATAAAATATGTCGCATTTGGCATCAACACAGCTCAAAGACCCACGGTACGGTATTTATGTGCAACTACACTGCAATGAAAGTAAGTAAATAACTCTCTTGCGTTAGGTACAATTGAGGGAGAGTGATAAAAACTTGTGTATAAGCTTCTAGTCTAGTAGATGCGGTGCGTTTAATTAAGATGATTTGGTTTTAAACGTTTAATTATCTGTGAAAGTTAGTAATTTTCATGAATTATTGTGACAAGAGAATGCGGTAGAGCCTGGCAAAAGACGGGACGATAATGATGTAAGGACTCTTATGTAATATGTTATGAATTCTATATCAAACAACACACAACCTGCCATGTTTGGTGGTTATGAGATTTTGGGTCATACCAATTCCCAAAATCAATATCAAACAAATATGACCAAAAATATATAATATGGTCAATATGACCAAATATCAACTTCTAAGGGCGAATTTCACCAAACTTTTATACCGAGTATAAGTCTTATCCTGCGAATAAATTTTGAATTTTTGACAGTTTTTCCATACAAAAACTGTCAGACGACAATTTTATTCCACGGATAAAAGACTTTGATGAAATCAGCCCTTAATGACGTTGATATTTTATGAGATCTGTGTCGGGGTCTGATAGAATCCTTAAGTATCCATTCCAGGAATTCTTCGATTTGACTCCGTTATGCGTATGTTCGGAGGCTCGTGGCCTTATCCAGCCGCACGGGTCGAGCGAAGGTTTTGTTAAGCTTGCCGCGATCTGTTCCTGGGTGGGTGACCATCCATTACATATCGAGATTACCCCTCCGTGGCTCGAAAAGCACGTTAAGCCGTTAGTATCGGCTGTCATTCGTCGATCTTTGACAGTTGTTAGGGGTAGTTAGAAGCTCAAAAGTCGGACAACCATTCTTACGAAGGGGTATCGTGTTACCCGGTTTGTGGAGGTCAGATAGGCAGTCACTCCATGTAAAGTACTGGTATTCAGCTGCATACGGTTAGACTAGAAGCTGATCCCAACATAGTTGGAAAAAGGAAAGGCAGAATGATGTAAGAAGTAGTTATGCTGAAATATAAAAACAACCTTGTTTAGATGCGGTTTATTAACAGACACTAGCTTCTAGTCTATTTGACATTGAGTAAAGTCACATTGAAAATAAAGTGCAGAAATGCACTCGCCGTGATGAGCAGCGCCACCTCCTCGTCAAAGAAATAACAACCTTTTCTTTTAGGATATAGTGTTTAAAATACAATAATAAATGTGTGCATAGAAAAATGTAAACAATGCAAGATTAGTCGATTTTTTCGAAAATTTATTTGCTATCGAGCTTTGAAAATAAACCTTGCAATTTATTATGCACCACCAGTGCATTAGTCACGTAATCTATAGTTTATCAGTTGCTTATTCTGTTTTTAAACAGTATCTTTCGGGAGAGTTCAGTTTTACCAGCCGGTGAAATACCTAAGCAGGCTATCGAGGTTAGTTCAGAAAGGTTACATAACTACGACTTCCAAAAGTTTGTGGAAACATTTTCCATAAACTTTCAGTAGAATCACTCGGCTACTGTTTGCCCTGAAAATCTACAAATAATATAGTTTAATGACCTTTGTCGGAACAGAACAGACTGACACAGACTGCTGGCTCCTTAATATTACAGTATAAATATTGACAGTATGGAACCTGCCCTACAATTTTAAAAACATCGCGACGACCATCGTCGTCTCGACACGGTACCCGCAACTTACAGCACCGCGACAATCGCTTAGGTTCTCGTCAATGAGCGCGTCTGTGTGAGTTTGCCGTTTCGAACGTTTACTACGTAGTTTCCGTACTGTCCATATTCATCATCATAATCAGCCTATAATGTTCCCACTGCTGGGATACAGCCTCCTCTCTGTGAGAGGGAGTGGGCCGCGGGCCCAGTGCGGGTTGGTAGATGTAACATGTCTTCGAATTTTTGGTTCTAGGACATGCCGGTTTCCTCACGATGTTTTCCTTCACCGTTTTGAGAGTAATGGTGATGAAATTATTTACACAAAGTAAAGCGCCTGTCTGGGTTCGAACCTACGACCTACAAATCGTAAGTCGCGGCCATTACCACTAGCCCACCACTGCTCCATATTTATACCATGTTAATATTTTATGTTCTGTAGATCATTATCAGGGGCTTTAATAAGCTAAAACCTTATTTATAAATACCTACGTATAGACATTCCCCCAGGAATTCGGATATACCCTTTTCAAAATAACGTTTAAATCATCAATGAACACTGTTTACTTCACCCACAACTAACGGTCATATGACTAGCATGACTATTCTAGCTAACGTGCCAAAATAATCAGCTGGCACATACCTACCATTTCACTCTGTAGTCAAAAAAGTAATAAAACGTATATAACAGGGCGCCAGACTGATAAATTGGTCTCAGTTTAAATATAATAATACAAAAAACAACAAAATAATAATATTTTAGGTCACATTGAAAAACCTTTTTTATTTGGCGAGATACAAAACGATAGGGTATTTGTTCGGGGATATAAATAACGGCTATAAACTAGAGTTCTTTTTTCATTTAGATCGTGTATTGCACAACTTTTAGGTCTCTCAATAAACAATCATAGGGCAAATGCTAAGCAGACCATTTTTGTATCACACTTTTTTTTGCTAAAGGAGGGTATATGAGGTATCGTTGGAAGCTTATTGATCGTCCGCTGGGTATAGGCTATATGGCGTCACATTAAATTGAATATGTCGCCCCCTAAAAGACAAAACCTAAAATTAAAAAAAAAATTACAAATATATATATATATTTTTTTTTTCCGTGGTGAAATCCTCATGGATGTTATGTCGGACTCCTACCGACAAAAAAACTCTAAATGAAAAAGTAAAAAGCTATTACCCAACTACGGTAAAAAAGTCAACTTCAAAATCCGGAGTCACACGTAATCTGTTTGATTTATCCTTAACACGTGTGACTCCGGATTTTGAATCTGTCTGTCTGTGATGTCTGGTGTATACACCAGAAAAACGTATACGAAACGTATACGAGTTGACTTTTTTGCCGTAGTTGGGTTTTAGTTTATTAACTTTTATTTCTCTTCTGTAAGGGATTACAAGCGCAGTTATTAATTTTCTTCAGTTGTCCAGCGAAGTCTTGTAAGGCATTATTTTTATCTCCAGTGATTTCACTCTCATCTGAGTATCTAAACATACTGTTATGTTTATTTTAAAGGCATGTTTATGTGCAAATGTTCGTGAGATGCCAAATTACTTGTGAAGTTAGGACTCGGGCAGACTATCGACTTTTAATCGATTAGAAAAGTGTATTGGATTAAAGCCGCGTTGACACAATCAAAGTATGCTTGAACAATGTAGATTTGACAAAGCAGCTTTGGTAAAAGTTCACTTTGATACCGGTTGACACTAAAATAGTGTTCACTTGGACCATTTTCTTCATTCTAGCAGTCTATTCAAGCAGTCGATCGAAAGATGTCGGACGATTTTGTCAATTGATATCCAATTAGGCTATGAAAAGTTGAACGCGGTCCTGGTCCACTTTGATTGGACGCCCTCATCCAAGTGCATTTTGGCCACGATTGCGTCAACGCGGCTTTAGAGTCTATAAAACATAGCAAAATGTCAGTCAACGACAAAGGGATAAGTTCAAAGACATTAGGTATCATAAGGAATTTTATTCATTTATTAAGATGATAATCCAATGATAATTTTGTTTCGGTCGCCAGTAGTTTTCTGAACAAAGTCATAAAGTTATGATAGCAACTAGTCAATACCAATCATAACAATTGATCTAAAAAATTACAACGTTGTGCCTAAGCCCTTACGTCACGATAAAATAAGATTAGCATTGACGGATTTTCAGAACGTTTGATGATACACCGAAGAACGCGAAAGTTTCAATAAATTATGATTATTAATGTTTACGTTTTGAATATAACTAGGTCACTTCAAGAGCTTCTTTTATTATGAGTTTCAGACAGGGACATTTATTTGTTTCTAGACAAACGAATCATAGTGTCCTAGAAATACAAATGGCACAAAATAATCAATGAGTAACATACTTTAGTAGGACACTTCTATATTTTTGTTATTTATGACATTGTTTTTAGGAAAGTACATTTTTAAATATTTTAGATTTCTTGGAATATCCGCAGCTATAAAGATCATGCGTCGCGCTAATTGCTACAATGTCCTAAAATGTCAAAACGCCCGACCACTCTGAACAAAATTGTGAGTCACGTAAATTATAACAATCTGCTGCTTATTTGTGTCTCAGGGAAACATGCTCAGAAAAACATAAATAATCTGGAAAATGAAAGATGCGTGAATCAACACAACTCCTCATTATTAGGCCCTTAACCCTGCATTTATAAATCTCTTCCAGATGCTACAGACATTAACAGAACATATCTCTGAAATTCCACAAGTCAACATGCGTAATAATCTCACACGCCATTTGCATTTTAAATATAATATTGGTAAAGATGCGTAGCTACTAAATAATAAACATGCTTTTCTATTTGAGCCGGACAACGCATTCGTGAGGAACTTGGCAATGTTGCAAGGACGCAAATTATGTAATAATGTGACAAACATTTTGTTTTTCCAATTGTAAAGGTAAAAATTACGTTTTTGTTT
Source organism: Lithophane semibrunnea (assembly GCA_947363905.1). Lineage (NCBI taxonomy): Eukaryota > Metazoa > Arthropoda > Insecta > Lepidoptera > Noctuidae > Lithophane > Lithophane semibrunnea. The sequence continues at coordinate 4,427,566 of OX376190.1, forward strand.
TTTTTTTTTTCAAGGTTATTTTTGTCATCGAGCTGCTGGATCGTTTACATCGGCTGTGCAATTTCAAAATCTAGCAACTGACATTTGTAAAAAAAATTACAAATGTCAGTGTGAAAAATGCAACTTCTTTAAAATTCCCCATACAAAACGCTGATTTCATAGGTATCGGTTTCGGCGACCTAATATTATAAAACAAAGTACGCCGCCGCGTCTGTGTGTCTGTTAACGATAAACTCAAAAATTACTGCACCTATTTTCATGCTGTTTTCACCAATGGATAGAGTGGTTCGCGAGGAAGGTTTTAGTATACAGGCTGTAAGGGTAAACAGTCTTGTCATTCAAACCATGGGTAGTTGACTTAAATATAAATATAAATGACCGAAAACAACAAAAAAAAAAACGTCATTTTCATTAAAAGATTTTAAAAAGTTTCTATCCGACACCGTGCTCTCTAGCGAAACAGCTGACTGACTGAGAAAGGGGTCGCGCTCGCGGTCGGTCAGGTCACATCCCGTACCCCCCGCCCGTGTTGAGACGCAAGTTCGTTGCCCTAGCGCATAGGACAACGAACTTGCGTATCTTGTGGTAAAATGTAGATTAAAAAAAAAAAAAAATGTTGTAATTTTCCATTGATTATACGTTCTATAAATGAAACCAAACCACTGGTTGCAAGGATACCGGTGTTTACCCTAACACCCTGTATAATAACCGACATCCACGCGGGCGAAGCCGCGGGCATCAGCTAGTATATTGTAAATTGCACGGCCGACATCTGGCGCAGTGTTAGGTAATGTGAATATTAATACTAGTGATAAGTGAACCAGACAAACGTTTAATTAATGTGAAATGTAAGAACTCTATCAATCAATTCAGCCTATCGCAGTCCACTGCTGGAAATAGGCCTCTCCCAGGCTGCGCCACAACACCTTGTCCTCCGCCTTCCGCATCCAGTCCGTCCCAGCCACCTTTTAAGGTCGTCGGTCCATGTACAATTTAGGGTGGAGCGTCAATGTATGGAGAAAAAAAAATGACATCGGATCGATTTTGAATACCTGCAGAAAATTGCATTTGGCTAAATTTTAAGTGAATATATTTTTGTTTATTTTTTTGGACATATATTTTAGCCCTCTACTTTAGCTCAAAGTTGCCATAATTTTAGGAAATTAGGCATATCTTTAAGCATATACAGAATGTTATAAAAATAAAAATACTATTATATTTCAGCGTACTATTAACACTAAAACACTCATTTTATGAACTAAAATCTAAAACTCACCTTACAAAGATACCCGCATATTTCTTCACTTTCTTCAAATTGACGTCCGAATTAACGTACCTTTGTGTGCCGTTTATCAGTAAATTGACCTTTTTTTACAAAATTAGTCATATTTAGGGTGTTATGAGTTACAATAACAATAAAAAAAAAGTTTATGTTTTATTATGTGATGTTTTATAAATTGCACATTATTGATTTTTCATAATCTTCAAGCGGCAGTAGAGGGCTAAAAATAGGTTCCAATATTTTATTGATTTTTTTTTTATGTAATTGAGGTTGCAATGCAACATTATAGTGCTATTCAATATAGAAAAAGAATTAAAAAAATTGACGCTCCACCCTAAAAAATCAAAAATAAACCCTGAAAAATAAGGGAATTGCCCGCTGATGGGATTCTCCCTCGGCAAAATTGACAAAAAAAAAAAAACTTTGAACCTCTATTTAACTCCTTTAGCCGATGAATTAAAAAAAAATATTTCCTTAATTCTCTCACATAGCACCACGCATGTAATCCCCGCAGGGTTAGGTAGAGGTGCACATAAAGTACCTACACCCGCATTTCGCCAGTTATGTTTAAGTCCCATGTAATGCACTAGGGGGGGAAATCAAGACTCGGGGCTACCACTGAGTAATTCCAGATGGAAAACCCCATAGCACTTTACACCAGCAGCGCTTACGACCAGTAGATCAACGAGGCAGTCTTATGCCAAATTTCATGGTTTTAGACCTAGGGTCTAGGTTTAGGCAGTGCGTTGTTTGTCAGCGAATGAATAACGATACACAGTTTATAGCGGTTTGAGATTATTTACGAAAGCTTTTAAAATACTGTGAGACAAGTCATTGCCATTTCATAAGTTTATCTAAAGTTACGAAGATACCATTAATAAAAAAGTCAATTCGGTTCCAAATAAGCATAAAACTTAACACCAGTGAGCGTTTGTATTTCCACAAAATGATATTTTTTTGTTACCTTTAGCAAAATATAATTTTATATTATTTTCGAAAATGGAATAAAAAAACCACGATAAAAAGCTAAATAAAAAAAAGGGTCTCATTCAGTTGGTTAAAGACTCATTCACATTCTCCCGTGGCGCCCTCTAGCCCCCGCACTACTAAAACAAACATGACTCGCCCGTACCTCTCTATTATTTTTAGCCTGGAGAAAATTCTTTGAAAACTTATTTTTATTCGCGTAACTATTTTTAAATGAATATAAACCGCACTAACAATTCACAGACATTTCAATAACACAGTATCTGGCTTACGTAAAACGCGAATGATTTATTTTGGCAAAAATTTAATTGTTAGTGAATTCTTAAGTTTAGTGGCACTTAACGTCTGTTTTATTTAAACTCTGGACAAAACTACGGTAAACTGATTATTTGTTAATGTGCGGATTCGTTGTTTTTATTGCTGCGTTAATCTTTGGAACCGCTAAAATGTGCGGGTGCAGACGAAGAAGCAATAAAGTGTCGGCTAGTTTAGTAACATACTGATCATAATTATTAGCGTGATCCTTAAAAATTATAGATCTAGAGGGATTTACGGAGAATCGTAAAAAATAGAGATTAGTTAGTTAGATAAACGTTTATTTCTTTCATTTATAATTAGCCAGGAATGCTGGCAATGAATGGGTAGATTCATGATATGTTTAGTTACGGCGCAAAAGGTAGATGTTAATTTGAGCTGTAAAAATAATCATCCAGAACCAAGTGTTATTTGCACGTGTTTATTTTTGTATAAACTGATTCCATATTTTACATTTTATGTTATTATTGTATTGTAACTTTTTAACTAAATAAAAATGTGCCTGCCGTTTTTAGTTTATAAAATTAATAATAACAACAGCAAAATTAGCAACTGCCAGCTCATAAAAATAACGAACTCAAAGACTGTCAATGACTCAAGAAAATTCAAGTTTAGAACGATGTGTTGTTCCTCCTAAATAAAGGACCTCGTCCGGACATTGACTCACAAAAACTTATTAATAAAATACTTTTATTACCAATTAAAACATCGGCACAAGTTTATTATATGCCGTTCGGTAAACAATGACGTGATCTAATCGTGAAGCTAGTCGTGTCCACTATACGACGGGACATGACGTAGGACATACGTCACGACATAAATAGTGGACCTCCCACATCGTCACATGACGAGCGATGTAAAGAAGGTTACACATTCATCTCCCACTGGCTGTAGGCGCGGCGTTGGCTATGATTCAATTTATAGTGATTAAGTTTTCAAAGAAAATATTAGTCGGTTTGTTTATGTGTGTTTTGAATGTGAAGGTCTTCATTAATTTTTTGCATCGCTTTTGAAATACCGAGCTGACGTTTTTCTCATACCTACTCTCGGAAATGCCTATGTAGGTTGGTATGTGCTGTACTAAATATTGTTCATGAAAGTGACGATTCTGCGTCTTCAACGTAGAACAATTCTCACTGCTAAACTTTACGTATTATAATATCTGTGACTTTACCAAAACACAACATGACACTCATTGCATGAATTTTGAATACTGACAGATTTATAAAATAAAATTATATCCGACGGCTGAAAAATATGAAATACTCGTATGTTTAAATTTTACGTACTTCTGTTCATTTCAACGATTTCGCCAGAATGCAAACAAAGCCATACGTTTTCAACAAAATTACTACGAACGTATCTATGTAAATACACATTCGTGGAATAGTAGAAACTGAGATAACAAACAAACCGAAACACATAAATAATTTGCAGACCTTCGACCAAGAAATGTAAATGTAAATAATTTCCATACAGGTGTTCCCTTCATGTCATCGCTTCCAGTATTGTTTACCACTAATTTCTGAAAACATACGCTACAAATAATATTCAAAATATGTTCTTCCATTCATGCGAGTGTGTAGTCACACTAACCTTATCACGTGGGCTCTCGCATACAAATTGGCGGGAATATTCGCGCATGTGTTTCTCTAACCGAACATAATTCTATTTTTGAAACAACGGTTTGCTGCGAAAACAGGTGCTCCAGCGTGCTTGTTTTTGTATACGGAGGCGGGTTGTGTCCATTGTTAAAAAAAATTGTGAGGGAAAGTTGCCCTTTCTTTTCCGTGCGAAAGAATTTAAACGCGTTCATTCGTGAGTTGGAGCAAGGACCAAGTGGGAACGTCGTTCGTAAATTGGAGCAGCGAGCAAGTTCAAACCTACTAGGTGACGAAGGAGGTACCTACTCGGATGCACGTAATTTTTCGCTTTATGATAATAAAACCTCCTTTGTGGTTCTAATCTGGTTCTAATCTCAATGGGTCAAAATTGCCGCTACTTATCTAAGTCAAGAAAACCGTTTATTGCATCTAAAACTTGGGACGACGACGACACGACACACAGAAAAAATATCGTGTCGTGTGCAACAACGCAAACAGTAACTCCACCCATCCCATTGATCTTTGACGTTAGCTTTTTATTTTAGAATTTAGCAAACACGTTGTATAAACTTGAATGAAAACAACGTTTACATCATTAGATCATTACTGACTTATAGTTACGCTAAGACAGCTTAGCGTAACTATAAGCTAATGTGAAAAACACTATGCTTATAATAATTATTCATACTTGCTATACATCCTAGCTGTATTTGTATTTTCTCTCTTGGTCACTGGGTCTTATGAGCTTAACAACTGCACTTACGTTACGTTACGATTTTTGACCAATACTGCATACTTACGCGGAAACTGCGTGTTTCTTGTAACATTTTCAATACTCAATACTCAATATCTTTATTGCGTTCCAAAATGTACATATGTAAGTTTACATGAGCTGGTGGTTTGTAATGAAGACACAATTTTGGACCCTGCCGGGCACAGCATAGAATAATAAATGGGAGAGAGGAGGAAGAGCACTGAGTGTTTACTTCTAATACTAAAAATATTTATTGCACATTACGTTACTGTTTCTAATACGTATATAGCTAAATCTTCTTGGTATCTGTATATAAATCTTCTTGGTATTTGTATATTATAAGCTGGTATAGATGGTTTTTCTAATAGATAGTATGATTCGAAGAGTTTCGCGAACTTTAGCTATCATCATTATCTTCATTTCAGCTGAAGGACGTCCACTGCTGGACATAGGTCTCCCCCTAGCAGCGTTACTTCGACTGTTTCGTGCTTCTCGCATCCAGTGGAGCATTTTTTTAACCTCAACGGGGATGCTCTCGGCCTTCATCTCACTTGATGGTAAGTGATGATCAAGCTGAAGGTGGAAGCGAGCTTCACCCGGAATTTTGAACCACTGAGGAACTGGCTATCTTACCTCTAACTGTCGAAACACAACAATGCTGGTGACAAGATGTTAGATAAGATAGTGGTAGCTAGCCAGGTGGACTTAGAACAAGCCCTATCGCGAACCAAACCGAGCAGAAAATTTTGCCCCAGCTGGGAAGTGAACCCATGGACCTCTGGGTCTGAGACAGGTGGTCTTACTCTCGATAGGATTCACGTATGTTATGTATATAAGTAACAGAAATGTTTTGAAGTCGGTGCATATTAAAAAATATTTCTACGAATCACACTGTCCCAATTTATTTAAATTAGACTATCACACTAAGTTTTTTATACGAATTCTTGCTTCTTAATGCGGGGAAGGAGGAAAATTATAAAGATCAGCTGTGCAGTGAGTCAACGAAATTGTCGTAGAAAAAGTTTTTGGAATGGCCAAATAACTCACTGAATCTCTAACACTTAATGAAATCATTAAAATGAATATGTGGTACTTACCTTGTAAAACAATTATACAGCATGAATTTTCCAAGTGTGAGTTTTTGTCAAAATCGGCCCCTCCTCCATTTTTTTTTCGCTAATTCTAAACACACTTGGAAAATTTACCATTCATTTCAGTGTCGAGTCGAGATCACGTGAAACTTGGTAGTTTTTATGTTTTTTTCATAGTCAAAGAAAATGTTTTTCTGCTTCCGAAAATTTTCATTTTCTTTACAAACATTTAAAACGCCATCTATGTCTCATATTTGGAACGACTGAAATGAAAGTAGAACGAAAGCTCGGGAAAGCTCGCAGATGAAAAGTACATAGAATGTTTGTTTTAGTTTGTGCAACTGTCACTAGCTGGCGCTGCTGGAATGTAGCGATGAAAATTTTAGTATAGATTAATAAAATAAAAAAACATTATTTTCGTCTTCGTTGCAGTCTGGCAAAAATCGAGTATTCAAAGTCAAGTTTTCTCTAATTAAAAATACAACTAGATATACTTAACAAAAATAACAAACAATTAACATAAAATAACAAAAGTCAAAACAGAAGAAAAAAACAAGAAGTTCAGACATAAAAACTGAGAGAATTAATTTACTTTCAGTTTACATTAAACTTTATAACGAGTTGGAATCGACGCAAATGACTCGAAAACTGCTAATTTTGCTATTTAATCTCTCCTTGGAGCTCATTAACAGCCGCTCGACTAGATTTAATTGAATTATTATGAGTAAAAGTGTTATTCTGATAACGATTCTCGATGGACGAGGTCGGAACAATAGTTTTTATTTTCCAATGAATTACTCCTGTGCAATAGTAAGTAAAAAACATTAAAAACTCTACATTTAAACGTTATGTCAGAAATAACAATCAGCTTTTTTATAATAATTGTAAGGACGTTGAAAAATAAAACGTAAAACTACATTTAAACGTTATGTCAGAAATTACAATCAGCTTTTTTATAATAATTGTAAGGACGTTGAAAAATAAAACGTAAAATTATAAGTTATCTAGAGGCCGAGGAAATGTTACATTATACGAACATAACGAAGAAAATTGTGTCAAAGGTATATAAAGTATGCAAAATGTACTACAAAATTCTGTCAGAACACACTCAAAAACGCATGAGTTTAGTTCATACATCTCGTTACAAACACAGGCCGACGATTATCTTTAACAATTCATAATACGCCCGCTTCAGAGGGTACAGAGTAAAAAAATCTGCATAATCGGGCATCCCTGGAGAATTCATTATGTTGTCTGCATAAATAAATATACATTTGTATAAAAAACCACACCTAACAATGGACAATTTATTATTTAGATTCCGCCTTTTGCTCGCTGAGAATTTTTCATGTAAATTCTGGTCTCCATTTTGTGGGCTCCTGTGATTACGGTTTTGAACGCGATAATAAATAATTGCTGGGAAATGCTTAAACGAGCTTGGGGGCGGATTTTCTTTTTAATTTTTTGGACCTTTGTCGTATTATGTGTTATTTAATTTTGTTCAAAGGAACAAGTAAGATATTTGTCATTCCAGCTTTTTTTTATTATCAACTAGCGATCCGCCTCTCTCACGGTTTTTATGACTTGACAAAACATCGAGATTTCATTATGTAAGTTAAAATTTAATGATGATAAACCATTCGGGAAAAATTCACTAAATGATGGTGAAAGTTGAATTTTAATTCTTTGCGTAGTTTACAAGAACAATGTGATCACACAGATAGACATGAAATTCGGCTTTTTTACTATAAGTACATACTAGATTTTATTCTTAGTTAAACTGACAGTTCAAGGAAGCAGTAAGGTATTAGAATAGAATAGAATAGAATATTTATTCAGTAAAAAAAAATAACGTAAAGTAACATAAAATCTTAGAAATGATTTAAATAATTATAAATTGGTCATCCTAGCCGTTTTTTATGTATGCTTTTTATTATATTGGTCTAGTGATATTGCTGAGCATGAGGTCCCGGGTTCGATTCCCGGGTCGAGCAAAGTGTTATTGCGTTTTCCATCTGGAATTTCTCAATAGCAGCCCGGAGTCTTGATTTGTGCCCGGTTGATGGCAATAGGCTCGCCCCCTATCACATGGGACTTAAACCTAACTGGTGAAATGTGGGTGTACTATAGGTAGGTACACCTCTGCCTAACCTTCGGGGAATACAGGCGTGATTTTATGTTATGATGATACAGATTTTATTTCTGGTGAACGTTAAAAAAAATCTGTCCACCGTTTTAGAAGTAAAGCTCCAAAATCAAAATCAAAAGTCATTTATTCAAACTAGGCTGAGAATCAGCACTTTTCGAACGTCAAAATTACATAAGACAGTCCCCCAAAAACGCCCACCCTTCACCACTTCCTAGTGCTTTAGCTGGGAAGAAGTGGCGCAACAAACTCCCCAGCAGCACAGCTGTCTGTTCAGTTAGAAAAAAAAATGATTCTATACAAAAGTATGCAAAATCCTTGTTGTCAGTAACCATACATCCATAAAACACGGTTATTAAATAATAATTGTAAGGACGTTGAAAAATAAAACGTAAAATTATAAGTTATCTAGAGGCCGAGGAAATGTTACATTATACGAACATAACGAAGAAAATTGTGTCAAAGGTATTTATTATACAGTAACATTGTTAATAAAACATTATTATAAACGGTAAAAGGCGAGTTATTATTCGAAGTATAAAAGCCGCCTGGGACAGTCAATGGTAACACTTGAACTAAGAAAATCACCCTTATTGTTATGCCATAAAGGCGCTGTTGCCATGTACGTGCATTTGACTGTACAAGTCGTAAATTTAATTAAATGCGTTACATAGGACGGTAAGAGGATCCCTGTCGCGTCTGCTATCACTTGCTTTTTGCACTATTTGTTTTAATTATTTGCTTCTTTGATTGGACAAGATAAATGGTTCCCTTTTAGTGAGGAGGTCTAGCATAATCAGCCTATAATGTTCCCACTGCTGGGACAGCAGACACATAATAGGGCCTTTCAAATTCACCTATATATGAAAATAGTTCAGTCTGCCTAGCCTTTACTAGCTCAGTCTAACCGGATGCAACTGAATACCAGTATTTTACATAAAGCGACTGCTTATCTGACGTCCACAACCCTTACTGGGTAATATGATAGCCTTGGTAAGACTGGTTGTCAGACTTTCGGGCTTCTGACGACCCGTAACGACTGTCAAAGATCAACAAATGACAGCCGGGACCAACGGCTTAACGTGCTCTCAGAGGCACGGAGGAGTCTCGGTATGTAAAGATGGTGTGTGACCATCTTTACATACCGAGACTCCTCCGTGATCCACGCACCAACCACGGTAAGCGTAGCTTAACCTGATGGATCAATCCGTGCGGCTGCTTACTTAGCCACGAGCTACGAATACGTATATGAATATAGTTATCTGAAAAATCACAAGATATTTTAGTGTATTTTGTGATAGGTGGGACAGCCCCATGCTGGCTCACTGGATACGGCTGCACACGTAGGTGTCAGTCGTTACAATTTTGTATAATTATAGTGTGATTTTTTACTAACATTAGATTTTGACCTTTACTAACAACTTATGGATCATGTGATCTGAAATAAATAAATATAATATTTCCATAGACCTCCTTATTGAACTGTTGGTATTAATTTTTACACGGAAATTCCGTATTATGTGTCAAATAAATATCTCATATTGGGGTTACAATGAAGTTTTATGACTATTACTTTAGGTCAGCTATTGCACTATAAAAGAAATGCTTTCGCTGGAATGTACTTTGTATGTTATGAAATAACTTCAGTTGGATGCCAGTGCTACGAACTAGGCCAGTGTTTTACATGAGTTTTTCTTGGTTTTTCATGTACTTTATAAATACTTCGCATATATATTATTGTGCAATAGAATGTAAAGAAAAATACGTCAGTAAATGAAAACACGGGCCAAACTAATGCATAAGAGTATTATGAAACCATAATATGGTTTCATAATACTCTTATGCATTAGTTTATACAGTGTGTAAGGGTAAACACTGTTGTTACTCAAACCGGCAAATGGGTAGTCAAAAGGCTGGCAGCATTGCCACGTTGAAAGGCAATGCTGATTCTTTGGGCCAAAAATAGGCCAGCCCTCTGGTCACGTGAAGAGCCGACCAATCGCTTAGCGAGTTCATTTATGTTTGTAAAATTCGTCTCGGTCTTGTTCTAAATTGCTTTATGTTTTTAATAACACTTTGAAAGTACTCATCGCTATTTGAAGGAAGTTCCAAGTTTGAACAGATCAAATGATGGAGTTATTATCTTCAAGTTACATTCTACTAGGCGGACAAAATTAGGTATGATCCTCCGTAACTTTGTTCAATATTGACTCGAGAAGTTTTCACTTTCAATCTGTTTAACATTTCAAACGATATTCTAAATGTAGGGTAGTTAGAAACTGTTATTAAAAGGTCAAAGAGAGCCGTTGTTAAATTATTTTATTGAATATTCAATTCGCTGAATTGGTGTAGGAGTCGCTAGTGCCATTTTTGAGGTCAAGGAATCGGTTCTTGATTTCGTTTTTTGGTTTATGTCTGAGTAGCCACTCAATTTACAAGTAGGCAATTCTGTTGTCTAAAAAATTTCCTGAGAAATCTTAACAGGTATGCTCTAGTTGTTCTTCTTTGAGCGTTGTGGTTGTTAATGCTCAAATTGCTCAAGTCCTTAAAGGCAAAGAACTCTTTTTAAATAATGTCCCGCATCGTTGTACTTTCCTAAGACATCGCATTCTTTTATAATTTATTTAGGTCATCGCATGTCGCTAGTATCAAAAATACCATTACAATAAGCTTTGTGTGTACACACGGCTACACATCAAGTTATACATTTCCAGTTTATGCTGATCTCACATTATATAGGATTTCCGTACAATGCGATGTTAGCTTATACTGGAAATGTATAGCCTGATGTGTAGCCGTGTGTGTACCTACCTATCTAGTACAGTTTCTTTTTCTTGATTTCAATTGTGAGCAATAAGAATATAGATACATTAGTTTGCTCAGTCAGCTTCTTCAGTAGTTGGTGGCCATTGGTCCCGGCTGTCATTGTTGGTTCTTTGACAGTCGTACCGGGTCGTCAGAAACCCAAAAGTCTGACAACCCAGTTAATGCCTTTACAGTTACCCAGTTAATGACTTTACAGTTACCCAGTTAATGGGTAATACGGTACCCCTTGGTAAGCCAAGGGGTACCGTATTACCCATTAACTGGGTAACTGGGTTGTGGAGGTCAGATAGACAGTCGCTCCATGTAAAATACTGGTATTCAACTGCATCCGGTTAGACTGGAAGCCGAACCCTTGAGAAAAGGCTAGGTAGATGATAATGAGTTTGGTCAGTTACCAAAAACAGGGTTTTCCAAATAACTGTATCCTTAGCATCGTGTGTCACATGTCGTGGTAAAAATATCCAGCTATTAAGCAAGGTAGGGCAGAGGCCGCGCACCTGCAGGTATGAGCGCGCAACTCGTTAACTCAAGGGTTCGTCCACGGATGACGAGTAGACCTGGGAACTGAGTAGATAGGGATTTAAAATTTAAAAACATTGTGGCTAAACCTCCTCGTTGTTCTAGTGGTAGCAAGCACTACTGCTGAGCATGAAGTACTGGGTTCGATTCCCGGGTCGGACAAACTGTTATTAGGTTTTCCATCTGGAATTTCTCAGTAGCAGCCCGGAGTCTGGATTTGTGCCCGGTGGATGGCAAGAGACTCGCCCCCTATTACATGGGACTTAAGCATAACTGGCGAAATGTGGGTGTACTATAAGTAAACCTCTGCCTAACCCTTCGGGGATTACAGGCGTGATGTTTTTTTTTATTTTTTTTTATAGCCTATTGTGTGTCCCACTGCTGGGCAAAGGCCTCCCCTTTTTCCTTCCAAAGCTCTCTATTTTGTGCGATTTCTGGCCACGTTGGCCCCGCAAACATTATTAGATCGTCACACCACCTTCGCCGCGGTCTACCTCGACGGCGATGTCCTCCTTCAGGCGTCCAGTGAGTGACGATCTTTGCCCATCTGTTATGTTATGTAAAACCATTTAGGTATTTTTTCTTTCATTCTTTATCAAAACGTGACTCTGATCACAATCGGTTCAGTAGTTTGTTGCATGAAGTAATAAGATATACCTAATAGTTAGGTAGGCCAGGGAATAAATGTGAAGAAAGCAAGAGGGACCAAACGAACATGGAAATCCATTATGCCTCTCTGGGAAACATCTGAGTATCTGACTTTGTGTATTGACTGGAAAGCAAGCAATTTGGCAGGGACGCCATGTAATGGTTACAAAGTCGTTAAATACGAGATATAATTATGGATTTTCGGACACTAAACTCTACTAAAGTATATCCAAGATCCAGGACATATTCCAGAGATTGCTGTGTTCCTTCTTCATCTCTCCTAATTCGAGCAAAATTAACTTTTTTATATGACTTTTAAAGTCAAACTGGTATTTTTCAGTAAGAAATGCTCTGTTGCCGGTTAATGCTTTTAATGTCTACAGTGTTCATTGAAACGATTTCTGAGCTTGATAAGACAGATGACAGCTTCAAAATAGCACACCTTTTTTGACATCAGGGTTTATTTAAAATGCTATCTGAAGGGTAATTGCCGTATCTAAAACGCTATCTGAGGGGTAATTCCCGTATTTAAATCGCTATCTGAGGATTTTACATGACAATTCCCATATTTTGAAAAACATTCGCATTGTAATCTCAGTCTCAATCTGTCAAAAATATATCTCTAACTAGGTTTTGCCCGTAGCTTCGCCCGCCTGGAGATCGTAAATTATCGCACGGGAAACTACTACCGGGATTAAAAGTATCCTATGTCCTAACCCAGGTCATGGTCTACCATGTGCCCATCCAAATTCTTTCAACCGTTTTAGCGTGAAGGCATAACAAACAAACAAACATCATCATCTGCCTAACTTCGGGTCGGCTTCCAGTCTAACCGGATGCAGCTGAATACCAATATTTTACATGGAGCGACTGCCTACAAACAAACAAACATTGTAATAATTATCATTACATATTTTTTTATAATTATATTAGTTAGGATTTACTGAAATGACAAGTTTTTTTTACACTGATTATTACTGAGATGAGATTGCGAATAGATTTTGAACGTTTTTAATTCGGGAATTGGCCTTCAGAGCACAGTCTACACTTTCCTAGCTCTGTGTCACGTCGTCCTCGTGTAGGGCCCTATTTGTCTCAGCGTAGATTAGTATAAGTGTTGCCGGTGTGCGGCCACCTGAGCCTTCCCTACAAGTAAACAACCCTCCCTTACTGCCGATGTGCCTATGTTTGGTCCATCGGTTCACAGTTTCATCATCAGCAGTTTTTAATGCAGGTACAGAACAGTATATTGGCATAGGTGACGGAATTGCGAACGTTTCGGGTGTGTTTTCGAAAATGGGTAACAAAATGAAAGCGAATATTTTGGAGGGACACCATTTTGTAACTATTTTGTGGTTAATAGGAATTAGTTTTAGTATGGAGTACAACGCAACGGTGGTAATATGAATATTTAAATTCAGAGTGTTCTTTTAGTAGAATCAGCTCTAAAAGTTTTCAAAGCACGGTGAATGGACTGACCTACTGAGCTGAGATGATAGCGTTTTAATACAGAACGCGCTCCTTGAATATAGGCCTTACTATGAGTTGGATAGCCAAAAATTGTGAGATGGTTGTTAGATTGGATTTGGCAAAGGAAATAAATTCTTAAAGATTTATTAATAAGGTTTAAAATTAATTTATCTATAGTGCGTGAGTATGTTTTGAGCTTTCAAAGTTTTGATATGTTTTTTAATGGCATCACCAGATTCCTTGTAATCCAACTTAATCCGACCAAAACACAAGTGACATCTATCCTTGATCACAAATCATAACATATCCCATGACACCATGATATACAGGTAAATATCATCACTCAAACGTCAAAATAATTTACAACACGTACTCAAATTAAACTCGAATTCAAACAACGCCTCTTCCAGAACATTTTCGTCCACATACATCATTCGGGACGTTTCAATCGCTCAGGTTGCCATTAGGCAAAGTTGCGTCACTCGCTTTCAATGAAACCTTGGTACTGCTCAGATTTATTGCGATAACTTGCGCTCGCGCCTTACTTCTGAAGTGTTTAAGTAGGGAAGTGGAGATGGTACTTTTTAGCTGGTTTTTCGTTTATTGTTATTCAAGCAGTGGATTAAAGATGATCTATCAGACTTTCTTTAAGATGTCACTGGATGCTGGCGAAAGTTGGTAGGTATTTATGATATATATGCGACAACTACTGCAAATTACATAAAACAAAGAAAGAAAGAAAACAAAAACGATTATTTGCGGTAAACATGGTCACAACAAGAATCACCGAGCTTGGTAGACTGGATTGGTGTAAGTTATTGTGGCTGATCCAACCTCTGCAGATCAACTTCCGCGGGAGTTGCAGTGATTGAATCTACAATGACGACCAACCAATAAATGCAACGAGTCAATAAAACTCAGAGAATCCAAGACGAAATTTGTCAAATGCCAAAAAAATATGGAAAAATAGAAAATTCAAATAATCACAGTTTCCGTTTCAGGTACAGTTTCTCTTCAAGCAGATATTATTCAGACTTTACGTAGTAATAATGACTTAATAGTGGGCTGTTAATCACGTGAGCAGTAAACGTTCTCAAGAAAATAAAATGTATTATCTGCTACAAGGTAACCCAGAATCGAACTTGCGACAAAAAAATGGCGGTGCTTTGGGCTCAAAATCGAAATTAATACTTATTATTACAACATTTAAAAAAAAAAAACTTTCCTGCAACGAGGTTCGCAACAATATTTATTGTAGAATTAATTATATTTATTTGTTAAAATGCTTTTTACTGAGCTTGTCCACGTCAGGCCGAAACTGGCGATTCCCTTTAAAGTTTTTTTTGTTACTACGACCTTACTCTGGTAGTCAGTAGTATTTTAACTGGGATAAACCCTAGCAAGAGGAAGCAGGGCTGAATTTTTTTTGGTCGGTAATCACACTTAATATGTGCTCATAAATCTACCACATCCACACGTCACACACTCAAGTCCCTACACCAAGGACACGGGTGTCTATGTAAGTTGCTAATTACTTGATCAACATTCCGACTCTACAAAGACAGGGCGGTCCCTTTGTCACCACACCCGTTGTGCTGGCTAGCAGTAGGTAACTGTGACGTCATTACGAACTGGTAAATGTGAGCTCGTTATTAGTTTGTGGTGCTTTATAATTGTGAGCTACCTCCGTTATTATTTTGGTTGATTCGTTGAATATGTTTGGGCAAATAGATTAAACTCATAGTCTATTTGCCCCCAAGCTGCAGGCGAACGAGCTCCTTTAAGGCGTATTATGAAAAGTTACAACAATAATTTTTCTGATGTTGACTTGTTTGCTTTGTCACTTGCACAATTCAGGAAACATATCTGTGAAAAAATTGTTCACACTTCCTCATAATGTCAAGATTGCACAGATTTGCTTGTTTATTCTTAACCGGCTTCGTAAGTTTTCTTTCGAATGAGGTTCACTCCGAAATGGACGTATTTAAATTTTGTTTAATTTAATTTGGTTTCGAAGTCGGTTGTTAAAAGTTTGTCTAACCTTTTACTAAGTGTTGTGTAAATCACTTTATAATAGTTAAATCTTGTGTTTTCTTAAGTTTGCTTGCACCTAATTAAGTTTTTTACTATATTATTTTGTGGATAACGGTGCTGGTTGCGTTCACCTAAATGTTCTATAATCTATGTAGTAATATTAAGCATTATTACGCAATTGTTTGCTGTCCCAAAGAAAAAAAAAAAAAAAATGACTGTCGAGTTCTTGGCGGAGTGTCGATTCTACCTCCTTTAACAATGTTATAATAAGCAAAGTTATATTTTAGAAATATTGATATTTGTTTGGCAAACTTAATTAAATTGTTACGAGTTTTAATGTGCCACAAATCGGCCACGGACTAACAAGATTATAATAACAGAGGGGTAATTCCCGTTCACCAATCTCAAACTCAATTTGTCAAAAAATCTTTGTAATTACCTAGAGCAGTTTTATTGACAAGTTTTTGATGTTGATTGTCACTGATAATGAGATAGTGAGATTGCGACGTGAATTTGAAAGTTTTCCATTAGGTACATACGACTATACATCAAGCTATACATTTCCAGTGTATGCTGATCTCGCATTGTACCGAAATCCTATATAATGCGAGATCAGCATAAAATGGAAATGTATGGCTTGATGTGTAGCCGTTTGTACGAGAATTGGCCTTCAGAATTCTCATCCAGGCCAATTCTCAAAAGGATTTAACAAATTATTGCAGAACTAAGAATGTCTCTGTCAATTTTCTGACCCGTTCACCACAACTATTCAAGTACCAATTCAAACAGCTCTGTCCCCACTTCCTCTAATCTCTCTCACAATAGGCACATTAAAGAAATATCGACTACTTCAGTCAATGCTTATCATCGTGCCTGTACACAACAGGGGGATTCGCTATAACCCTATAATGCTACCTGCCGGCGACACTGAGCTATAAATCGCAAACACTCATAGCTGTCGTTGATGTCCAATATTGGATAGATAGGTATAATAACATAACATACAAGGAGGAGCTCGTGGCTAAGTAAAAACAGCCGCACGGGTTGACTCATCAGGTTAAGCTACGCTTACGGGTTGGTCCGTGCATACCTCGATGGGACGATCTTTACATATCGAGACTCCTCCGTGCCTCGGAAAGCACGTTAAGCCGATGGTACAAGCTATCATTCGTGGATCTTGGACAATAAAATTGTTTGTATGTCAAAGAGTTGAACAAACAAAAATTATCGCATGTTTACGTTCACAAGGTATGTCGCCGTCGCTCTTTATGATCCTGAATACAAACATTATTGGGCAATAAAACAGTTGTAAGCAAACCTTGACCCCTCTCACATATTTAACATCCCTACCACACATTCAGTCGCCCCAAAGCCCTCAACAAGAGCCGAAAATCAAAGAAATACCACCATCCCGACACAAAGGCTTAGCAATAATTCTATAGCACTACCTGTAGGCGACACTCTGCTATAAATCGCGAACACTCGCAACTGTCGGCCATGTCCAATATACGAGAGTTATAGGGCAGGAAATTAATTCTGTCGACGCAAGTAGGGTTACGCGTTTGTGCGGTGGCAATGTGCGGTGGATAGTTCGGATAGTTTGCTGGGATTGTTAATAGGTAGATCGGTTAAAAAGGCCCTGGAGCTCGTAGCTACGTAATAACAGCCGCACGGGTCGATCCATCAGGTTAAGCTACGCTTGCCGGAGTTGGTCTGTGGATGGGTGACCATCTTTACATACCAAGACTCCTCCGTGCCTCGGAAAGCACGTAAAGCCGTTGGTCCCGGCTGTCATTTGTGGATCTTTGACAGTCGTTACGGGTCGTCAGAAGCCCGAAAGTCTGACAACCAGTCTTATCAAGGGGTATCGTATTTCCCAGTTACTGGGTTGTGGAGGTCAGATAGGCAGTCGATCCATGTAAAATACTGGTATTCAGCTGCATCCGGTTAGACTGGAAGCCGACCCCAACATAGTTGGGAAAAAGCTAGGCAGATGATGATGGTTAAAAAAGCCCTGCTAAATGGACGCTTTGCCGTTGGACGTCACGCAGACGATTGGCTTTGAAACCTATTCTAAAATAAAATGTGGTATCTGATTCTGGCAGGTGTTTCTTTTTGTAAATTAATGCTGTCGACACTACACACAAGTAGCGTTTGTGTGTTGGCAATGTTTGAGGAAAAGATGATCAGTAATTCGCCAAGAATTTTGATAGTTAGTATTGGAAGGGAACCGAACCTCGAAACCATCATTTTGAAATCAGATAAAAAGTTACCTGGTTTCAAAATGGTGGATTGAAATTTTAAAGGAGATCTTTTACCGTCCATACATTTTTGGGCTAAAGGTGAAAGGGCGCCAAACAAAAAAAAAGCTATATTCCGAATGAGTACGTTTTTCCCTTCATTTTTTATTACACAAGCTATTACACAATTATTAGTACGAAATCACATCGCAGGGAGTTGTCCTACAGGTTTGGCCCAGTATTGAAAAGTGAAGAGAATAAACATTATGTTCTTACGGAATATATATATATATTTTTTTTTGGCTTGCACTTTCATAATTTAGCCCAAAACGAATGTAGGTTGTCCATTGATGTAGGTTCATAAGGTGGTAACTTTTTAGGATTTTTTTTAAATTTAATGTTTACTGTGATCTGATGATAATTTCAGGAAATTTCGTAAGATATAAAAAATTGTGTATTATGTCAATTAATCTGATCGCCTTCCTTTTTACACAAGATTCAGATAATAGTACAATATTTTATAGTGTCTGCAAATAAAAATACATAAAAGCGACAAAAATAATCATTTTCATATAAATAAATGTTTTATAATAAATTGATGGTGTCCCTAGTGGCTACGACAAACGAAATTGATTTTTCCAATAAGCCGCTTAGATATCGGAGCCGCTCAAATAATAACTATGTTTTGATGGTTTCATGTAACATAATGTCTGTTTAGTTGGTTCTTTTGTACGGAAGCTTATGAGTGCCATTATATGGTAGCATACCTTGACAGTTGACTTGTGTTGGCATGTTTATTACTGTTGCTCTTAGTCTTGAAAAATTTAAGAAGTTTAAGCCCGTTTTTGGGTTTGGCGGGAAATATACGAGCATTAAGGATCCCGCAGATAGGTGCGACGCGACGGCGCGACTCGACTCTGGTGGAACAATTTATATGAAAACTTCACGGAAATTTTTCTACTGTTGTCGCGTTGCGCCTGTCTGCAGGAGCCTTTATAAGAAAAGATTCTGGCGTAGGTAGCAGTTCAACTACGAATTACTTGACACACTTTATAATAAGTAATTCTTTTTTTCTTATAACTATACCAATCAAAGAGTCTCTTTTAATTGATCAACACCTATAGAAGTATAAATGATACCTATCGATCAATTTAAAGAGAGAAAATAGAATTGCTAAAATTGAAGCAGTCTTTTCTCTCACATTTTCCGGGTACACACGGACATATACCACCATCCACATACTACATGCATTACACGCCTTCCAAGTACACCATCCTTTCTCAAACACTTTAGAACGTCTTGCAAGTGTTCTTTACGTCCCAGTCTGAGGCCGGGCGTCGGGGAAGCCTCGTAAGGGGACGAAAAAACATGTCTTGTTCTAAAGAGGTGGTCATTAGACGCGGTTTAGCTTGAGGCAGTTGGGAAGTGTCTGTGCGTGATAGGAACTGTTTTGTGGTCTGTACGTATGTCCTTTTTGTGTGTAGGTTTTATGTCTGTTTGTGGATTTGTTTTTTTTTCGGTTTTTCTTGCGGTTTCTGAAATAACTATCCATAGGTACTTCCTTACATAATAATAAAAAATTGGGCATTTAATTTAGATTAAAATATGCCTTGACATCTCATTTCATCTCATTTAAATGAATACTTTAAAAGATATCACAGATTCAAAATTACGCGTAGTAAAATAATTATGGCTGATGGCGGCGGGCGGAGCGCTAGGAGTCAATGACCTTTTTCATGGCTATTAGGTATTAAGTATGTCATCATCTGCCTAGCCTTTTCCCAATTATGTTAGGGTCGGCTTCCAGTCTAACCGGATGCAGCTGAAAACCAGTATTTTACATGGAGCGACTGCCTATCTGACCTCCACAACCCAGTAACTGGGCAATACGATACCCCTTGGTAAGACTGGTTGTCAAACTTTCGGGCTTCTAACGACTCGCAACGACTGTCAAAGATCCACAAATGACAGCCGGGACCAACGCAACGGCTTAACGAGGCACGGAGGAGTCTCGGTATGTAAAGATGGTCATCTATCCACTGACCAACCCCGGCAAGCGTAGCTTAACCTGATGAATGGACCCGTGCGGCTGCTATTACTTAGCCACGAACTCCTCGATTAGGTATTAAGTATATAATCCTGGAAAATACTACTAATTATTTTCTCTACCTCAAGCACAAATATTACAATAACTATTTGTTATTTCGGTGCTTAACAAACACGTCTTGATGAACCAAGTGAAACCCAACTGAAAGGCAATTCTCCCATTACTTTTATGATCCCCCCTCTAAAAGTATTTATAACAGTCAGAATATTGCAATTTGTACTTAACAGCTAACATCAAGAAGCATTGTGGATCTAGAGAGAAAAATTATCTTCTCCGACATCAATGCGATGAAATATTGAATTGCATTTGACGTTCCGATAAGAATGAATAGTTGGAACATTCGATAACCTGCTCATGACAAGTCTTCGTATTATTAGCGACTTAACACCCTCTCTACATCCATTCGAATACCAACCTTAGCTTTTGAAAATAAAGTTGAATTTTCGTTAAGGAGATAAGAGAATAGATAATGCCGTCTATAGGTAAGAGCTCGGTGAATCTGAGTAATGCATCATTAGGCAAGCTGTGAGTTTGGCATTCAAGGTCCTCCCTCGGAAGGCACAATTTGAAGCGATTGATATTTCCCTCCGTCGCCGTCGCCCCTCTGTTTGTCGGCAATGCCATTTGGAAGACGTAATGTCAGCTACAGGGCGTCTTGGGAATTCTTTAGAATAATTCAAGTATATAAGTAAATACAGCTACCAAAATAACTTTAATAGGGATATTGAGGAGTTTTCCAAAGCGTGCAACGCTTATATTTTGGTTTTACTGTGTCGTATTTTTATGAGCAAGACAGCGAATGTTTTTAATCGCACTTCCTCACAAGTTGCGCGACACCATAACCATTTCGTTCGTTCTTTCGTTCTCCAATAAACGAGGCATACAATAAAAACAAACGAAAACCATGAATAGATGGAATAGATGCGCTTTTGTTTTTGTTGATTCGAAAGTCGAACTTCGTGATTAATAAGCTGACTTGTTGAAAACTACATAGAGATTGTCAACAGTTTTCGCTACACATAACATAAAATTACGCCTGTATTCCCCGTAGGGTTAGGCAGAGGTGTACCAATAGTACACCTCTCAAAAATCGACCAAAATATCACCCGGATAATTTGACATTCGAGGAAAATGTCGAGCTATTTGCGTTCAAATAGTCTTCAATAGTGGCGTAGGAAGTTTAAATCGCAATATATCGCGATCAACCTGAGCGAGGGTTCCGCCCAAGTCATGTAGCAGGTATATAAGTACCTATAGAACCTAACTAAGGTATCAATATAACGTAGGTACCTACGAAAGGGCACTGAGCATACATAAATTGAAAAGAGGGTCTAATGGAATATTAGATACAAGTATTCCGTTACAAGTTAGAATATTTAAAATATAGAAACGATATTGTTATTTATATATTTAATTATTTATTTATTTAATCATTCAAGCACACAGATGTACAGAGGCGGACTTAATGCCATAGGCATTTAAGAAAGTTAATGACTGTTATTGATTTATTTAAGATATTGTTATTAATGCTATGTACGCAGTTATTGTCATGTTAATTAGTGTTTATTAAGATTATTTCTAGCATTCGTTAGCGTATGTGATGTGGCTGTGCTTTTTAATTAATCAATAAATAAATAAATACATTTAGAGGTAATAAAGTGGAGTTTTATTCAATTCTAATTTTAATTTTGTTACGTTAGTACTGAACAAGAGCAAAAATTAGTCTCAGCTCCAGGAAAGGATCAAGTAGCAAGAAAGTTCCTGTACAGTGACGATGAACATTTACCTATACCAGATTTCTACGAAACTATACTAGTTTCTTAAAACTGTATCGTTTATTAAATAAACGGCCCTACATTTTGTATGTGGTATCGCGGAAACCCAGTTAGTCCGCTTCTCTCCCGCGGGGAGTCTAGGAAATCTCGTCTCAAAATTGTGACGTCGTATTTTAGATTTAATAATTTTAGGATCTCTTTTACTGTTATATACTTTAAAACCAACATGTTTGGTAAATATTTCGCTTGGTAAATCGCAATATAATGTCTATGTTGGTCTGGAATTACTCAGTAGCAGCCCGGAGTCTGGATTTGTGCCCGGTTGATGGCAATAGGCTCGCCCCCTATTACATGGGACTTAAACATAACTGGCGAAATGTGGGTGTACTATAGGTACACCTCTGCTTATCCCTTCGGGGAATACAGGCGCGATGTTCAGGATGTTATGCAGTGTTGTATTTCACTTGGTAAAATGGTTTAGGTACAAGGTTCACTAATGCTTTCCAATTTGGATGAAGCAACCAAATTGACTCATGTAACACATAAAAATGAATGGTCCAATGTTGGTCATACTTTTCAATTCTGCGCCTTTCTATCAATGTGAATCAATTTGTTTGAACCGTGCATCATTGTCATACATTTCATTTTTTGTTTTTCGTAACGTTTTATTTACATAATATTATCTGAATAAAAAGTTACAATGGTGTAAGTTATAAGTTAGTTTGTATATACAAATTCTAGGAACTTACATAATTATACTTAGAAAGAAATATGATGTATAGTATATAACAAAAAATTTAACAAAAATATGTATGTGTGTGTGATGTATTATGTAACAAAAATTTAAATTAAAATAAAAACTTTTTACAAAAAAAAACAACCGACTTCGGCTTCGACGTCGGTGGCAAAAAAAGAAAATTAGAAAGCAAAGACACCGACTTCCAAAATTAAAGTTATTTTTTTCACTTTTTATTTAGTGTTTTTTTTGAAGTCGGTTGTTTTTTTTTGTAAAAAGTTTTTATTTTTCACTTTTTAGTGGTGATACCTACCCCACAAAAGTTACTACCTGCTATGTAAATAACAGTGAAGGAGTCTAATCATTATATCGTCTACATAGACTGTGGGAAAAATACGTAATATTGAAGCTAGCTCAAAAATTTAATAAAATTCATATTGGACCATCTCGAAAGTATACCCTTTCGAACTAAAAAATAATTTTTTAAATCGGTTCACAAACGGCGGAGTAATCGGTGAACATACATAAAAAAAAAAAACAATCATCCGAACACTACGTTCGGATGATTGTTTTTTTTTTTTTATATATGGAGGTACTACACCTCCTCTTTTTTTGAAGTCGGTAAAAAGGGGTAGAGCTCATTGGGCATCAAAATTGGTCCTTCCATCTTAATTCAGAATACTTATTATATAAAGACTCTGAATCTGTTTTCGCCTATCCCTTGCATTTCTTATATTTCTATACAATATTTCTCAATCTGCCTAGCCTTTATCCCAACTATGTTGGGGTTGGCTTCCATTCAGCTGGATGCGGTTAGACCCGCATCCAGCTGAATATCAGTATTTTACATGGAGTGACTGGCTATCTGACCTCCACAATCCAGTAACTGGGTAATAATACGATACCACGAAATATCCACGAATGACAGCCGGGACCAACCGCTTAACTTGCTTTCCTAGGCATGGAGGAGGTTTGGTATCTAGAGATGGTCATTCATCCACGGACCAACCCCGGCAAGTGTAGCTTAACCTGATGAATCGACCCGTGCGGCTGTTACTTAGCCACGAGCTCCACTAATATTACTTTGTCAACATAGGTAATTCAAAATTATTGGGTTGAAGTTTAATCAGAGATTTAATTGTCGTGTCTAGCTCTTTGAAGGCGAAAATTAATAGAACGTAATTACACGAACAATTACTATGTCAATTTACATGCTATTATATGAGTAATTAGTTGTTATTATTATTATGTAATATGAGGAACGTAGTTTGATTGTAGACGTAGGAATTAAACCAACCTTCGGAAACGTTGATATTTTTATCTTACTTCATGGGGGAAAGAGATGGAGCTATACGTCCTGTAAAGCTTCATCTCTTTCCTACACTGAAGTAATATTAAAATAATACTGCTGTAAGCGGTGGTGGTAGGCCCCCAGAACATCTCTGCTTACCATTTCGAAACGTAACGGCTCCATCTCACATTACATTTCTGAATATAGGTCACAAGTACAATTGATCGTCGACCATTTGAGCATGTGACGATAT
The DNA here is from genome assembly GCA_947363905.1 of Lithophane semibrunnea. Taxonomy (NCBI): domain Eukaryota; kingdom Metazoa; phylum Arthropoda; class Insecta; order Lepidoptera; family Noctuidae; genus Lithophane; species Lithophane semibrunnea. The sequence continues at coordinate 4,451,644 of OX376190.1, forward strand.
TGCTGTAATACCACGCTTGGCAGACTGACGTGTGATTCCAGTTTGATGTTAGTAGTGTACAGGTAACTGCTATAGAGCTCACTCAACCAAATACTATCGTAATTAAAGCTTAGACCTGCCGAACTAACTGTGACTGTATCAAGCAGAGATGCGCACCTGGCATGTGGTGTGATGAGGTCAGATAGTGAGCTTATTGATTATTTTGCACTGATGTCAATGCTCTTTTCAGTAAAGTCAGGGAAATTTTTTATTTATAAAATTAACTATCAACTAAATTGCCCGTATTTTCGAATCACGGTTGTCATTCTTTGACCGTTGAAATAGCTAAAATACGGAAAATGGACGTACCCGGTGTGAAAAATTGATAAACAGTGAATTTCATTGTCTGTATAAAGATTTAAGTTAAACGAGCTAATATAAGAAAATGTCTGCCAACCAGTCTTACCAAGGGGTATCGTATTACCCAGTAATTGGATTGTGGAGGTCAGATAGGCAGGCACTCCATGTAAAATACTGGTATTTAGCTGCATCCGGTTGCACTGGAAGCCCACCCCAACATAGTTGGGAAAAGGCTAGGCAGATGTTGATGATGGCTCATCAACAACTATATAAGAGAAAGTGCAAAAAAATATAAAATGAAGTACAAGATCTACCATTTACTTTATTTATAATGTTGTAAACCAAAATTACACGCAAACTAAAACGAAAGGAAATTCAAAACATAACAGTTTGTATGTTGGTATGTATAAAGAGCACTCTTGCACATCAAAAACAAACAACTTACATTATTTCGTTGCTTGCTAATACGTAATATCCTGCACTAACTTCTGAGTATGAATAAGACAACCTAGTGGTGCTTGTGAATGAATCTTGTCCAACAGTTATCACCATACAGTATTCGTGACAAAATTCCGTTCCAAGCTACGAAGCCTAGTCAGTATATAGCCGGGTCCTTTTCTAAAAGTTAAGTCAACTTCATTAAACGGCTAAAGTTCAGTAATTAAACAACGTACAATACGGCCGATGAATCATGGCCGGTCTCAACATAGGTTATCCGAACTTTCACGCATGTTCTTTACTCACATGCACTCGCTTCATGTCACCATTTGATTCCTAAAAAATGTTATCGCGCAGCCTTCTGCGCAAAATTCGGATCGGTATTGTGTGCGGTTCTAACCGATATACATGGAAGGTATTCTATCGTTGTCCTTCTGTTATAGCTATTGGTTGTCCCGAAAAAAAAGAAAAAAAAAACATAAATAAATAAACAAACAGAACATCAAATAAAATCAACTTTGTTTTGGTGTGATACCTACTCCAAAGTTTTTTGCCTGAACCTTTCCAAAATAGCGCTCTACAGCTTTATTCATACTTCAACAACTTTCCTGAATGTCTACACATGAATAAGGTCTCTCGCTGCCTTTAGTGATAAACTAAACTCTTTATAGCGTAGACTTAGCCGTGATAGCCTGGACGAAGTGTATTGTAAATAATGGTCAGTAAAGTGCATAATGTATTTTATGATCGAGAAATGGTGACTTAATAGTTTTATAATGGTCAGATTGGGTTGGCTTTCAGGTCAAACTTTAAAGTGTGTTGTATGACAAGATTAGCTTTTTAATTCAAAAGCTTGCAGGTTGAAAGTTTCATAATTATGAGAAAAAATATAGAAAAAGACAAAAGTAAACAACCAATAATTAATGCTTAAGGATTAATATTTGCAGACGCTTGTTTATCAAAAAACAGCGCTGTTACGTAGGAAATTATTCTTCTTGCACAGCAGCAGGCGTAGCATGGCGTTTTAGCTGTTATAGCCACGAGCTCCTACGCATCCTAAATATTAAAGTAAATAAGTACAGCTCCGATACAATTTCAAATCACTCTTGGTCGCCGACCTCTCAAACGAGATCGAGGACCGAAGAGAAAATGCTAATTTTATACACAGCACAAGGACAAACCTTGTTTTCATTCACATTCATTTCCGAGTTCGTTGGTGGAAAAACCCAGAAAAAATGCGAAATATTCGTCGCTCTGTATGGCATTCCGATGTTGGGCCGAGACAAACATCATCAAAGGGCTGGTTGTAACAATTTGTCGTCCCTTGATTGGGCCGGGAACGCACCTGGCGCCCTGTGTTACTGCAGACCCCAAACAAAGGGTTTTTTGTGGCGTAAGCTGTGAGAGAAAAGCGGGTGGCGTTTGCGAACGGGTGATAGCTAGATAGCGATAGATTTGCGATATCAAATGTGTGCGATAGTAGTAATAATTATATTTTAAACAATTGAAATCTGACTGATTCTGTAAGACCTCATTCTAAACTTCGAATCTGAATCCGCTGTGAGTTTCTTGTTTGGCATTCTAAAAACTCGGTTGATACACTAGCGCTACCCTTGCGAGCGTGTCAGCGAGTTGAACTAAATTTACCGTGAGATTTTGACAGATAAAGTATGAGATGTCGTAAGAAGTGGCATTCAGTAGTAAGGTAATTCCCCAGTCACTTCGACGCTCACTTCGCACTCGAACCCGATTCAAAAATCGAAGTGAGAGTGAATAGCGATGTGAGATGCGAGTTGTTGTTTGAATTTTACAGAATCGACGTACTGCACTCATTGTCCCAAATAGAAGCGCAATTTCCGACGAAAACTAGAAAGGTATGTAATTTTCCTCTCGTGAGTGTGTCGTGCAGCATAAAATCAATTCCAAGGAGACGGGCAGTACAATTCTCTTGTATGAAACAATTTACTGTGATTCTGTCCGACCGCTACCTACTGCTATGTTTCATGAAATTGCGTCGTGCCCTGCAATGCTAAGCAACGGTATCATGAGTTCATGACGATGAACCAATTCTCGGGACCCTTTTATAAAGACTCCGCGGTCTGTCTGTCTGTCTGTCCGTCTGTCACCGACTGTATCTCATGAACCGTGTTATTTAGACAGTTGAAATTTTCATAGATGATGTATTTCTGTTGCCGCTATAACCACAAATAAATATTTAAGGGTGATTTTTTTGCTCCTTTTTATAGAAAATGGTACGGAACCCTTCGTGCCCGAATCCGACTCGCACTTAGCCGGTTTTTTCGTATGTGTATTAAATAAGTTCAGCCCAGTAAGTTTTTGGAAGGTATGTGGCCAAGTTAATCATCGCATCAGTGCCGTTTTTGCTCCTCAAAAGTGCAAGTCTACAACACACACTTCGGTTTTCCCGATAAATGGGTCATGTTTTGGCCAAGAGCACCGCACGCGCATTAAGTGTCAGAAGGTTCTATAATCGTCCGTTTTGCTGGATTGTGTTTGCAGCGACCTACTTTTTTTTGTTTGTGGTTTGACATCATCAAATGACTTCTCCCGCTCTGGGCGGAGCGGAAGGGCGTGCCTGACTTTTACTGACTAAAACCCACCCGTGTTCCTTCAGTTGCCTGTTGCCAAGGTCCCGGTATCCCTTTCGGACTTTCCCGCAACCCTAACAGGCGCAGCGACCTACTTGAATCCACAGTCAATCGCAGTTGCTAAACACTTAACCCGGTCGATTTTTAACTGATAAAACTGATAGGTCAAGTTAGATTAGGTAACTACATATTCCGTTTCTGCCCTATAAAAGTTAATATCTAAATAAAAATCAATTTAAAAATGCAAAGCTCTTCTACCTTGCGTCATGCCACCATCAGCAGGTGTGTGGCATTGTCGTCGGTGCCACTTGAATACTTGATGCAAAGGGCTGAGTTTTGAGCTTTTAGCTACAAGTGCTGTCGCGTGTCGCCCTCACTAACACAGTGGGTACACGTCTTTAATTTTACTGCACTATGCTTCATTGTCGTGGTAGGGTAACCTAGAAAGCTTTTTGCATTGTTTACAATGGAGCTGTAAAGTAACTACAGAAAATCGCTGTATTATATTAGGTGGCCACCTATGAAATCTGCGTTTTAAATGGGGAATTTTAAAGAAGTTGCATGATTTATACTAATATTTTCTTAATTTATATAAAAACCATGAACACTAATGTTTAAAACTTTTATGCATTGTTTAAAAACTAAGATAACGTAATATGCCACTTAGATTATGCGACAAAAATAAAAATAAAAATTGTGGTTCTGCTAACAAAATGAGGAGTCATTTTTAAGGTATTTTTTATGTTTAGAAAACTACCTCTATGTAATAAGGTTTATTTTACTATTGGTAGTTGTCTATGATAGTCATTATTCGATATAATACCAAGCAATTGATGAATATTTTAAATCATATCAAGTGACGAGGTTCTCTACTTGTGAGAAAAAAACGCCAATTTCATAGGTGGGAACCCAATATATACATAGACATTATGTAGTTAAATGTACCGTAAATACATAAAAAATTACGCCTTGTTTTCCTGAAGGGTTTGGCAAAGGTGTACCTATAGTACACACATACAGTACACCCTAAATACGCTTCCTCATTTGGTATAATGCCATTGGCCATTTGACTGCTTCGTTGGTCTAATGGTCTCAAGCGCTATTGCTGAGCTGTCCTGGGTTCGATTCTCATTTTTCCCATCGATAATTTTCTGATAAATTACCAGCCACAAAATACACAGCGGTTACTGATAACCGCTGTTATTTTGAGTTATTCCATTCTAATACCAAAAACTAATACCACTGGTATTTGTTGGAACTCATATTTATTTTCTATTCCAAACCGATACCATTCTTTAAATAATTTGGTGTCCGGTTAATGGCAATAGGCTCTCTCCCTAATAAATAAATAAGGTTATTTATTTTCTCTCACAATGGCTTTGCACTAACAGTTACTTAACAGTTTTAACAATAAAAAATCACATTGTGAGAGCTGGTGCCCTGCTACATGGGAATTAAAAATAACTGGCGAAATGTGGGTGTACTATAGGTAAACCTCTTTTTTTTTTTTTGGGTGTGGGAAGTCATCCAATGACTTCTCCTGCTCTGGGCGATATGTACACCTCTGCCTAACACTTCGGGAAATACAGGCGTGAATGTTATTATGTAAAATCAATCTACCGTAAATACACTTGTTTTATTGATCCTATGCCATTTTAAAGCAGGCAAAGGTCTCGATAGCATAGAGCCTGCGTATTTTTTTTCCAGGTTTAATTGTACAAAGAATAACAGAATTTCAGCCTACGTAACTTGACACTATCACTACTTTGAGGTTACGTTTAGTAGGTTATTGTGTGTTGTTGTGTTAAACAAAGCGTGTGTAAATTATTGTGTCAACTGTCTGGTATTTAGTACAATACAAGACTGAAATAATAAATATCGCAGACATGAAATATTGTATTTATTAGACCGAACTAAGCTCATGGACTTAAGTACCTATATTAAGTAAATGAAATTGAGATCATATTTATTTTGTTACTAGGTTTTGCCCGCGGCTTCGCCCGCGTTGAGGTTGGAAATTATCCCACGGGATCGTTCAACCGGGATAAAAAGTATTGTATTACTTAACCCAGGTCATGGTCTACTCATGTGCCAAATTTCATCCAAATCCGTTCACCCGTTTTAGCGTGAAAGCGTAAAAAAAACTTACTTTCGCATTTATAATACAGGTTATGATTATTGAAGTAAAACTCAACTAGGTATTTAAACTTAATTAGGTTTTTTTTTTATTAACACCAAGACAAATCTTATATACAATCTAACAACTAACTTCTGTTGTTCGCAGATTACCAAAATATCTTAATAATATGTTAAGTTCGTTCAACGCTGAATTAACTAGTTTGTAAAAAAAAATTTTTTTTTTTTTTTTAATCCTTGTATCATGATATGTTAAAAGTATCCTACATGGTATTTACAAGGGGATTAGGTGCCTTTGAGAATTCAACAAGGAATGGAATATGAAAACCATTTTGGACAATCAAATCTGTTTTGTTTTCCAACTCTTTGTTCGCAGGTTGGAAAAAAGCCGCACCACATACATCACGTCTGCGCTTTTATGCTAATTGTTTGTTACAAAACATTGTACACTAGGGGATGCTCTAGTAGCTTCATATTTACCTATTTGAATATTAGTTTCTACCTGCGGCTTTGCTCACCTAGAATTCGAATCGTTGTCACAACACACCCAATGAAAATTGAGAAAGTAGGGAGAAAGTAACACTAAAACTTACAAGACACACACACACACATACCACACATTTACACAGACACACACATACTCATTTTGTTTATATCTTTGTTTGTATAAATTAATTGTATTTAGAAAAATTGTTTACTCTGCAGAAATAAAAGGCAACTTACAAAAAAAAGCTGCCAAAAGCCTTATATTCAAACAATACCTATAAGTTAGTATTATTATATCCTCAACAATTTGTTATAGTTCTAATAAAAAATCTGTGGCCAACGACTAGCAGTTACTTAATATGAACTACTTTTATAACAAGCTAAAGTTTAACTAAACGGTCACAGTAAAAGTCAAGGAAAAGAGTTTTACTGCAACAGTTTGTAGTTTACTTACTTTTTACTTTTTTACTAAGTTGCTTTTGCTTGTTTAATTGGAAGTTTTTTCTTGCAGTTGTGTCGCTGTTTGAAATTAGTTTTGAGACCGAGAACTGAAACTGTACTACTACATTATGTTAGGGTCCGTTAAGAGTCCCTATCAATTTCGGCGCGCTACGAGTTTAGGTAACTATTGGAGCGCAGTGTGTCTGTGTGCGGTCGACGTATCGCTGATAGTCGTAGTGTGCGCTGTGCGCACGGTGCAGCGCGAACTAATAATCTTGGTCCGTAACTGCTATTATTAGGAGTTTTTACTTACTAGGTTCCGTAATATAATACTGGATGGATTTTATTTTGTGATTATGACGTGCTATGTTTAGGTACCCTATAAAAATATGGTTACCTAGTATGGCATTCAGTGAAGTAAAAGCAAACTATAAAGTGTGACCAGCGTATAAAAGGTAAGTCTGAAACTAATTACACGTGTTATTGTACTCATTTATTATTTAGATTAATTAGTCCTTTATTATTTACATTTATGTAAATATAATTATTACTATGTAAAAAAATTACGTAAAATGCAATAGACGTACATATATTTAGTTACCTATTCTGCTTGACTATTCTCCAAGAGTCATAAAAACCCCGTAAGAAATCGACACATGTTTCACTTCTCAACAAGGCATCCTCAGGATGACGATTGACCAATTGCAAACTAGAACGCGACGTGTTACCACACCGAGCGCTGGACGCAAAGTGAAAACTTAAGTTAAAGTCACTTTGGTTCCAGCGCTCGAGTGGTTTAGAAGATAAGAGGGAACAGATGAACATTCATACATACATACATACATAGCGGTCAAAATCATAACCCTCCTTTTTTCTTCGCCGTAGTCGGGTAAAAAAGAATTACCGTGTGTCCAGATCCTTTTCGCTCATCGATGATGTCAGGTAATATTTGATTTTCGGCAGATTTCTGCCTACTTAATTCTCTACTAATATAATTAACACATTATTAGATTGAAGAAATAATAGTAAACTACAACAATTTACTTAATTAGTAAGATGATGGCAAAAAATATTATTTACCTAAGAACTGCACGTGCCTTCCGTGTTCTTTTAACTTTTTTCTTTTTATTACCTTTCATTCTTCTGTGATAATAAAGTTCAATTATTCGACCCATTTTCTAAAAATTAAACATTATAATACAAAACATTAAAATGTATAAATATCATTAGCAAATCACAAAGTGTTACACCATACATTATATAGCTACTCACAGTCTCAAAACTGGTTAGCTCTAGTACAAAAGTACGCCCGATTCCGAGAATTACGTCGGGAGCGGCGGCAGCGGCGGCAGCGGCGAACGTCACAGGCGACACAGGTCCGACGTCGAGAAGCCCTCGGGCGCGACTGATTGCCTCGAGCGAGCGCATCGGTTTATAAGGCATTATTTAGATCTTTTATTATAATTAAATTAGTAGTCAAAAATAAAATATAAAAACTGAATTTGGTAGATAAATAACTAAAATTTTAAAATATTTAAGACTTATTGCTAATATGTAACAAATTCTTACGCGTAGACGACGATTTTGCACATGGTATTATTGCGTTTTTTCAGCGTGGATCACATTTTTTTTCAAGTACTAATTCAATAAACTTGGGAAAAATGATCAGTCGCCTAACTAATATACTATATGTCCAGTATTTAGGATTTTTCTCAGATTGATATTTGCTACCAGTAAGCTATGAAAGCAATTTAAAAACCAGCTGTTTCACGCTTACGTAAAAACGTGTGTTAGATTTTTATTTTTCGTAATTTATATTGAGTAGTTAGTTTTAATTTTATTAGTCAACTTACTAGTTAAATAGGTGATGAATAATTATGCATTTAAAAACAAAACAGATATCTTAAGGATATTGAGACATTGGCTCCGAAAAAACTTGAATTTTCTGTTTTTAGACCGCAAAATTGATAGGGGCTCTTAACAGCAAAAATATTAAATTGATAAGTAATAAAAGAAACAACGTGGAACTTGGAAAGAGAAGTGCGACAACTGTGCGTGTGCAGAGTGTTTGAATCACAAGCATCTATGTAATAAAAATCCACTTTGTGAATAGTTTAAAATAAGGTTTTAAAATCAACAAACAACAATCTCACCCAATAACAATTTCATACCAAAAATACTTTGAGATGGTATTGCGAAGATCCCAACTGCAAACATGTTAAGGTAAAACGGTAATGTCGTTCAAACCATAAATACACCTTGTAAATACACTATTTCAAACCAATATACAATCCTCAAGTTAATTAAAATGAGGGTAGTTATCCGATCAAGATAATTTTCCCCTTCGACGGCAAAGAAAATCTCCTTTAGAGCTCATCTCACCTTGTTGGGTTAATGCGAATCTAATGTACTTAGAAAATGTCGTTGTAGGTTTCAAAATGAGGGAGAATAATAGTATAGGAGCTTTACGGAAAACCGAAATTATAACCTCATCCTGAAGTGAATTGTGCAAATGTGCAGTCTAGCCTTAAAGGAGATTAGGCGATTCTGCTCTGATACATATCGGTTATTGGGTGCCAAGAATTTCTTAATCTCGGTGTCCAAGTTGTCACCTATTTAAATCAGTAACTACGAACTGACTTACAATTGACAAAAGTCGTGTTTGTAGCAAAGGTTCTGCTTGAAAAGTTCTTTCTTTTATTTATTACTAGCTGACCCGACAGACGTTGTCCTGTCTTAATTGTCTAATTTTCCGCGTAATGTTCTTATTATTTTCTTTCAAAAGAACCTTCTCCGACAATAACAAACACAACAGAAAAAGAATTAGCGAATTCGGTCTAGCCGTTCACGCGTGATGGCGTGACCAAGGGAAATAGGGATTCACTTTTATATATATAGATTATGAGGAAAAAGGCTGCATCCTTAATAAGCAGAATGAGGGTCAGCAGCAACAGTATTTTGAAAACCCTAGCCGAACAGCACGATGCACCAATATTAAGACACTCTGTCCGTTTGCTCGTGTGGCAGGGATGCAAATAATTGTGGTACCTATTTAATTAATAATACAAACCCTTAGTGGATACGTTTGTTGTTATACTAACAGTGGACCAATGTTGTCAAATGAAATAAATAAATAAAAATTATATCTTATGGCTATTGGGCTTCAGGGCAGAATCCATCGGTTCGGGGCCCATTCTCCTCATACAAGGGCCAATAGACCGCATAATGTAAGAGGAAAATAAGAACATAATAGATTAAGTACTACATTCTTTAAATATACACAGCTTTATACGGATATAACTTTCACTTTATAAACCGTTCTGTAGGTAATCAAGATGCGTTATTGCCTTTAAAACCTTAACATTATTCATTTACCTAATAACAAATAGATGTTGACCAAATATTTGGCGTATGCAGTAGTGTTACCGAATACTCGTATTTCGTAAAACCCAGCATATTCGGCCCAGCTCTATAAACAACTCACAGGACAAACTTTCACTAAGTTCTGAACAACCAATCATGCCAAAAACAATCATAATTCAAGCTACATGGCCTATTTCCTCCACCCTATACATTTTTAGCACAGCATATTTATCATGCCGCCTGTTGGACAACCTTTCAACTAGCAATCGAACCAAAAAACGCTAATAGTTCCAGCTACAGTACGTATTATAAGTATAAGTAGTCATCATCTGCCTAGCCTTTTCCCAACTATGTTGGGGTCGGCTTCCAGTCTAACCGGATGCAGCTGAATACCAGTATTTTACATGGAGCGACTGCCTATCTGACCTCCACAACCCAGTAACTGGGTAATACGATACCCCTTGGTTAGACTGGTTGTCAGACTTTCGTGCTTCTGACGACTCGTAACGACTGTCAAAGATCCACAAATGACAGCCGGGACCAACGGCTTAACGTGCTTTCCGAGGTACGGAGGAATCTCGATATGTGAAAATGGTCACCCATCCACGGACCAACCCCGGCAAGCGTAGCTTAACCTGATTGATCGACCCGAGCGGCTGTTATTACTTAGCAACGAGCTCCTCATTATAAGTATAAGTAGTATACTTGCCTATTTTGGTATTATGAATAGTTTTTAACTCATATCTCGGGAAAAAGATTTCTGTAAGGACTTGGGAGAGACCTTGGCCAAGCAAGTAGGACGGTATAAGTTGATAAAAAAAAAGTAATTCTAATAGTTCTAGTAACTGTGCTCATGGCTTCGCTTACGTAACTAATAAAACTTGTAAACGTGGCTTTGGTTTAGGTAAAGTTTGTAATTTATGATGTCCCTACACTTAAAATCGTCATAGCCTAATTATTTTGATGTAAATCCCTACCGTTTTCTTACAAAGAGCAAAAAAAACCTGTTTGTTTACCAAATAAGGCATGTACGAAAAAACACACTATACCTTCATGGCCTATTTTCCCCCCTGTATACAGTTCTAGCACATTCTATACATCACGTCGCCATGTCGGGTAGACACATAAATCAGCTGTGTCGAACGTTAAATCTGGCCCCACTTAGTCGGTGCCAACAGCCGGCCCTCGGAAAACATTGGAAGTCACTCGCAATCTGCTCGTATCCATTGTTACTATGAGTTGTAGGATTATTCCTACAACTCATAGTAGTAATTGATTAGTTTTAAAGTTTTCTAATTAGTATCAATAATCTGTTGATGATGATAATTATGAAAAAGATAGTGATCTCTTTTTTTGTTTTAATTTCCGAAGAAGCGCGAATGGATCTGTGATAGAAGCGTGTGATATACCTATTCAGGAATTTATTTTCAAAATATTTGAATTACTTAATGACTCTAATAATTAGCTCATTTGAAGGCTTTAAAGGCTTTAAAGGTACTGAATTTTTTAACCTAGTTGAACTTCTTTTTATTACCCGACTGCCCCAGAAGGAGGGTAATGTTTTTCGAGAGTATGTATGTATGTATGTATGTATGTATGTATGTTTGTATGTATGTTTGTATGTATGTATGTCTATTTCTTTGGCACGCTCTGTAGCCTAAACGGCTTGATGGATTTTAACATTTGAGGTGTCGTTAGATTCGTCTTAATTGTAGGAGTGACATAGTCTATATCGTCTCTTTCTAAACAAAATTATTTAAAAAACAAAAAATCCGCCTGCAAAAACGCATAACTTAAAAGATAAAACAAGCATTATAATCTGTAGAATTTTGGTATAACAGGCGGGGAACAAACAAACGTTACACCATATTTCAGTTTATTGGTTTGTTCCCCGCCTGTAATACCAAAATTCTACAGATTATAATGCTTGTTTTATCTTTTAAGTTATGCGTTTTTGCAGGCGGGTTTTTTGTTTTTTAAATAATTTTGTTTTTTTCCACAAGTGTACTTTGCCAACAAGTTTTATGTTAAACTGAAAAGTTTTTCAACATATTCCAGATAAATATTGATAACAACGAATCATCAATGGAAACAGCACCGTTTAAGCACTAATACTTTCAGCAAATACTTTGACGTATATGAGACAAACCTCAAACAAACTTGAGGGGAGTCCGCAGCGACTTGAGACTTGTTGCGAACACCCTTTGTTACTAGGCGCACCAGAACACAACCTTTCATGCACTTGTTAAACTTTTAAAACGACTTTATGACTAGAACAGTAAGGTTGACGATAACAGCAAATAACTTTGCATATGCACTTGCAAAACCAAATTTTGTTACAGTTGAAGCAATCGAAATTGAACCTTAACTTGTAGAGATAAGGTAGCGGTGTAAGGAATTGATGGTAGGTATAATAAACGTGAAATATGATAATCGTCTGGTCTGATGATGGTATTCATGGTTGGGGTAAGGAAAGAAGGAAGCCTTAGGAGCTAGGGAGGGAAATTAGTGTGCATTTCATAAGATTGCTTGCTGTGCGAATATGTGCACTTTGTATAGAGGTGATTTTCTTTTGTAGGGTTTAGAATTTACGTAACAAGATACTTGTACATATTATTATGATAGATGTGGTCATTTTTTCAGTTGATTTACAATACCAGTAATTCACCATCTTGTAAAAGGTTTCTTAGGAGGAGTACTACCAACGAAAATAATATCTTTTTACTAAGCAACGTTTTCATTTGGTGGTTGATGGCAATAGGCTCGTCCCTATTACATGGGACTTAAACATACAACTGTAACTGGTGAAATGAGCGCCACGTTGACCAAGCCTTCGGGAAATACAAACGTGGTGATAATTACCCATAAAACCTTTTTCATCTTTGTCTCTAATATCAGTAACACATCAGCATTTCCCCCTTGGCTTTACGTATACCTATGAAATAAACAACAAACCTACAAGCCCAAGGTAAACTCACAATCCGAAACCATTTAATTGTCTAGTATGTAACGTCATACTAACCTAATTACCAACTCATTTATAAACAAAACATAATACATTATTATGTAAAACACAATAATTTCAGTATAATACAGGATTACGGTACGAAAATATTTCGTTAAGTCATTTTAATCCGAACGCGTGCGTTTTCAATGTAATCGCGTAAAACATACGAATAAGCCTATTGTGGAATGTACGCAGTCGTAAATATGAGAACATTGGCTTTGTTAATGTTTTTGTTAAGGTATTTTTAGTTATTTATATAAATATAAGTTGTAAGTATTAAAGAGAAATATCTAGCATAAATGCAACAAAAATATGGAAAGAATTGTTAATCGTAGCTAAATATAGAAGACATAGTAATCGGACTACGTGGCGTAGGCATTTGCTACGAGCGTAGAGGTTCGTAGCACAGCGTAGCAAGATTTTGAAATTGTGGAAATAATGATTAAAATTATGTTTTAAATACATCTAGCGTTTATTCAAACTAAAGTTCTGATACATTGAGATACATAATATGGAAAACCGTTCAATAACCCCAAAAGCGAAAGGTGCTTACAAAAGTATAATAAAACAAAACATAATATAAAGCTTATAATATTAGTAACATGAGTTGTCGTTATGTAAGCACTCCTGCAGGAATCCATAGGAATAGTCTTCGGAGGACTGCCCGCCTTGCCGATATAAGTTTGTATAAGAATAGAGATCATGGAGACGACACGGCAAATTTTATATTATTTGTTTACCTTTTATTTTTCTATCCCTAACAGAATATTTTCCAAATTTAGTGATTATTATAGTCTTTTTGCGATTAGGCCGCTCATTGTATTTTTATTCTCCAAATTGTCTTTCCTACATTCTTACAATAGAGTTTTAAAGAACGAAAAACTATTTTCTATTTGTCCCACATGCTTATAAAATTTTGCAGTCCGTATTTCATTCACAAAGACAAAGACGACGAATAATCAATCGAACTCAAAATAGTACGAATTGTTAAAAGAATAAACACCTGATTGTTATTAAAACTCCTCCAAGCTACAAATGAAAAAAAAAAACAAACAAACACCTTTCCCTTTCCTTTACCTTTCTCTGTGCCCGTGGCTCGGGTAAGCCGTGTAATTCAATTACAACTCCTTCGAGCCGCCGCGCGAAGGAAAATAATACAAAAACTGAATTAAAAGGCTTCATAACTTATTGAGCTGACTGTACTCCAAACGAAATACTTCCACACGCTGCACGTATTGGCCGTGAAAGAACTTTCAAAGAACTTTCAAAGTTCTTTCAAAGAACTTGTTATTGGGAATGTGTGAGAAATACTTCGGTTCTAGCGACAGTTTTTAATGGGATTTTGAAAGCTGATAAATGGAATTTATCGAGAGTTCGGTTCCTTTATTTTTCGTTTGATTTTTGCGGTTCTATGAGTGGAAGAAAGTAGGTCTTAGTAAGACGTTGCTTATAAGGTTTCAGAAACTTCTAAGGAACCATTAGATTGGGTTATTGCGGGTAAGTATAAAGGAATAATAAGAGTAAAGAATTAGAGTCCCTACTTAGCAGTAGGTAAATTCTGGCTATGCTAAGTTTGCATTTTCTCTTTTAAAAAGCGATGATAATTCCGCTTGGCACGCTCATCATCATCATCATCTGCCTAGCCTTTTCCCAATGTTGAGGTCGGCTTCCAGTCTAACCGGATGCAGCAAAATACCAGTATTCCGCTTGCCACGCTAAAGTTTCAAATAATGTTCCAACACTTTTCTTTATCCCAAAAGCGAAAATGCGTGAACAACACGCGGCAAACTAGAAACAAACTGAAAATTTAGACATGTTCGCGAGTATCTAACTATTTCGCACTTTTCAAACAACAAACAAAGTTGTCCAACTGAAAATCTGCCGCAAAACTCTCGCGGAGTATGAGATAACTTCCAAACTCGATAGTGTTCCGTATCAAAGGCGTCGCAATTTATATTTATTTATGCAAAATTCATAAAACGTTCCCGCGGGATCGGGCCGAGCAAAAATTATGCAAATCTAGCCCTTAAGCGTCGCACAATTAGAAGCGATTATCGAGTGAAATTCAATTCTGTAGTCGCAAATTTTATTTCGCTTCTCTCTAGAGGTATTGTTAACGATGCATTCAACCGTTTATTTAGAATTTAAAATGTACCATTTTGCGGTTTTTTTTTGTGGATTCTAAACGAGCCTTTGAAATATTTGAATGCAATTTAATACTGAACTTTCGGTTTGCGCTAACAAGGTTTTCGTTTTCGCAATTTATGTTGGTGTTGTGTTTTGTTGTCATGTGAGCAATTTGTTGGACGCGATAAGGGCTTTGACGTTGTGAACATTGTTTATTTATTGCTTTAAATTCAACTTTTTTAAATTTTTCTTTTGTGTTTCAAAATATTAATCGGCAAATACGGCGTTCTTTCCCCGCTTATACACAATTTTAATTTCCTATCCCCCAACATCGGAAGCTAGCCGTCCTCCGAAAACCAAATATTAATACACATCACATGTTTCGCATCATTCAGTAACATGAAATTACTGGTCGGATTATGACGTCACGGCCCCAAATGGGCACTCGTAATTATATCCTTTGAGGTCTCCCCTCACCGCGGGCTTCCAAATTTGAATATCAGGGATGAATGAAAAAGAAAATTTTATTTGTAAATTCTTTAACATCTGCGACTGAATGGCGCGTCTTGAATTAGGTTTTTGGTCTTTTTAAATTGGAATACGAGGTTGAATTCAAGTTTTTATTAAATCGGTAATAGGGATGTAAAATTAGGTGAAAGCAGAAACGACCTTTCGTATTCAATAAAATATTATTCATTACCATCCTAATGGGGTATTCTATATTCTGTTTTTTATACCCATTAGCAATGAAGAGAAAAGAAAAAAGAACATGTACAACATTGATTTTTTCCATGTCCCACATTAAAACACGCAGAAATTCCGCTTTGACCCAAATATTTACATACAGCTGCTTTATATTAACAATACACGAAAAAAGCGCTGTAAATCGCGGACCCCTGCTGAGCGCGGCCCGCAAGCGAATAGCACAATAAAACTATAAAATCATAAATCCCTATGAGAAATGCCGTGGCGTGACTCCCTAGGCACCATGCTTTGCTAGTCCGAAGGAAAAACATAATTCCTATTAACGTTACATTTTTTAATAGTGTTACAAGAAAAATGGAGGAGTTGTGTGTTTTTATGCAAATAAACGTAACCATTTTGATACCTACAATTAAATTGAAAATAATTTGCTTCGGTGGTCTCTAGATCACGTAAGCGCTACTTACTGCATAATATGGGTTGGACATGAGCATTGATGGAGCATGGTTCGTTGCTCAGTTCGGGCACAGCGTGATTGGGATTTCCAGGAGGGAATTGTCAGCTTATTATACCTGCCTTACAGCAACTTGGAGAATGAATTTGTTCACGGTTAATGACCACCAGAGCACTGGTGGCCCAGTGGTAACGCTTTACTTTGGGTAAATAATTCCATCACCACTGCTCTCAAAATGGTGAAGGAAAACATCGTGAGGAAACTGGCATAACTTATAAACCAAAAATTCGAAGCTAAGTGATATCTACCAACCCGCACTGGGTCCGCGTGGTAGATTACAGCCCAATCCCCCCTCGAAGAGAGGAGGCCTGTGTCCCAGCAGTGGGAACATTATAGGTTGATTATGCTATTGATCCGACAAAAATAAATATCGGTAACAATTTGAATAAAAACATAGCGTAACGTATGAACGTTACCCTATGTTTTTATTCAAATTGTTAGTAAAATTATATACTATTATTATGGACATACATGCTAGTTCTAAATGGAAGAAACCTCGGCATTGTCATACCATGCAATCACACAACAGGTTGCCGTTATAAAATTAATGTGAATTAGATATTTATGACAGTAAATTACTTGGACGGAATTAATACAGACGAATTTTTATTTCTTTTGTAAGGAAATATGAAAAGGAAAAAATATCAAAGAAGAAATTATGAACTAATACTTTCGAAGACTTCTTGTTAATGGACAATGATTTTGTGTAATAATTTGACAACCCTAGACAGAAGTAAATAGGCTTGCTTCATCGAATATTAGGAAACTGTTTAGAGCTGTAATTAAGCCGGAAATTACACATTTGTAGCCAGACCATCATGTTTAATTTAGTAACTAACTTGGTTGAAAAGATTTTGAAGTAAGCTGTCACTCCACCTAAAGCTAGGGTGTGACACTATTCACAGCACACTTGTTACTTCACCTAAGCTTTCGCGGTGAATATTTTACAAAATAGGTCGGCCTATGTTAGGGATTGAAACTATAGACAGCTCATTTCAAAAATGGAAATAAGGCCGCCATATTTAAAAAAATCGTTTCACAAAACAGTTCAACAGGTCAAGTTTTAAAATGTTGCACTGCTACAACATTGAATTCGTTACGAATAATCTAAAGAATACCTCAAAAAGAGTTCATTGTTTCGACTTGGATTCGAACCATCGCATAACCGAACGTCGTTATACTCATACCGGCAGTTTGACGAACTAGCCGGCGAGCCCATATGAAATTGCTACTGTCTACTGTCGCACTAGGTCTCTGCCTAATCGATAGATGTCATAATTTGAGGGTACCCATTAATTTTCCTACAGAAACATAGCCGTTGTTACTAAGGGAAGCTAGTTTCCAATGTCGTTAATTACAAAATCAAGATGGTGTAAAATGGAAATAGTTTGTGCTAGGGCTTAACAGTACCTAGCCCTAAACTTACAGGGGTATGTAAACTACGTCCATAAAGAGATTGACCTTGTTCGGAGGGTAATATTTCTTGTACCTAATATCATCATCTGCCTAGCCTTTTCCCAACTATGTTGGGGTCGGCTTGTTGCAACTATGTTGTCATTCGTGGATCTTTGACAGTCTAACCGGATGCAGCTGAATACCAGTATTTTACATGGAGCGACTGCCTATGTGACGTCCACAACCCAGCAACTGGGTAATACGATACCACTTGGTAAGACAACCAGCAGACTTTCGGGCTTCTGACGATCCGTAACGACTGTCAAAGATCCACGAATGACAACCGGGACCATGGGCTTAAGGCGCTTAGTCCCGTTTAGTACCGTAACACGGTCACTTTAAAAAGCCTACTCCTCATTAACGGCTTGGTTAAAAGATCTGAAAAAAATATATGTTTGCCATAGATTCATGTACAACATTTTGTATTGAGCAATTTTTTCGTATGACTAATACTTTTGCCTTAAAAAATATTTAAAAAAATGCAATTTTTGGCTAATATTTCCCTACTACTTCTAAACGGCTTTGATGTTTGGAAATATTTTTATACTGAAAAATTGATGGTTAGAAGTACTACAGATTGTATTGAGCAGAAATGTAAAATAAACAATTTTTTTTTTTAATTACCCCTCTTAGAGATACAGGTTCAGAGGTGCTCTGCGCGGGCGCGCGCGACAGTCGCGCGTTAGCATTGAGACGGGACGGCTGTGTCGCTCGCTGCTCCGCGCCGGCTATTGACCGACTACGTACGTTTGTGTATGTTAGTGCAAATAATCACGAACAAATTACGATAGTGTGCGTGTCTAGACTAGCTCGCTGCAGAGAGTTTTATTCGCGTGGATGCTTTATTAGTGCTGCGGTTTCTACGTACATACTGTTTTTGTTTATATGGTTTTTATGTCATCATCTGCCTAGCCTTTTCCCAACTATGGTATGGTCCATACTAGGTAGGTAGGGTAGGTTCCTACCCTAGGTAGGGTAAGTAGGATAGGTAGGGTAGGTAGGGTAGGTAGGGTAAGTAGGGTAGGTAGGGTAGGTAGGGTAGGTAGGGTAGGTAGGGTAGGTAGGGTAGGTAGGGTAGGTAGGGTAGGTAGGGTAGGTAGGGTAGGTAGGTAGGGTAGGTAGGGTAGGTAGGGTAGGTAGGGTAGGTAGGGTAGGTAGGTAGGGTAGGTAGGGTAGGTAGGGTAGTTAGGGTAGTTAGGGTAGGTAGGGTAGGTAGGATAGGTAGGTAGGGTAGATAAGTAGGGTAGGTAGGTAGGGTAGCATAGCATTAGAATTAAAACTGTTTTGTGTTCTTTGCTGTCATTAGTAAATGGGCACTTGTGCACTATAAAATCTCCCGCGCCGAAGGCTTGTCTCCGTTGAGATGGGCCGCCGTGGCCGAAAAATACGGTCTGGAGGACTATAGTAAATGGGCGCTATTTTAAATGTTGTAAATTGTACGAACAAAAAGTTTAGGGTTACTTAATAATAAGTCGATTGAAAATGTTTTCAAGTGATGAAGATGTGTTAACACCTGAGTTTATGAAAGAGAGGGCGGCCGATATAGTAGAAAGCTTGCTAACCAACAAATCACGGCTGGTTTACATCAAAGCCTACGATGAGTTTGTGTGAGTTTGTTTGTTTGAGTAAATGGAAAAATAAAAATCAAGCTGACCACATTTTCAGAGTCTGTTTTCCTAACTTATTTTAATGAGTTGTCGAACAAAAAGAAGTCATCGACTTTATGGAGTATGTATTCTATGCTACGGTGTAGGTACTATAAAAACAAGGCATAAAATTGACATAACAAAATACTCGAAGTTGCATGTTCTTTTTCTCGTAGTCATGGTATAAAGTATATAGTATGCAACTCTTGAATAAAACGGATTTATATCGAAGGCCATGAATCGCTCACGTCGTTCAGGATTCTAACACTTGACTTCACTCCCTACGGTCGTGATTCAATCATCATGAATCACTCCCTACGGTCGTGATTCAATCGTTAGAATCCTTAACTTGCTCGTGATTCACCTATGGCCCTCGCTTTAAATCCGTCCTTTATTCACTAATTGCATAATATACTATTGATGCGTTGCGCGTTGAAGTAAAAAGTTAGTTCCATTTTCAAATAACACAACACAACAGATAATTCCCACACTGACCGCATCGTCACTTGTTTTTTACCAGTACAGCAATTTTGATTTATCTCGAAGAAGTTTATCAAAATAATGCTAGAATTTCCAAGCATGTTTGAGAAAAGATTTTATTTAAATTTCGATTTGTTTTGCAAATAGAGCTGTTTATGGAGCAGTTTGAAGATTGATAACGAATAATCGGTGGAGTACTTTGAGAATAATTCAAGATACCTATGGAGCAGAATGGGAATAAAATAATAAGTATTTTTTAATAATACAAATTTCTTGGAGTAACTTGGGAAGTAATGTATGAAATTTTTATCTTTTTAGATCAAAAGAATGGGGTACTTTGGGAATAACCCGTTTAAAATAAATAAGAAACAAATGAAAATATTGGCGCGTGAAACATTATCCTTGTTCGTCATTAATTCTGGAAATTATAATTAATTTACTTAGTTAGAAATTCCGCGCATTGTGAGATTGAGAAAAGTTCTATACAAGACTTGGCCGCAACCAGGCATTGATGGACTCACGTATGTGTGCCTCGGTTTTGCCTCGGCCCACATTTTCACGATCAATAGCCCAGTTGCAGGCCGCGACAGTAATGTACGGAAGAAAGAATACTTGCATAGAACATTGATTCGTAACGTAATATAAATAAGGAGCTGAATTGCGTCTACAAAAAAAAAAACTTCCAAACCTTTAAAGTAAAAATACTTGCACAGAACATTGATCCGTAACGTCATATAAATAAGGAGCAGAATCGCGTCGAGAGTCGACGGAGCAAAATACTTTGAAGTCTTGCGAGTATTTCGGGTCGGCACTTGGTCGGCGTAAGTACCCACTTACAAGTAAAAACCTGGTGTAAAAAACCTGGTCGCGTAAATACGCACCTTCCCTAAAAGAATTAACAAGTGAACATACTGGCGCGTGAAAAATTATCATGGACCGACATCGATTCTGGAATTTATAATTTACTCTGTTTGAATTTCTGCGCATATTTGAGAAAAGTACTATTTAAGTCTTGGCCGCAACCAAGCATTGATGAACTCACTTATGTGTGCCTCGGTCCACATTTTCACGATCGTCCATCAATGCGTCAGTTGCAGGATGCCACAGTAATAGTAATGTACTATTGTAATCATCTGGTGAGCGATTGTTTATTCATTCTTTCATATTTGAAGTTAAATAATTACGAATTGTTCTAGAAAATGTAGATAACATTATGTCGAAAGTAGGTAATAACATCAACGTGTGCGGTCGGGGGACCCCCGTCAGGAACGAAGTTCCTTCTCACGTACGATTTAAAACAAAACAAAATTTTCCCAGCCGCCATCCCGGATTTACATTTTAATGTCACTATCGGCATAGACACCATAAACAATTTTTTTTTTTCATTTTGGTTTACCATTTTGTCGGCGTGATTTTTTTGTATACCCATACCAAATTACAGCTTTCCAGTACTAAGAGTCTCTGAGCTAAGCCGCGGAGAGACAGACGGACCGATATGGCGAAACTATAAGGGTTCCTTGTTGACTACGGAACCCTAAAAACTGAAAAGTAAAAAGCACCATTGCGAAAAAGTGGCTCTTTCCGCACAATTTGGCTGCCTGGAAAACGCTCTTTTCGAGCACATGCATTGTAAATATATTTTTAACAGACTTCTTCCAAAAGGAGGAGGTTCTCAATTCGACTGTATGTTTTATTTTTTGGTATGTATGTTACGCGATTACTCCGTCAATTATGAAAATACACCAGCAAAGACACCGACTTCCGAAACTAAAGTTATTTTTCACTTTTTTATTGTCTTTTGTGAAGTCGGTTGTTTTTTTTTTTTGTAAAATGTTTTCTTCCACATATATGCTAAAAATAATGTCCTGTTCAAAACATAAAATATACGTATACGCACAAACATAAGTATCGATCTATACAAATATCAGCCTTGCATCTACCATTAATGAGGCACAAGAATCGTAGGCAAAAATGGCGACCTACGTGCGCATGTCTGCGCGCGCCCCTGCATATTCTTTGATCAACATTTTAGTGTAGCGCGCCACCGCGCGTCTAGAGTAGGGACTTAAGCTCCGCCCACATGCGCAAGGTCAGTCAGGAAACTATGGCCCTTAAATTGGATTACCTGTTTGACCGGCCATAAATCCAGACTCCACTGAGAAATATCGGATGGAAAAACCCAATTGAAGAAAGAGAAAGAAATAGAAAGATAGAGAAGGAAAGAGAAAGAAAGAGAGAGAAAGAGAAAGAGAAAAAAAGAAAGAAGGAAATAAATCTGCTGTATACGTGATTTAACTCTGTTTTTAATAAGTCATTCATCAAACATATTTATCAACAAAACATCACGCATTTATTCCCCGAAGGGTGAGACAGAGATGTACCTATAGTACACCCACATTTCGCCACTTAAGTTTTAAGTGTATTTATTTATTTATTTATTTATTTATTTATTTATTTATTTATTTATTTATTTATTTATTTATTTATTTAGGACAACCAACAACGCTTACACCAAAAAAAAGACATGTTAATCTACCCATATTATTTTTACAATATATAGTGTAGCCTTAATTAAAGGCTGCCACGGCATGCATTTATTTAACATAGGAGTATGAAACCAAAAAAAAAAAACAGATTTCACATAATTAGTTACTAAAACACTGACAATTGTTACATGAATCCAAGATACAAATACAAAAAGATGAAAAACTTACAATGAAATGCTGGCTTAGTGCGATTATTTCTATAAATTCAATAAATTTTGTTCGACGCTGTGCCAACCAATAACAATAAAACTAAAACAAAAAAGAACAAACATAATCTAAATCTCTGGGTAAGAGAAAAAGACAATAGGAACTCCAGTATTCCCTTTTTTTCTTCACTTCTATGACAATTCCTTAAGCAAGACAGACTTGACTTTATGTAATGAATAGGACATATCAATATCTACACTAGGCGAGCGTGAGAGGCGACTAAATTGATCCTGCATTCTGTTAATGGTGGAAAAATGACCCAGGTTGGTATTAAAGCCCTTAGCGCAAAGCGCGAAGTTCCATGTATTATATTACGTCTGGATTACCTGTTTGAAGAGAAAGAAAGATAAAAAAAGAAAGAGAAAGAGAAAGAGAGTGAAAGAGAAAGAGAAAGAGAAAGAGAAAAGGAAAAAGAGAAAGAGAAAGAGAAAGAGAAAAAGAAAGAGAAAGAGAAAAAGAAAGAAATATACAAATCTTTTATTTGCTGGAAATGTAAAAAAGAAAGAAAGAGAAAGAAAGAAAAACAAGAAAAAAAGAAGGAGAAAGAAAGAAAGAAGGAAATAAATCTGCTGTATACGTGATTTAACTCTATGTTTTTATTAAGTCATTCATCAAACATATTTATCAACAAAACATCAAGCATTTATTCCCCGAAGGGTGAGACAGAGATGTACCTATAGTACACCCACATTTCGCCACTTATGTTTTAAGTTCCATGTATTATATTACGTCTGGATTACCTGTTTGAAAAGAAAGAAAGATTAAGAAAGAAAGAGACAGAGAAAGA
>OX376190.1:9288944-9554808 GCA_947363905.1 Lithophane semibrunnea
GCGTCTGAACATGAAATTCACTGTGTGAGTATTATGTTAGTTATTACATAATTAATGTCATAATGATTTACCTTATCAATTTATAATTTCAAGTCTAGTTGGTATTTAGTTATCAAAATTTCACTAGCCTTTTATAATGTTATTTTATTACACCATAAGAGCAAGGCCAACATTTTTGTAATTTGCAAGAAACGTAGAGAACGATGCAACATTGTTACCAAACGGTGCAGGAAACTCTTGTTTGTAAATTGGTCTTCTGCAATATTGCCCACAACAATATCGCATCAGTCTCCGATCGTCTGTTGCTACTAGTTAAGTCGTTAACAAAGCGTTTTACGGCTATGATGACGGTGACAATGTGGTGTGAAAACCTACTTAATGCGTCTGAAGTCTGTTCGTATAAACTACTGCTTTAAAAAATTAGCCCACCAAGAACATTACTACACCATAGAGAAGAACTAACAAGACGAGACAAGACGAAGAACGATATGTATTCGTGACAGACACCGTACAATCAGGATAGAATTATGACGTCATTAAAATGATGGGATTTATTAAAAGAACATTGCAATGATTAATTTAAACAGGGAAGCAGAATTATTTTCTAAAATAGGAGTCCGTTCATCTGGAAGTGGCCATCAATAGTGAACAGTGGAAGACTCAAAAGGGAAGCATTGGCCCAATTTTAGGCTAACAGATTGTTCAGTCGATCTCAATAAAAATGGAAGGTTTCTGAATGTTGGAAGTATCGATAGAACTTACAATTGGCTACTATAAATAAAGGACCCTGCTAATTCGAAACGGCATTCATGACGTAAAAATACTCCTTTGTAGGTAATAAAATTACATTGAAAATAGTAACTTCCTATCAACTGCTTAACTTGGAGCAGTTGCTTATTTGCCAATTTTAAATACGTTACAAAACGTAAAAATACTCTGTGTAATATTAATATCGGAAAAGTATGGTTACAAATCTATTTTGTTTACCTTATTACTTATTTAGAAGTTCTCTCTTGTTGCCGTAGTCTATCAAATTAATTAAGATTACTTATCTAATATAGTGAAGAGTGATGATTTGATCCTCGTTGTACGGTCTCTTAAATTACGTATGTATCGTCGACAGTATCATTCCGACGAATTTAAGTACAGTAAGTACCGAACTACATGCTCATCTAGTCTGACACCGTACACGTATCGTGAAGCAACAACATCAACTAAACATCGAGGTGAATAATTATGTATCTATCAATCTATGATACTGACTCAAACATCACATGACCTAATCTGAGTCGTTTTAAGATTGTAATTCAGCACCCAAATTAATCAGGGACGTTTTAAGATTGTTATTCAGCACCCTAATTAATCAGGGACATTTTAAGATTGTAATTCAGCACCCTAATTAATCAGGGACGTTTTAAGATTGTAATTCAGCACCCTAATTAATCAGGGACGTTTTAAGATTGTAATTCAGCACCCTAATTAATCAGGGACGTTTTAAGATTGTTATTCAGCACCCTAATTAATCAGGGACGTTTTAAGATTGTAATTCAGCACCCTAATTAATCAGGGACGTTTTAAGATTGTAATTCAGCACCCTAATTAATCAGGGACGTTTTAAGATTGTAATTCAGCACCCTAATTAATCAGGGACGTTTTAAGATTGTTATTCAGCACCCTAATTAATCAGGGACGTTTTAAGATTGTTATTCAGCACCCTAATTAATCAGGGACGTTTTAAGATTGTTATTCAGCACCCTAATTGCGTAATACACGATCAATCACAATCTGAATCGGTTTGAAACAAATTGCTAATCTAAAGCTTCATGAGTTCGAAAAAAAATCTGCTCAACAACGTGAATAACGCAATGAATGTTGTTGAACTGTCAAAATGAAACAGATCTTAATCGGTGAAGAAAATAAGTTACGCAATTAGATAGCTGTTCAGAATTGCATCCATTCACTTGTAAACTTTTAATAGAATACATCCTCAATTTCGTTACAATTTTTCTTTTTCGATGAGATGTGTTATGACACTTATTTAGGTAGAGATAACGATTATGAGCCCCCATGATGCTTATATTATATCAGTAAATACTTTTACTAAAAGCTCAGCTCTTAGCATTTAGATGAATTTGAATATTTTTGTTTGTGAGATATTCCAAATGTGCAATTTGAACATTAGAACAGTTCTTAAAGTTATACTATCTATAAATTCCGTTTGGTGTACAACGAGTCGTTTATTTTATAATTTTTATGAAAAAACTGTTAAAAAACGTTTTTTTTATATTGCAATTAAATTCGGGGCTGTCCTCATGTCCTAAATGTTAGTTAATAAGTAAGTACCACAAAACAGTTTAACTTATGGCAATACTCTACACATTGTCCACACGAATCTGAAAGACAGATTTTTTTTTTGTCTTTATGCCTACCTATCATAGTTTGCTTAATGTCAACAAAATAAGTAAAAAGTGATGACCAAATAACATCATAATTAGTTTTGTTATGTTTTCAGGTTTTTTCTTACAGTAGTCTCCGATTTTAAATGTTGTGTCTTTCAAAATCCAACAAAACTTTTGGCATTTATTATAACTTAAGAAATGAATGCCTTAAGGCATATCTATAAATCCACTTCTGTGTGCTTAAAAAACCTTCATATCATATAAATAAGCAGCTCCCAAAATTCTTAAATTAGGCAGTTTAACATCTGTTTAAATAATAGGTACACAAATAATGAAGTGCCATAATTTACGACAAAGCAGGTGTTGCTGTTTTTGGGTCTTTGATACCTTTTGTTTATTGACATCGACAAACCATTTTGATTTAGATTTTAGCTCCAACATTTTTTTTACACAATACACTTCTTTCGTTGTAATATTCACTACTTAAAATATTTTCCTTTAACGCGCTGTGTGTGTTGACGCGCACATCGTTGATAATTTTCACAAATTGACTCTTTCCGCTCAAATGTTAATTTAAGTTTTTGTTAACTTATAAAGTGTAGTAGCATGCATTTTGGTGTTTAGATATTTCTTGTGGTTTAACACAATGAACAAATCTTATAAATCCTCTTGTAAACATTATCTTCTTGTTGTAGAGAGAACCAGTTAAAACTTTTATAAAAATAATATCGGTACACTCAGCAGAAATACCAGTTGTGACCATCGGTAATTTGTGAATAGGTACGGCTATTACAAGCAGTGTAGACGTCACGCTACGATTATTATAATACGGTGCTGTAGATGGTATCACTGGAAACTTCGCTGGTTGTACTTAACTACACGACAGGCACATTATAAACCTATTGACATGTTCTTCTGCGAAAATAATGCAACGACTGTTAAGATCGACCTGAAATTCATCCTTCACAGAACACAGAACTCGAAAATATGCAGTAATTTTTTGATGAATAATACTTAATTTTTCGCGCAGTAACTTTAATTTATTTTATCATGAATTTAACACATCTTATCACTAATAAACAATCAATTACTTTAACATTAAAATACTTTTAGAATTCCACATTTGAATTATCAATTGCTAAAAAATTTGGTATAATTACAATTCCATTATTCTATCAGTATATGGAACTATACGTATATCGCTCTGTTCGCATCTTTTGCTTTTATAAAAAAAAATCACTTTAGCGTAGTGTTCTTTTGGTTAGGTACTTGAGCGTTAGGTGATAGGTACATCGGCGCTAGACTACTTTCTCACATAATAATTACAATTTTACACCGGCACTCATTAAAATTATCATACTTGACTTATACTAAGATTCCACTTGCAGATCAGTGCCACCGCAGCAGACTTTTTAAATAGTTCCAGCGTACGGTTCTTATTTCGAGCGAACGAGAAAACGATAAACTTACAAGTAACAAAATAAATATTGAGTATTTTTTAACAGGAAGCTCTTTCTGTGAACGAACCGAAATCACTAACGAAAACTCGTAATCTTTCGCATTTCACTTACATGGACGTTCATGTTTTATGTTATAAAATATAGCACTTGGTTGCAACGACACTGGGTAATTAAGTTCACAGTGAACGATGAAGGCTAGAAATCAGTGGTACGAGGCGAGTCCGTTCGCTCGGTTAGCGGTCAGGGTGTCTTGAGAGACGGCGATATCGACGTGTGAGTGGGCGAGAAGGTTTGTGGCGAGACGAGCGGCACCAGCTCAGGCTGGAGCCGCTGCCCGCGTCACACGGCCGGCTCCGTGGCTATCGTCATCTCCGCAAACTTCACCTCTCTGCCACGTCTAAACGACGTAGTCCGCCGTGGTGGACTGCGTTTCCGCGTCACTACCGCCGGCTGTAGACTCGCTGACGATGCCTGTGTCAGCAGTCGCGGAGGCTGGGCTACTTGCCCGAACGGTGATTGCCGAAGGAACTGCCGGGCCACCATTGGCTGCCAGTATGAAGTTCCTGGGGAACCAACACGTTTACAAAATTTTATAAGAAATTTCACCATACCACTTGTTGATTGTTTCAATAAGTTAATAAAACCTTTATTTTTATATACCTTTAGTAAGAGTGGTGCGCGCGCGCCACGCACTGCTCCTCAAGCGGCCGCGCGTGCCCTCGTGCACAGCGTCCACGCTGGCCGAGCGCGTCAGGTGCGACTGTTGCGCCTCGTGGTCGGCGCCCACGCCGGCGGTCAGGCCCTCACTCACTGAGTACAGCTTATGTGTTATGTCTTTGCCTGAAAAGTTTTTGAACATAATCTTGTCATACATATGTTTTAAGCGGTGGTAGGAGCATAATTATCTCTCTAAATTTGTTTTACAATGCATGAACCTGAAAACATATAATTATTGTTTTGGAAGTTCAAGGCCAAGGTGTGTTACGAAAATCTTTTAAATATTTTTTTTCGTTTTTATCAAAATTCCGCTGCTACGCCGTAGTTTTAACAATGTCTATTATTTGAATATTGATACAGTTTTAGCGCCTCGTATAGCGTCGATTCTTATTAGTTAGTATGGATATAATCTTTTATTTTACAGATTTACTTAAATTTGATCAATTCTCGTCCAGTCTTCTGAGGAATTTAGGTGCTACGCCAAAGTGATTACTTCGTAACATATTGCTGCGAATTTCTAAATTAATGTAATTCGTTAATTTTATCTTTGTTACCGACTTTTTCTTTTTGTTAGTTGTAGTTTCAATAAAAAATGCGTATTAACATGCTCGTCTGTATTTAAAATTATAATAAAGTATGTTGACTAAAACTCAATATAAATATCGACTCTGCCGAATGAAAAGAAAGAACCTGCTATACCTATAAACAAAAATTCATATCGTCATTATCAAAAAGTGTGATTGGATGAATACATTATGTTGTCGAGTCACCACATGTTTCATATTGGAGAAACTTTGTTCTATATTAGGGGAACCCAAATTGGAAATAGGTATTCGAAAGTAAATAGCCGCGCATTCACTCCTTAATTCGGTTTACTTAAACAAAAGCCCCTGGCACCAAGAATTCCTTTAAGTTAGCGATATAATAGAAAGCTATTTTAGTCGGGGGCATTGTATTTGATTAAAAATATCATTATTTTAATGCGTCTTCCCCGCGGCCCCCAGACACATTGCGAAGAAAAAGTAATGGTCATTAAACGCGCGAGACTCGTCCGAATGTATTTTCTGAAGCCTAAAATGTTCCGTTTAAGAGTTGCAACAAAAACAGTAAAGGAGGACTGACCTATAAGGCAGTCGAGGACGACCTTGAGCATCGGCCGATGACGCAACACGCGCTCGAGGCGCATGCGCGGCCAGCACACGCACGTGGACACCTCCTCCGCAATCACGGTCACCTGGGACACATAGGTGCTGTCAGTTCAACTGACCACGCTAGAAAGTACAGCCGATCTATTCTCTGAAAATCTCTCCTTGAAAACTTAGGTGCAGTGAGCTCCCTAGCGATCCCTACTAGCATCAATTGTGCTATTCTGTATAAAACCTCAACATGAAAACTTAGGTGAAGTGAGCTTGAAGTGAACTGTCACTGCCTAAGCATCAGTAGGTATCGATGACAATGACAGCTCACTCCACGGTCACTTCACTGTTTTCACGGTGAAATGTTACAGAATAGCAATGCAGGTGGAATGACAGCTGCAAGCTTACTTCAGCTAAGTTAAGATTTTTACAGAATAGTTCGGTAGTTGCGGGACGTTAAGATGGCACATCGAATTTTGAAAAGAGAATCTTACGCAGGTACACAGAAGACGATTTACAAAGCAAAACTCCGTGTCATATTAACGGCCGCGTACTGTAGATATTATAACAAGATTTTTGTTTACAGGAGGGAATCCTCCTGTAAACAAAAATAATGTAGATGTAAGCTTAGGTTATTACTGCGATGGTACGCATACGGTATGGTGTAAAAAAACCTCGTTCACAAAAGATCAACATCTACCGTAGAGTCAACCCTAGCTAGAGTGACTAGATAATATACTGTTATAAGAGAGTTCAAAGTGTTACACTGCGAAGGTTAAGTGTCTTGTAAATGTCTGTGTAGATGTTGATATTATGAAGACGTATCGGATTTGTGACTTAGATTTCCATATCTGGATAACCCCAGTAGGATTAAGCAGAAGAATGTCAGGGTTTATATTTGATTTGTTTTTGTTTTTTTCGGTTAGGTTAGGTTAGGCCCAAGATCGCAGTTAGAAGATTCAGTTTGCAGATGATAATGGCTTGAAAAAAATGGTATCTTACAAATAAAACGAAAATTTTTATATCAAGAAAAAGATATATCCCAACAGTTATAAAGCATATTAACATTAAATTAATGAATATTTAGAATCTCAATTTCCAATCGCAAGGTAATCGCAGTGAATCCTTTCAGGGAAAATGGGGTTACATCACTTATATTATGCTTCTGTTCGGCGCGAGCACGTGCACCGAAAGTATCCGGAGATAAGATCTTTTTCCCAACAAGTATTCGTATGAATAGAGTTGCCTCGAGTTTTCCAATAAAGCCAGTCACTTTTCCGGTTGATCCGTTGTAGTTTCGATCAGGGATGTTTCGGATGCCGATATTTTTTCACATCCACGGTTTATACAATAAGCGCAACTAAACACGTTATGATTACGAGAAACAAATGAACAATAACAAACGCGTCGGATCTTGTCTCCGAGTGAAATCTTCGCTGTTACCTATTAGTCAATGAGCACGTGCGTACGGCACGCGGCCGTCGCCGGCCCCGCCTATTTTCTTTCTTGTCGCGACCTGTGCTACATCCGCATCCGCATGAACATCCGCATTAAGCGAATCTTAACAAAACAATTTCTGAGAAAACCTCACAGCGAACAATGCGGCGGCGTCGCGTCGCGCGACCCATCGCGCCAGTATGTAAGAGCCTTTAATTATTGCAAATGCGGATATCCGCAACATCCCTGGTTTCGATACCTTATATGCAGCTGCGGGCAACGCATGTTCAAACATTTGCCATATCATAATATAAACTTGAAATGAGATGGTGCGCAAACATAACTAATTCTATCATTAGATAAGTGCTTGATATTTGCAATTCTTTCTTTTTATAAAACCCGAAGCCGTCAGGCTTTTGATTTCCGCAAAAGCCTGACGGCTTCGGGTTTTATGAAAAATGATTTTTCATTTCCTTTTTGTGACGCTACATCGAGAGCTTGATTCACAAAAGGGATACGTCAAATACACCCTTCAACGCTTTCTCGTGGCGTTTCTCTTTGTATTCAAAGTTTGCCCGAAACAAACTAACAACCATTATAACCAAGAATGAAGTCTTTGCACGAACAACTACTTATACTTATGTACCTACTTACGCAATAATATATTAACTGACTGTAGTTGAATCATTGTTTTGAAACGGCTACATGTTGTAGTCGTATAAAGTATGATGTGGAGTACTTATATCCACGCGAGTTTCTAGTCAGTCTACTGTGGCACATACATAGACAAATCACAGAAAGATATAGAAATGGGAAAGTTTTGGTTGACGGTAAAGGTTTATTTGGTGAAGTTTTCAGGGCCAAGCCCAAAATACCTTATTTAACCCATTTTTATTATATTTCGCATATACCTGTAAGGTATATGCGAAATATGTATAAGGTATATGCCTGTAAGGTATATGGAGGATAACGCGAATCAGAAAGGTAAAACATAATTGAAATTCAAATAAAATATTCACGTAACGTTTAAATTAACTCAAACGGTTGAATTCGACCTTAACAGACTGATCTTTTCTGTATATAAATATTTCAGGTAAATGTACCTCAATGGTTTAAGTAGAGGTATAAACGAGATGATCGTTACTGTGCACCTGAGACGGCGCGCCCTCGAGCGAGAGGTTGGCGCCCCTCTACTTAGTAACTTGGTTGAATTTGTTAACCTTATAATTATTAATTATGAGATTAATAATCAAAACCACCCAGTAATTAATTACAAGATATAAACATTACCAACACTTCTTATATGAAATCGTTAAGGCGAGAGCGTCAGGGAAGCCCGCGAAATTCGAATTTTCTAACGGTTTTTGCAATTTGCAGGTCAGTATCAGGTTGTATGTTGATCGAAATATGATTCTCGGCCGTATCAAATATTTATATATAGAATTACGATCATAAAAATCATCAACACAACTCTCTTAGTTCATGTAAACCTATTGCATGACTACTTCATGAAATCATGACATTTGAGGATTATGCTAACTTAAGTAGTTGTATTGCTGATGCTAATGATTATAATTCTGTAAAACCATATTTGTTACGGTCGCGAATCATATTTTAATCAATACAATCTGACACTGACCTGAAAATTGCAAGAAAAGACAAAAAAAATATAATTTCGTGGGCTACCTTGGTGCGGGATGCACCAAGGTAGCAAGGTTTTGACTTTGATATTGTCTATCAAAATGTGTGATCATATTTAAGGGTGGTACAAACCAATATCAAACTGAACAACTTTCTTCATGGTACCAACATCGTAATCGCGAAAACTAATCAGCTGTCCCATAAGTACATTTGGATCGAGTAGGTACTTTTTCAAGTTTTGAATGAGACAGCTGATTATGCTTTCGCATTTCTGAAACGCTGTATTAAAAAAATAACTTAAGCACGTTCAGCTTCGTATCCAAGATTCGTACCTTTATGAAGCTTCTGTTTGCCAGAACGTCACTTCGTGTTAGTTTTATCATGTCAAATTTTAATAAATCCCCAGTCATTAAAATAATGCGTTATTCCGAAGCGCTTCTGAATTATTTAGCGTAACTGTGCGTGGAATTACAATGAGTTGTGTCTCGTCTGACTAGTGAATGTTTCAGGAATGCCGTTGTTGCGCTAAAAATATACTCCTTATGAGTATATTTTTATGGAGATATGCTTAGTACAAAAGATTACTGGCTTCTAACTACTCACAACTAGAGAAAGGTTCATAGAGTAGGGCGAAAGTGATGACAATCATATAATTTTTGGATCAATAATAATTATTTTGTCACTTACCTGGAAGACGTCGTCTGATTGTTCACGATTGGCCTCCCACTCTGGAGAATCAATGAACTGGTAGGGCTGTATGTAGTGGAGATGTGTTTCGTCGCAGGTCACTCGCAACCTGTTCGAAAACACGTCAACGACCTTAGTTTTCTCAAAAAAGAATTCTGCCATTATTCTTGGACATAAATCGTTTATGTGTTGGTAGATTAGATCCCATATTGTGGCCCTAATAACTTAGATTATTAGATAATACAGCCTATTAGTTCTCCAAGAGCTTCCCACTGTAGTTATCAATGAAAGCGGGATGCAATCATCGCGATAAATAAGCCTATTTGACGTGACCTATAACGCCATTTAACCACACAATTATGCTGCGTTTGGAATATAATTAAACTTGATCATTATTATAATTATACATATAGCATCGTACCGGTTATAAATTTGTATGAGCCTGGGTAATTGCCATTGCCGCTGCAGTGTGTAGTGATTTAATATTGTATATTAATTATATTATGCAAGTGTAATTAGGGCAGCTCGTAAAAATACTATGCTATAATAAGACGTACTTATATGCGGTGCTTAGGTAGACTGGGTACTTAATTTCATTATAGCGGGTATGAAATGGCTTACGGGGGAATTGGAACCATTAGCATATGGACTGCCGTACATTACCCCGGTGGCCCAACCAAAACAAATATAAATGTACTATGTCTACATGGCTACACATAGTTCAGGCGTAACAAGTTCCAAGACGAAACTATACAGTGTTTTCATTATTTCATCAAGTATTTCTTCCATAGAGCAAAATAGTATTAAAATAAAAGGTTCTGAACAGCGTCGCAAATAATCAGTCTAATAATGTTCCCACTGCTGGAACACAGGCCTCCTCTCTGTGAGAGGAAGTGGGCCGTAATCTACCATGCGGGCCCAGTGCGGGTTGGTAGATGTCACATGTCTTCGAATTTTTTCTAGGGCATGTCGGTTCGGAACCCACGACCTAACAACTCGTAAGTCGTGGCCGTTACCACTGGGCCACCATTGCTCCCACTGAGCCACCACTGCTTTTTTCACTCAACTCATTTCTTCCATAGAGCAAAATAGTATTAAAATAAAAGATTCTAAACAACGTCGCACAAAGCCAGTCAATTAGTCGCAGAATACGAAATGATTATTTTCTCTCAGAGTTCATGACATACAACACGAGTCCATAAGTACACTGCCAGCAATGATAAAACAAAGAAAAATTATTCTCTAACAAAAACAAAAGGAACATGTGTACGTATCTTATTTTACATCGTGAGGGTCCTCGCTTGTCTTTGAATTGTTTATTTTGTAGTACCCTCGATATTTTATCTTCATAGGATTTTTTAGGGACACTTATTCAGTATTCAATTTATTCTGTAACAGATGACGCACACGCACCTCCCGAAGGTTTAATTAAGTTGTCCTAAGTGGTTCCCTTGGCACTTATGTAATTGATTTTTGGGAGTTGGAAACTAATAATAATTTTATCAACGATATCTTTTTATTTTGTAAGTTGTTTATTGAAAGGTCGAATTCGGTGTTTTCTGTTCACTATGAGAAGAACAAAATTCACCGAAACAAAGTCAGATATTAAAGTTTCTTTTAAATTCCAGATACATTATTTTCAATGGTCTAAACCTTAAATGTTCATATTTGAGATGGTATAACTACATAAAAAGATGATGTAGGTAATGTGAAAATAACATACTTTCCCTTTAATAGTATAGACAATCTCTCGTCGGCCGGCGTGACGTCTTCGACCGCATACGCCTCCCCGGGCTCAAGCCGCACTATCCTAGCTTCACGAGTCAGTTCTGTGAAGTGCTTCTTGTTCACTTTGAGAGGCTTGAACAGCTTCAAGTATAGATCTGTTAGCTCAAGAGATAGCGCTGGAGGAAGAAACCTGCGACAAAGAATGCAATGAGGAATTATCTTAACTAAACTCATTTCTGCACAGAACAATAAATAAAAGTTTAATTTACAAACAGATATAATATATAGATAAGTACACGATCACCAGTTCGCGTGCTACTAAAACTTTGCCCATCAAAATTGAGTAACGTTAACGTGCTTTCATTTAAGTGGGCAACTCAGCCTTTGCCGAGTTCGTCCGGCGACAATTTAATATGCAAGCACTACCCAGCAAGTGCTTTTCCATCGTGTCTTGTAAAGGGCTTAGTTATTGATAATTGCACAGTTTGTTAATATTTTAGAGGAAATTGCCTTTAATCTATCGATTTGCTTGCCAGGTACGTAATTGGTGATTCCAGTATCGATCTGATTATAATGCCCACTGTACCCCGCCGTTAATATATCACATAGACCTTTCGAGACAGTTCGGCAGGACTGTTCTATCTTAGTACAGTACACGACGTACCTTATAATAAGAAACACAGTGTGTATAGAGTTGACGAGCACGAGCGCGAGGCTCCAGGCAAGCACGTCGGGCGCGCACACCTCGGCGCCGGCCCACAGCCCCATGAGCACGGCGCCCGCCGCCGCAAGCGCACGCAGCACCAAGATGCTCTGCTTGAAGCTCTTTGGCGCTAGGAACGCGATCGCGAAACACAAGTTTGCTGCCTGTTAGCGAGATTAAGAGAAAAGTCAGCATTATTGTTTAAAGAACCAAATCTTCTGCAAAAAAACATCGTTATAGGCTTCAGATATGGATTATCTCGTACCTGAAAGAGATCTTGTTGTGCGTTGGTCCATTTAGCGCAAAACCAGTGGTGGTGTTCGTCGGTGGAATTCGAGCTGAGTAGTTCGAAGTCGGTGTCAAAAGTGGCGTTGAGCCGGGTGGCGTTGTACACGAGCGTGGCGTTGAGCCAGGGCGCGGTGGACGCCGGCGCGGGCGCGGCCGGCGCCATGTTGCGCTCGCGCCCCGCGCCCCCCCGCGCCGCGCCGCCACCGCCCTCCCCCCGCGGCGAGCGCTCCTCGGCCCCCGCGCGCCTCTCACCCGACGACACTAGACGATTCAGTTGGGCTCTCGCTCTCAGTATTACCACCTCCATCACCACACCCTGCTGCCCACTTCACGTTAGAGCACACCCTTTCTGGAGACAAACAAGTCTCTTAAAAGAAAGAACACGTCTATAATCACCAGAGACAGGCAAATGAAAAGCAGTTCTCAAATTATCTCAATAAATGTGAACGTACCCGGAGTAGCCAGACATATACAACTGCTTGCCAATATTTTTCATCGGAATCATCTTACCTTAAATAGTTTAAACTGTGGCGGTTAGATACCGCCACAGTTTAAACTATTTAAGGTACATCGCCACATGCGAACTACGCATCGAAGACCTGACGTCACACAAAAATCCTGACGTCACAAAAATCCTGCATCGCGCAATTAGAGTTTACCGTGCAGTGTACATATATACAAGAATCCAATATCAATCATTGGGCAGTTGCCCGCCAGACACAACACCCATCTGGTCGGAGGATCCTCCCTTTTCTATGGTGGATGAGTGAACTTTACACCCTGTTCCTCATACCCCTAAAAACCGATGTGAAGAACACCCAAACCCGAAGTGGAACCCTAATCACCCTCATCGATCAAATATCGTAATTAGTATACTGCTAAAGAAAGAAAAAAGTAAAACAAGAAAGCAATGATGAAAACGAAAAACCTAATGGTGAATGATAATAAATGATGTTGTGCGGCTGTACTATAATACCATAAAAGATTAAAGAATAAACTTAGATAGTATAAACAGTATTGCATATGGTTACCTACAATACATTTATGAGGCAATATTTAAAACGTTATGAAACTCTTAACTAGCTGCAGAGCATAGGTATTTATGAGGCTGTATAAACAAACATTCTACAAATAAGAAGAAAACTCTCAATTAGTTTCACCAATCTATTTAAAATTCTAGAAACAACCTCTACGCTATTTTATTAACGCTACTAAGAACTACACTTACATTACTTTGCAAAAAATCTATAGTGCTCGGATTTGGCCCAATGACCTCTTTCTTGAGAATAATGGAACACGAATTTAATTTAAAACTTTTGTTGTTACTGAACTACATGTATCCTTGCGTAGGCTTCGTCTACGAACTTTGGAGCTACGGCTACGGCGGGCGGCGTAGGCATCCGTAGACGGCTACGTCGCGTAGCTCGTTGCTACGCACTGCACGTGTCGGAATATGTAGAAGAACATAATTATCTTTAATTTCCTTTCCTAAAATTGCATGGAATTAGTATGTACTTATGTTCCGTCAAGACTGTAGAGTGTTTCTAGACGAACTAATGGATTCCGAACGAAACTAGTGATCTGTGATTTGGTCTAAATAAATACAAAAACTTATTTTATTTTTACCTAAAATTTAAGCATAACAACTTGATATTATTGTATCTAAATTATTCCCTTAATTTCATGTGTTATTATATATGTATAAGCTGTTGTGAATAATAAATGTGGTAAACTCAGTGAATGTTATGTTTAAAGGATTTCATCTAATTAAAGTCTGATAAATTGTTATAATAATACATTCCCTAACTTATAAGGTTTTAAAAGAGTTCTGCCAAATTAGATTTACTTAAGACTATCAATATTAAAAGTTATTTAGTCAAAATGTATGATTGGTTAAAAAAGGGCGGCATAATGTGAGGCTGCTGGGGAAGGGATAGAGAAATGAGGAAAAGGGGCTAGGAGGACTCTTCCTTTTTGGGGCGACATTCCTTGGAAAAGGATCGATAATTCACCGGAATTATATTGGTCTCACAGATTACCATAAAAATAATGGTAATCTGTCTATTATTGTCTGCTTGAAAATCTTGATACAGAAATAGTAATCGGTGTGATTGAAGGAGCTAAGTAAGTTAAGTACTTTAATTAATTATAATAATATTCTGTAGGTACCCTCTAAAATTGTTCCTAAACAACCGGTACGTAACTGGCTTGTTCCTGCCAGTAATAACTTCTGTAATAATACTTATTTATACCATAAACCTGTTATGTACCTTAAAATGTTATAATGTTGCTCAAATGTGTGTTAATATAAAACACCATTTTGTTGTACATCCATGTAGTAGTGCACTATTGAGTTTGTGTAGATAAAGTACCTATTGGATTCCTGAAATGATAACTCTTAATCTTAATGATATACCGGGGAGTTTCTTGCTCGTTCTTCTCCTGTCAGAGTTAGTTTTGGAATGAGCAACTAGCTTTTCTCTACCTTCCTATCTAGATAATATTATAAAATAAATGCCTAGTCTTGCCTATACTGTTGTTTTTTATGATATAATCCCTTCGTTCAGGTACACACAACCCTTTTACACACAGTGAATATACTTTAATAGATAATATACATCTCTCACAAACACTAAACTCAATTTAAAACTTAGTCACCCTAACATCAGAAGTGGGATAAATCTCTAGCCTCCTTATTAATTTGCCTAATTTAATAAATTCCAGGATGGACGCTGCAACGATAACTGATCTTTTGAAGGCTATTCGGGATGCTGTTTCAACCCCACAAAAAAAGGACGAGGACATTGCGTTGCCGGTGTTCGATCCTGATAAAAACGATTGCGGAGCAGCGGGCTGGTGTGCCAGCATCGCGGCACTCGCCGCGGAATTAAAGTGGAGCAGCATTACAACAGTGGCTAAAGCTGGTAAGGCCCTTAGGGGCTCTGCATTATCATGGTTCGAGAACTGGACACCTTCAGATGGGAGGTCTTGGGATAACTTTAGAGCAAATATTGAGGATATCTATCCGGAGAAGAGAAACTTAAGTGAAAGACTTCGCAAAGCGGTGCTACTTGTTTCTGATTCAGCAGAATCATATAGTGAATATGTAAGGGAGAAGGTACGATTATTTAGAGGCACTTCCATTATATTTTCTGAAACGCAATTAATTGAATTAGTTTGTGGTGGCATTAGTGAGGTTGATGTCAGAATGGCTGCTCTAAATAATGGTGTTACTTCCATTTCTGGACTTATTTCTTTGCTGTCTACTTACTCTAAGGTAAAGAAAAGGGTGTCAGAAAATAGCAATAGTTCCATAGCAAATAAGCGATTCAGATTGGAAAGAAAATGTTATAATTGTAATCAAACTGACCACCTACGGTCTCAATGCCCAAAACCTATTTTTGCTCAGCCTGGTCCTCGCAAGGTCAATAATAATTTGATACCTGTAACTACAGAATTTCGTACTAAGATATGTACTTATTGTAAAAAGACTGGTCATATTGAATCTGCTTGCTACCATAAGCAGCGAGCTGAAACAGCCACTGCATCAGTAGCAGCCGCAGCAGGGTCATCTAAAGAAATACATTTTTTAGACAAACAGAATTGAAACTTACACCAGTTTCAATTAAAAATACACCCATCAATTCACTTATAGACACAGGAGCTAGCTGTAGTTTAATTAAAGAATCTATTGCAAAACAAATAGGATGCCATTTATTGCCTGTGTCAATGTATCTAAACGGAATAGGACAAAGTAAGATTTATGCATTTGCTATTGTTACCCTGCCAGTTCAATTTGAGGAAATTTGCTTAGAACTTGATATGTATGTAGTTAGAGACCATGATTTTAGCCATGATCTTCTTATAGGTAGAAATGCAGTTCAATACCCTGATGTAGGAATTATTACTGATTCTTTTGGTAGTCGTTTGTTTAGGAAGCCGGCTGAAACGAAGATGGAAATAAATGTAATTTCCACAGCCTTAGAACTATGCGAATTAACTTCAAAAATCAAACACTTGGATTTACAACTACAAGATAGAATTAAAATAATTTTTCAACGTTACCCTTCTGTCTTATATGAAACTAGTACTGTGAAAACTGGTGAGCTAAATCTACGTTTACAGAAAAACGAAATTATTCATTACCGCCCGTATAAATTGGCTCCAATTGAAAAAAAGAAGGTGGAAGATATAATACAAGATCTTCTAAAAAATAATATAATTCGGGAAAGTGATTCCCCTTTCGCTAGTCCAATAATACTAGTGAAAAAGAAAGATGGTAGTGATAGAATGTGTGTAGATTACAGAGCATTAAATAAAATCTTGGAAAAAGATAGGTATCCACTCCCTCTTATACAAGATCAAATAGACAAGTTAGGTAAGGCTAAGTTTTTCATATCTATCGATATGAAAAATGGTTTCTATCAAATACCAATATCAGTAGATTCTATAAAATATACTGCCTTTGTGACACCAGATGGCCATTACGAATTTTTAAAAATGCCATTTGGCATTTGTAACGGGCCACCTGTTTTTCAAAAAGCTATTACAAAAGCAGTACAACATTTGAAATACCTTCTTGTATTCATCGATGATCTGTTAATTCCGTTTTCAACAATAGAAGAGGGTCTCTCTTATCTAGAAGAAACCGTGCTGGCATTAAGCACTGCAGGATTTACTATAAATCTTAAGAAATGTAAATTCTTTGTTGATAATATTGATTACCTTGGTAGAAATATATCGCAAGAAGGTATAAGGCCCTGTAAAGGTAAAGTAGCTGCTCTGGTTAATTCTCCAGTCCCAAGAAATATTAAACAAGTACGACAATTCATGGGTCTTGCAAGTTATTTTCGTAAATTCATCCCAGACTTTGCAGTGCGCACGTTTTGTATAACAAAATTGACTAAAAATAACCACAAATGGGAATGGGGAATTGACCAGGATACAGCTAGGACTTATATCATTAAACATTTATCTTCCGAACCATTGTTAACAGTATTTGATCCGGCATTACCAGTTGAACTATATACAGATGCCAGTTCATTAGGTTATGGAGCTATATTAGTACAAAGAATTGATAAGATAGAAAGAGTAGTTGCTTATTTCAGTAAAAGAACTTCACCTGCAGAATCTAAGTATTGTTCATATGACTTAGAAACCCTGGCAATATTTAATGCGTTAAAACACTTTAGGGTATACTTATTAGGTAACAAATTCAAGCTGTTTACAGACTGTAATTCCATAAAATCCACAATGAATAAAAAGGATATTTCTCCTCGTGTCGCTCGTTGGTGGACATATATGCAAGATTTCGAATTTGAAATAATATACAAGAAGGGTAAATACATAGGCCATGCAGATTTTCTTAGCCGAAATCCTATTACACACTCTATCAACTTTGTAGTGCCAGTTCAACATAGTCTAACATATAAATCCCCTCTTAGTCTAACAAAATTTAAAACACCTCAGGTTGAACATTTGATTAAGTCCATTAATGTAATTCACGAATCTCCATCTTGGTTAGAGGTAGCCCAACAATGATCTGGAAACTCAAAATTTGATAAATCAGGTAATGACTGGCGAACTTGATGAGAATCAGTATTTTTTTGAAAATAATTTGTTGTTTTATAAAGTTCAACCTAATAAGGAACCTAAGCTTTATGTACCTAAAGGATCTCGACTTGGTCTTTTAAAACTTTTTCATGATCAAAATTGTCATGTAGGTTTTCACAAAACGTTGGAAAAGCTTCGTGAACACTTTTGGTTCCCTCGTATGGCCACAATTGTTCAAAAATATATGAGACATTGCTTAATATGTATCGAACGTAAAAGTCATTCTGGTCCGAAACAAGGGTACCTACATCCAATTGACAAGACGCCTATCCCTTTTCATACAATTCACTTAGATTGTACTGGCCCATTCTTGCAGACAGTTGAAGGATTCAAATACCTATTGCTTATAGTCGATGGATTCACTAAATTTTGCTTGCTTAAACCTCTCAAAACGCTCAATTCTCTAGATCTAATACCTGTTATTCGAGATACGATTACAATATTCGGTACCCCTTCAATGGTAATAACGGATAGAGGCACTAATTTTAGTTCAAATCAAACTCAATTGCTGTTTAAAGAATTAGAAATCGAGCATCATATGGTGGCAACGGGAACACCAAGAGGAAACGGTCAAGTAGAACGATATGTAAAAACAGTCATAGATATGTTAAATACCACATGTAATGGCTTATCAGATTGGCCAAGCGGGTTATGGAAAGTACAACAGTCAATAAATACTACTGTCCAAAAATCAACCGGTTTTACTCCTATTCGTCTGCTTATAGGATGTAATGCAAATATCCCATGTATTCAATCACATTTAAATGATTTAAATGTTTCAGAATTAGGTATTGATGTAAGGGCAGACAGAGAAATAGCTCATCAGCGTTTAAGTGCACAGGCTGAAAAATTTAAGACGCGTTTTGATGTAGTCAGGCGTAATAATAAGAATTTTGAGATAGGTAACATTGTTTATGTCAATCAAGATCATAGGCGGCACGACAAACTGGGTATTAGGTTTAAAGGACCCTATGAAATCTCTGACATCCTTTCCCATGACAGATTTAGGCTTAGAGGAATTAATCATTCAAGAAGTATAACGGTTGCCAAAGATAAATTAAGGCAATGGCCTGGTGAATTTGTAGATGAAACAGATGCAAATATTAGTAATGATTGAATATAGAATGACATTTAAGTTTATTATTTGAGTAAGTAAACTCTGTTTTTGTTTGAACATTTTTCCTTAGTTAGTAGCTGATTAACAAAACAATTGGATAGGCATCATTATCATTATATTTTTTTTTTCTTTTCTCTTATTTACATTTTGATTATATGGTCCAGTCTGGATAGGGAGGTAAGAAATATGAGATAAAATATCTGTCAGGATAGGGGTACGGTATCAAAGAGGATACCAGTGTGAATAAAGACATGGTAACAAAGAGGATATCGTTGTGGATAAGAATGTGGTATCACAGAGCATATCAGTGTGTTTAAGGATGTTAGATGAAAGAACATCAACGTGGTTAGGAATGTGATATGAAGAAGGTATAAAGGTTTTATACCAGTGTTTGTTTGTGTATTAATATAGTTATATTAATATTACTGGGACCAGACTGCCTGAAACTAATGCTTGTAAGTAAACTGAAACATGATGATGTCTGTTATGTTAATTTTACTGTTATAGCCTATGTTCTTCGGGACGAAGCACAGATCAGAATGGCCGTGTCGGAATATGTAGAAGAACATAATTATCTTTAATTTCCTTTCCTAAAATTGCATGGAATTAGTATGTACTTATGTTCCGTCAAGACTGTAGAGTGTTTCTAGACGAACTAATGGATTCCGAACGAAACTAGTGATCTGTGATTTGGTCTAAATAAATACAAAAACTTATTTTATTTTTACCTAAAATTTAAGCATAACAACTTGATATTATTGTATCTAAATTATTCCCTTAATTTCATGTGTTATTATATATGTATAAGCTGTTGTGAATAATAAATGTGGTAAACTCAGTGAATGTTATGTTTAAAGGATTTCATCTAATTAAAGTCTGATAAATTGTTATAATAATACATTCACTAACTTATAAGGTTTTAAAAGAGTTCTGCCAAATTAGATTTACTTAAGACTATCAATATTAAAAGTTATTTAGTCAAAATGTATGATTGGTTAAAAAAGGGCGGCATAATGTGAGGCTGCTGGGGAAGGGATAGAGAAATGAGGAAAAGGGGCTAGGAGGACTCTTCCTTTTTGGGGCGACATTCCTTGGAAAAGGATCGATAATTCACCGGAATTATATTGGTCTCACAGATTACCATAAAAATAATGGTAATCTGTCTATTATTGTCTGCTTGAAAATCTTGATACAGAAATAGTAATCGGTGTGATTGAAGGAGCTAAGTAAGTTAAGTACTTTAATTAATTATAATAATATTCTGTAGGTACCCTCTAAAATTGTTCCTAAACAACCGGTACGTAACTGGCTTGTTCCTGCCAGTAATAACTTCTGTAATAATACTTATTTATACCATAAACCTGTTATGTACCTTAAAATGTTATAATGTTGCTCAAATGTGTGTTAATATAAAACACCATTTTGTTGTACATCCATGTAGTAGTGCACTATTGAGTTTGTGTAGATAAAGTACCTATTGGATTCCTGAAATGA
Source organism: Lithophane semibrunnea (assembly GCA_947363905.1). Taxonomy (NCBI): domain Eukaryota; kingdom Metazoa; phylum Arthropoda; class Insecta; order Lepidoptera; family Noctuidae; genus Lithophane; species Lithophane semibrunnea. The sequence continues at coordinate 9,309,365 of OX376190.1, forward strand.
TAACTCTTAATCTTAATGATATACCGGGGAGTTTCTTGCTCGTTCTTCTCCTGTCAGAGTTAGTTTTGGAATGAGCAACTAGCTTTTCTCTACCTTCCTATCTAGATAATATTATAAAATAAATGCCTAGTCTTGCCTATACTGTTGTTTTTTATGATATAATCCCTTCGTTCAGGTACACACAACCCTTTTACACACAGTGAATATACTTTAATAGATAATATACATCTCTCACAAACACTAAACTCAATTTAAAACTTAGTCACCCTAACACACGCTTGTCCCGATATTAGTTTTTGTTCATCTTTAAACTTCTCCAACTCGGACGGGATGTTTCGTTTAACCATTCCGTTTGTAAGTTTGGTTTAATATTATATTACAAACAACAATAGTATGACACCACTTTACTTTAGAATGGCTTTACGCGAATAGATTGAATTAGACATGGGTATATAAGAAAAAATCTGAAAGTGGCAGCGGTGACTGAAAAATTGTGGGGGAATAGGTTGTCGTCATATGGGGCATGTGACATGGAGGAATAAGGAAATGTCGTGAGGAAAGTTTTGAGTATGAATGTTGACTATAAGAGTAGAGGAAGACCGAAGAAACGATGCATCCATCGTTTCTTCGGTCTTCCTCTACTCTTATAGTGAAGAAAGAAATGGATGAAGAGTTGAAAGATGATATGGCTAGAAAGGGGGTGATTACAACTAATAGAGAGGTATGGTAAAGGACACGTTGCGCCGACCCCAACTTAATTTGTATAAGGCATGCAAGAGAATGATAACTATGGTTAAATCATCAAACGTCAAGTTAAAACTTCAGATAATGAATTGCATAAAACTTAGCCTCACTGAGAAGTCGGGCAAAGTTCATCATCTGCCTTTCCCAACCAATTTAGAGTCGGCTTCCAGTCTAACCGGATACAGCTGAATACCAGTATTTTACATGGAGCGACTGCCTATCTGACCTCCAAAACCCAGTAACTGGGTAATACGATACCCCTTGGCAAGACTGGTTGTCAGACTTTCGGGCTTCTGACGACCCGTAACGACTGTCAAAGATCCACAAATGACAGCTGGGACCAACGGTTTAAAGCTCGGGCAAAGTTATTAGGTATTATTCAATTACGGAATGGTGCGCGGTAACCGGTGATCATTTGTGAAATCGTATACTTTTACAATGTTTGTAAATATGTGAGCACCATGTATCTTTCACATACTTAATTTATTTATTTGTCATTGCTCCATTTTTAATTCTTTTTTACCTATTGTGGTACAGTAATTGTATCCTCGGTGCATCGTCTTCACATGTAATTATATAATTGATGTATACCAAATATTGTAAAACATTTTTTTTTTTTAAGAGTTTCGGTGTACTTTCTTGCACATTCTTCTCCATACGAAAACTACCTTATGGAAGGGGCAACTAGAATCAGTTCTATTTCTATTTCTATGTATTTGACGTTCAAAAGTGCCTTTAATGTGCCTACTTGAAATAAATTATTTGACTTTTGACTTTGACTTTGACATTTTATCTCTGACTACCATAGACTTTCTTTCTCAATATAGTCATCGGTAGATATACTATATCTGCTGTGTATTTGGTATTACACGAAACACGCCACACAAACTAAAACAACCGCTTATCACAACACAGATTTTTAGTTGGTTTTGATCATCATAAGTTAAAGCTAAATATGTAAACGTGTATGTGTTCTGCATAGCGGAGCAGGCACAAACAAAACAATAGAACTAGTTTATTTCGTCACGGAACATAGGGTAGTATGCAGCGGTCGGTAGGCGTGTAATCTGCGCAATTTCCGCACACATTAAGTCATCGGGCGAGGCGGCGGCGGCAGGTCCTTGCGGGTCGACTGCGGGTCGGCAGCGGCGCGACTACGGGGCGACGAAAGGCGAACGGCGAGGAATCCGCCTTATGCACTCGTGGTGCTTATTATCGCCACATCAACACATTTGCATTAAATTGCATTAGTTACGAGTACAGCCCGACCGATGCAATATGGGGATACGTCTGACGAATTTTCCTCTATAACACATTGCATTTACACGGCTGTAATACACCTACAATATATGACCAAACTTTATCTCCATTTATCATTTTCAGACCATCAAAACTATTGTAAATGCAGTGTTAGCATCTAGACTAGGGGCCATGTTTTATAACTATCAAATAAGACTTAACTATTTGCATTTTGGAAGACTTTCAAGACAGCGTTTCTAAAATATTTCCCAGACGAATAACACCGACCGACGTAGCTCGCGAATAGTCCTACATAGCCATATATAGTGTATATATGTACTCGTATATGCAGGATCGTAAAGTCTGTAAACGTCCATTTGAAATGTGACATAAAAGATTCTAATAAAATATTTAAAGATGCTACAGCCTCATCTATTGTGTCCCCGTGGGACGGACGAGGAATACTAATCTGCTTCAATATTTGTTATGTCGATGGAGAATGTTCTTGCATTGCTTCGTATATGGGACACTGCAAGGATTTATTCACATCTTGAGATGAAGTGTGCTATCATCTTCGTATGTAAGCAATAGCAATCATGAAACGCTTTTTGTATGTCATTGATGGAACTATTCCCAATTAAGTAATTTACATAGTCATGGGTCAGGTTTTAACTAACAGGCGCAGGCGCAGTAAAATAGCAGTATTATAATGACGGTGATGGCTGCTTAATCATAGGCCAATATCTCAAGCAAGCATTTGAAAACCCAAATATACCAACGAAAAACTCATCCACTACAAAATAAATCTTGTAATGATAAACCGTTTTTTTTGGTGGTTGGAATCTTCAAATGACTTCTCCGCTCTGGGCGGAGCGGGAGGGCGTATCAGACTTTTACTGGCTAAAATACACCCGCGTTCCTTCAGTTGCCTGTTGCCAAGGGTCCCGGTATCCCTTTCGGACTTTCCCGCAACCCTGGCAGGGTAATAATGAACCTAACAAAAACAAATGCTTTAGTTGTAACAAACCGTTTATTTATTTAATTGCGTGCAGTGGCAAGATTAAAACTGTACATTGGCACATTTAAAACGCCGGTCTTCTTTCTTACGTGATAGAAACTAATATTTACATCTGAATCAGATCTCCCTCCCACTCCGATTCGGTTGAAACGTAAAACATGTAACGCACTTTTATTCTACGTACTTTCCGATTTACCATTTACCCTTTATGCTGGAATAAATCTGTTAGTGCTCTGTTATGCAGTAATGGAAGCCTTTTGTATGTAAAGTAATGATAGGATTAAAGATAAAAGTATGTAGTTGACTACACATAGTGTTAAAGTAAGCGCAGAGAATTGTGAATCAATTATTGGGAATGGGGTAAAATGTAGCGGAAAAAATATATTAACATTGAGTTTGTCTGTGTTGTTCTTCTAAAACACGCAACAGATTTTGACGAGGTTTTCACCATCGTTAAGAGAATTTATTCCGGAAGGCTTATGTGTATACGTTAATATTAAAAAGCTCGACGTTTTGTAAGGTCGTAAAAACCGTGCGAAGTAGGAGCGCATCGCTAGTAGTAAACTAGTATTATTATCAATTAAAGTCGTTTTCCGTGTCTGTCTGTGTGATCCGGTTGGTCTTCTAAATTACGCAACAGATTTTGAGGCGATTTTCACAAAAGTTTAGAGGATGTATTCCAGAAGGTTTATGTGTATAATTCATTTAATATTAAACTTGCTTACAATAATAAATCATGATTTTTTTGTCAAGTCGTAAAAACTGTGCAGAAGGGAACGGGTTGGTATTAAAAAATAAATGCGTTTATTGAAATCATCGATCACCAGCTCAAAGTACCACAGAGTTAATGTTTACAGTATCGATACATTACCTACAAGCCTACACATTCCGGTTTGTCCGATGTCTGCACTAATCTAGTCACACGTTCTAGGTCTAGTGGGTGTACATTCCTAACCGGCTTGCCTGTAATCTCTGAAGGATTAGGCAGAGTTGTATAATTATACAAGTGAACCTGTGCACCTTGTAAAGGTCGTCTGTCCCGGTAAACCGCACCTGAATATGAAACGAGGTGGGAAAGATAAATGTTATGTTATGTATGTTGACCACTGCAACCACGCTGTTTATGAGAATAATATTCTCTTCAAATAGACTATTTTTATACGATCCTTTCACTCCTTCTCTAGATAATTATATAATTCTTTATATAATTATTCAGAACCATTAATTATAATAAAAAAATAAAATAAAAACATTTATTTGGACCAAACATTGTACACATTTTATAAACCTGCCAAACTGCACGGCAGTTTGTCGGCAGGATTAGCGCTCGTCTTAAAAGCATTTGGTTGAAAAACTATACTTTCTGAAACAAAGCTATATTATACACATTGAGAAAATTGTTCTAGGAATTTAATTTCATACCTAAAAAAGCACCATGAAACTCAAATAATTATTTAATATTATAACGTTGTAATAATAAATTCTAAAACAATGAAAATATAGTCTCCCGAATGAAAGCAAAACATTCCACCTTCGTCGACATTTACGGAAAGGGCATGTCCGTACGGTATGCCGTCGCTTTATTATCCGTATTTCTATTATAACTATGCTCAGCACGAGAGTTAATTAAAAGCTCGCCAGCCTCACAGTGTTATTGAAATAGTTGTCCCGCTCACTTGTACCACAATACTGAAATTTCCCATTGAATAGAAGTTGTTAGCCTGCCAGGGTGCGTAGTGTGTTCAGAGGAAAATTTACACCCCAATATGTAACGTTTATGGCAGTATGTAAACACTGACTCACGAGGAAACAAAGTGGACATGGCATGTGCACATAAAACTGAGAAAATTATTCTTTAGTAGCTGTTTATTTGCTGGCTGTCAGACTGTGGGTAAGTTTGGGAGATTTACTCATAACTGTGTGGAAGTTTGGAAGATTTACTTATAATAGAGTAAAGAGTTTTCTCAACGCAAGAGATTTTTATCGCGTGTTATAATCATGTTTGAAATAAAATGCAGATATAATAGTAGTTCCGATCGTAAACTTTCAAGTATTTGAACATCTGCCATAGATGTATTATGCCTTATATGTAATAATAATGTACGCAAATGAAGTACGCAATAGAAAGCAAAAGACAGAAATAACTAGAATCAATATAGCTACTAAAAAAGAAGAGATATATGTTTCAGATGAGCGTCACGTTACCTTTGGTGTTCCACAAGGTAGTCTATTAGGACCTCCTCTCTTTACTTTATACATCAATGACTTGCCAAAGTCAACTTCACATCCTATGATGCTATTCGCAGATGATAGTACAGTGACAATTTCTAATAATAATAATGACATGTCCCAATATAAACTTGACATTCACAACTCTTTGACATCTATAATACAATGGTTAAACTGTAATAATTTAAAGATCAATTTAATTAAAACTAAGATCATGCATTTTAGCCAGCGTTTGACAAGAAATAATTTGGACATAAATATTGATAATAATACCGTTGAAAGTGTTTAACAACCAAATTCCTTGGACTAATCATTGACAAAAGATTGGACTGGAAATTACATATAGAGAATTTCTGTACAAAAAATTGTAGTTCGTCTTTTGCCTTGCATTTCCTAGCTGCAGTCGTGAATGTAGATACACTAATTGCGGCCTACCATGGCTTAGCTGCGTCTCACTTAAGATACGGCATAATCTTTTGGGGAAATTCTACCGATTTCAACATCGCATTCAAGGCCCAAAAGACATGCATTAGGTCAATGTTTAGGTTAAAGACTGATGATACTTGTAAACCGTATTTTATAAGATACAAGATATTAACTTTGCCTTGTCTGTGCATCCTCGAAACTGTAATGTTTGTTAAAGCGAATCCCAAATTATTTCCACGTTTATAGGACGCTGTCCCACGTAATAGACGGGATGTGAGCATAATTCGCGTATATCCTGCTAAAACTGCACTCATGCGCAAAAGTGTCATCTGCATGGCTCCAACTATATTTAACAAGCTACCTATGCGTTGGAAGGAGCTAAGTATCAATGCGTTCAAACGTCAGTTGATAGTGTTTTTATCGCAAAAAGCTTATTATAGTGTGTCTGAATTTTTAGATGAAAAACTTGTCTAACATTAATTTTATTATTTTATAATACTGAAGTCTATTGATTATAATAATATGTAGTAATGTGACTAAAATATTTGTACGCCAATATATCATAAGGCTAAACATGATTGGACTATAATGTAACTGATTAACATCTTGCATGCTCTTGTGTGTGTATACCATGTTTATACAAATAAATAAATCTTATCTTATCTTATCTTATGATTGTCTAGACTGGCATTTTGCGAAATTAACATTTTTGAGGGGTTATCTAGGGGATAACTCGCGGTCAAATAATACGGGTCGATGACGGAAATCCCTGTAACTTGCTAATTAATAATGGTACGTGCATGAAACTTTATTTTACAGAGAATTTGAATATCGTATGAAATAAAACCTTAAATGATCTACAACTTAACTAAAAAAAGTTCAGATTTTAAAAACCTCCAGTTTAGAAGTAAATTCAATTCCCAGTAGTTTTACTTTTGCTTGTTTTCTCACAATTGTTTCCAATCTATGAAATCAAAATGATAAAAGGCGGTAATTGTCGTCTTTCACCATCAATATTGAATTACTGCGATGTCGCTTACACCAGAAGAATGTACGTGTATCGTTAGAAGAAGGCAAAAGTCAGCGAAGTATTGCAAGAACAATAGGCGTGTCACTTTCTATAGTGCAGCGAGTCCTCCAACGTTTCCGAGAAACTGGGCAGAACATAAGAAGACCAGAAACCGGCAGACCGAGATGTACTACGGCACGAGAGAATCGTTTTATTGTTACGACCATGTTTCGAAATCGGCACCTCACGGCAGTTGATGTAACAAATCAACTTCAAGAGACCCGTAAAGACGCTAATTGAAGCTAATTTGACTCCTCATATACCCACAAATCGTCCAAAACTTGATAGGGAACATCGGGTAGCAAGATTACGTTACGCCCGCGAACACGCACAATGGGGAGACGAAGAATGGGCAAGAGACTGACTCTGAAGAATTCAGATTTATGCTGTATACACTTGATGGGCGGCGAAGAGTCTACCGATGACCAAGGGGACGTTTTATTCCAGCTTGTTTTGAGGAAAAAGTGCTGTTTGGCGGGGGATCTGTTATGGTTTGGGCTGAAATCTCTTTAGAGAGACGCACGGACTTAATGCTGATAGAAAATGGTACGCTAACTAGTGCAAGATATGTGGAAGAAATTCTTAATGAGCATGTCAGCCCATTTTCATGAATATAGGTGATAATTCTATATGTATGCATGACAACGCCAGACCTCATACAGCTCAAATTGTAAATGAGTATTTTCAGGACGTTGGCATCAATCGCATGGACTGGCCCGCGAGAAGCATGGGCCTGAATCTAATTGAACACGCTGGGGACGAGCTTGGGAGGTGTGTAAGAAATCGAAACCCCGCCCCAGGTACACTTCGAGACCTGAAACATGCGTTAGTGGACGAATGGACCAATATCCCGCAAAATCGCATAAGAAACTTAATAACCAGCATGCCCAATTGCCTGGCTGTTGTAAGAAGAGCCCGTGAAGGCAATACGAAGCATTAATTTGGTCTTAAAGTTCGTTTTTGTGTTGTATGTGAGGTACCAACCATTATTTTTCAGGGTATAAATTATAGATGTTTTGTTTTTTATGTAATTTTGACAATTAAACTAATTAATGTTTCCAGTATTTGGTGTTGTTTTATTAACTGTTAAATTGTCTACGACATACAGTTTCATTCATGCCGCTAGCTCTATTATTTTATGAGTAATTTTAGTTTTTCGTACCGACCTGTATTATTTGACCGCGAGTGTATGTATATGAAGTTGAAAGTGACTTTGCGCTCGATAAATAAGTTATGTATATACTTACGTTTGATACGATTCATATTAATGCGAAATACTGTCGTATACCTAATATTACATCATACATCACGCCTGTAATCCCCTAAGCGTTAAGGGAGAGGTGTGTCTATAGTAAAACCACATTTTTCCAGCTATGCTTAAGTCCCATGTAAGGGGGCGAGCCTCTTGCCATCATCCAGGCAAAAATCCAGACTCCGGGCTGCTACTGAGAAATTCCAATGTAATCCAATAACACTTTGTCCGACCCGGGAATCGAACCCAAGACCTTATGCTCAACAGTAGCACTTACAACCACTACACCAACGAGGTAGATCTCGTTATATCCTTGTGTCGTATACCTATATTAGGTTTATATAAAGATTTATTTATAAACTCTTCAACAGCTATGTAATTATTTCATCAATCAGCCTAGCCTTTTCCCTACTATATTGGGGTCGGCTTCCAGTCTAACCGGATGCAGCTGAATACCAGTATTTTAGATGGAGCGACTGCCTATTTGACCTCCGCAACCCAGTACCTGGGTAATAAGATACCCCTTGGTAAGACTGGTTCTCAGACTTTCGGGCTTCTGACGACCCGTAACAACTGTCAAAGATCAACGAATGACAGCCGGGACCAACAGCTTAACGTGCTTTCCGAGGCACGGAGGAGTCTCGATATGTAAAGATGGTCACCCATCCACGGACCAACCCTGGCAAGCGTAGCTTAACCTGATGGATCGACCCGTGCGGCTGTTATTACTTAGCCACGAGCTCCTCCCCCTATGTAATGATTTCATAAGGCTATTAAAATCTTGTGTCTTAGCAAAGTTAATAAAAAAGGATTTTTATATAAGAAGTTTTATAAAAAACTTTCAAAGCAATGAGAAATACCGTAATATTAACTAATTGGCCTAACTGATCCATCAATGTCAAGCTCGTGATTCAAACTTGTACTCATTCAGAATCGATATTCTATGGAGTTGCTCGTTTCGTTTTTATATAAATATACAAATTCTGAGGTAGAGCCTACAAGATGTTTTTTTTTTGTACTACTTACGCACTGTTTTTTATATCTAAAAGAGCCGGGTGATCTGTAACTCAGGACCTCTCTGTACTCTCAGGACCTCTCTCCACTCTGTACCTCAAACACATTTCTATATTTAAGACTAGCTGATGCCCGCGTAGATGTCGGTTATTATATACTAAAACCTTCCTCGAGAACCATTCTATCCATTGGTGAAAACAGCATGAAAATTGGTGCCGTATTTTTTGAGTTTATCGCGAACAGGACGACAGATAGACGCGGCCGAGGACTTTGTTTTATAATTGTGCATTTAATAATTTAGTGCCTGTAATATGATTAATTGAGATAAATAAAGATTAATTGATTATATAAACCTTGCAGACTAAATTCTCTTAATGAATGCTGAAAATCGCATCAAAATCGTAGGTAAACTCTTTCTGTTTAAGTTGTAGTAAAAATGTCACGGGTAACGCGATCCGTGATACGGTCACCTTGTCCCAAGTAGTAACAAGTTTTATTAGCTTGTTCACCGAGCATGTAGGTTACGAATACGATACCGACCAAATAGGTATTTTTACGTCTGAGTAACATGCGGTGTTGTAAAACATAATGCACTTAAATTACACGGTAGCGATACTTCGACACAAATAATATGTACACACGGCTACACATCAAGCTATACATTTCCAGTATAAGCTGACCTCGCATTGAACGGAATTCCTATACAATGCGAGATCAGCATAAACTGGAAATGTATAGCTTGATGTGTAGCCGTGTGTACCAGTGAAAATATTTCACGACATTATGTACCTACTATGCCTACATTTTCAGTAATAACAATTTTTTTTCTTGTCTTTAAAATATGATATCAACATTTTTAATGCATTTTTAAAAAAAAGTTATTTTTACGTTTTCTGCTTGCCCGAAATATCTAGACAGGTTAAAGAAAATATGTTCCAATACAAGATTACTATCAACTGCTGGGAAGAGCGCCATAACATGTCATTTCGAAAACCAATACACTTATATGAAATTGGCATTGCAATGTACGGATAGTATTTCTATACTACAGTACCTAATGCTTTTCTCATTTTCGTGAATCCGTTAGTAATTGTCTGACTCGTTGGTCTTGTGGTCACAAGAGTGACAGCGTGTGGTCCTGGGTACGATCTGCGGTTCGTGGAAATTATTGATATTGGGCTTCTCTATTAGAAACATAACACAAAACCCGTAGTTTAGATTTGTACCCGGTTTTAACCAACAATAGTCTTGCTTGGATTTTTAATGGGACGACAACATAACTGGCAAAATGTAAGTGCACTATAAACTTCTGCGTGCCTACCTTGTTGAGGAACTCAGGCATGATATTAGGCTACGTTTATCTTGTTCCTGTAGAAAATCCTTTTCTAATCCAGCTTTTAGTGGACACCAAACTAAATAAACAAATTGGTTCATGTGTGAGAGAGTTATTCTCCAGTAATTTATAGGCGATGTATTTGTATACAGTACATGTGGTATGTGTGATGGTGTGTGTGCAGCCTGGCACTGGCATCAGCCGTGGCGACGGCTTGTCGCGACCGTCTCGCCGCCTACATTCACAATATCTTCTTACACATAGAATAACTGCCGACCTATACAGAAACAAGAAATGCAATTTTATTGCATTTTCCTAAATTAATAGCCTATTAGATTCTTGCTGTGTTAATGTTTTTTGCAGACGAATTTGTGTCGGAGTTTTTGAGAACCTTGACTTGGAATGTGGGTGGTATACCGTATAACAAGTATAACATATCTAGTAGAGTAGAGTAGTTTCCGTAAGCAGTACATTTTTGTTTATCTTGGTGCCCTACCTCTTGGGATAATATACATACTAAGTAGAACCTGTAGTAGCCTATAATGTTCCCACAGCTGGGACACAGGACTCTTCTCGGTGTGAGCAGTGGTGGCTCCGTGGAAACGGCAGCGACTTAAAAGTTCGAACCCAGACAGGCACTTTACCTACTTTCTGTAAATTATTTTATCGTCTCTCAAAATGGTGAAGGAAAACATTGTGAGCAAACCGTGACATCTACCAACCCGCACTTGGCCCGTGTGGTGGATTACGGCCCACTTTCTCCCAAGCAGCGAACAAATTAGAAAAAGATAAGTAGTTCATAAAACAAAGAACAAACAAATATACAGATGTTGTGTTTTAAATGTAAAAATGTATTTAAAGCGAAGTTAATCCAAACATGACTAAATAACATTCAAGCTATCAATCAACTTAATCGATAGCAGTTCTCGATGAACCAAGGCATATCTTTTCTCAAGATCTGATGAGAAAAATCCTCATGGTCCCCGAAAAGGGAAAGAAAAAGCAATTATAGTAATACAGTCAACTTTTCTCAAACAATCCGCGGAAATTCAAACTAAGTAAATTAATTATAATTTCCAGAATCAATGACGAACAACGATAATTTTTCACGCACCCATATGTTTATTTGTTTCTTCTTTATTTTAAACAGCTCTATTTGCAAGCCAAGTCAAAATTTAAATAAAATCTTTGATGCACTGAAGTAAAAAGTTCGTTCCATTTTTAAATAACACAACAGATATGAGTTTTCATAGTAATTTATTTGGCCGCTAAACACGAGAGATATGGATTTTCATACTTACTTTACCGGCCGCATTGTCATTTGTTTTTGAACAGTACGGCAATTTAGATTTATCTCGAAGAAGGTTGTCAAAATAATGCTCGAACTTCCAAGCATGTTTGAGAAAAATATTTTTAAATATCGTACCATAACTTTATCTTCAAAGTATTCTCTACACTCAAATAATTTGAAACAAACAACTCAGTATTAACAAGTTCTCTAATAAATCTCTTTTGAAGAACTTTGCATAGTGTTTACCCAGTTTTGTTGCGGACTGTATCATTTTCTAACCTTTTTAAAACGATGTTCGCTAAGACATCCTGAATTTATTTTAACACTAGCTCATGCCCTCGGCTTCGCCCGCGTGGATGTCGGTTAATATATACTAAAACCTTCCTCGAGAACCGCTCTATCTATTGGTGAAAACGGCATGAAAATCGGTGCAGTAGTTTTTGAGTTTATTGCGAACAGGACGACAGACAGACGCAGCGGAGGACTTTGTTTTATAATATGTAGTGAACTAGTGATAAAACGGCGCCATGGCCAATTACATCAGTTAAAGACACAAACATATTATTTAAGTACAATAACAAAAGTATACAACTACTCGATACTCATTTCGCAATTCTCCAGACATTCTGACAAGATCTTCTTCCATTCATCCGCCAACACATCACAGATAGGTTTAGCGTCCAAGAGAGTGTTGAGTGCAGAGAGTTTGCGAGGGACAGGAGACTGGGCTCGAGCGACGGTTCGACTCCCTACTACTAATAATAATAGTATTATGTTTAGTGTACAATAAATGTAACAATAATGAATAAGGATTTTATCATTATCTGAGTATAACTAAGTATTCTTTAAATTAAACCCATTCACTGTATTCATTCATTTCCAACCCCCTCTAAAACATAAGTTCAGCATTATAATCATACAGGAAAGGAAATAAATAGCTAATGTATTCAATCATTATTACGTCGTTTGTACGAGCTGTCGTTTTCGGAGGCTAAAGATTGATGGTGGTGGCTCGAAGCCTTCCGCCTCCAAGATATGCTTTACTCCCGATATTGCGTGACGACTCACAAGTCACAAGTCACGATTCATCGCCCTACAAATGTGCCCCAAGGAATTTATTGACTTAGAAGCTTCTATCGCATTTAGAAACGTGAACAAACAAAAACGTTGAATGAAATAATTGACTATTCTACATTCTACAAACATAAGCACAAATTAGCAGTTAAGCATAACTGAAGACGTCACTACGAAGTTGTTTATTTACATTTATTGGACATTCAATGACATCGATAAGTATACGATAGTAGTTACGTTGCCAAGTTCGAACAAATTACCTACGTGTGTGGCAATGTGTGTACAATTTATACTTTCAGACGAATTGAGACGCGATCGTTTCTCTCTAGCAAATTTGTAGGATATCGGCATGCTGTCAGTGAGCCAGTACGATTTGCTCATCTCAATGATCATTTTTCAAGCATCAGCGTTGTCAAAATAAATTGCCTACAGGTAAAGCTAGTTTTAAAAATAAATAAAAATAGCAAAGGATGGTCAACATACAGCATCTTATAATATGATGTGCAGATAAGGTAGGATTTAAGAAAAAACACAGTCAAAATTGCCATATGGCGCTACGAGCCGTAGCGCCATGCGTAGCACTGTCTACGCATTTCGTAGCAAAGAAGCTACGTTAAACTAACGATGTACCTTTCATTCGAGTCTAGCCAGCAAAGTGCCTTATCGACCCCGAGATACCAGCGTCTTTAGCCAGCGTGCAACGGCGTGAGATGCGAAGGGCCGCTCACCTGAGCAGCCTAGGACGCGTCCCGTCTCTCCGCCCACTTGTGGCGGTGGTGAGTTCAGCAGCACGTCTGTCACGGAACGTCCGCATATCTGGCACTTTCATGCCGTACCATCATAAAGCACCACAACACGAGTGAGCGCGGCACGCGAGTCGCATAGTAGAGCTCAGGCGCGTGAAAAGGCGCACACGGCGCTTGGCGGCGATGGAGCGCGGCGCCGCGCGGCACGACACTGGCCGCTCTCGCCGCGAGACGGGCGCGGCGCCGCCGCACGCACGCGCCATGCGCCCCGCCACCCCGCCGCCCCCTGACACCCGCTTCAACCCTTACTCCCATCTCGCTACTACCTACTTAGATATTATCAATAAAATTATTGTACGACATCAACTCGTCCGATAGCCGCAGCCTGTCAATTGTATCGAGTGTGAAATGGAGTGATTTGTATACCTTCAAAAATTGTACGAAAATTATTACAATTACTGAATGACGTTCACTTAATTTTCGCCGGTATTGTTGCACAATAATACAAAATGTTTTTAGAAAAACTTGTTAGATTTTTGTACATTATTTCATTGACATTATTTCTTACCCTCAATCTGAAGCTGCTTGTGTAACGGAGTATTACTACTAGTATTGACACGAGTGTGGCGAGCGCCGGCAACGGTCCAGACTTTTTCAGCAAGAAATGCTCTATAAATCATGGAGAAGTTAAACGTTACGCGGTAACTGTGAGAGATTATAAAAGTTCCAGAAGCGGAAATATACGTACAAGCATTTTATTTAAGCTTTCCACGTGGAAAACCTTAGTAAATTTCTATTGACAGTAAAAAATGACTCTTGCAGTATGTGAATAAATAAAATTGATAGAGACAATTTTATTCTTAACTTGTTGTGTGTATTTTATTGTTTTTGTTGTTACTTTGTGATTTTTACTTTAATTATTTATATGGAGGGCCAATATTCTCTTACTTAAAAAACGTTCACATTCAAGTCGCAATCTGTCAAACTTGTCATAAATATTGGTAAATCAGCAAATCGCAGACAGTGGTAAATTGATGGTTTTTTTGACAGATTGCGAATGAGATGCGAATTTGAACGTTCTTAAAAATAGGGGAATTGCCCCAAAGTTAAAATGTCGCACTGCAAAATAACTAAAACAAACAAGCCAACTTTGATAGGCTGGTGCGTGACAGCTACGCCTTACACTCGCGCCACGTCATTGTCCTGTCATTGTGCTTTTCTAGTATTTATTTTTCCAAAATCTTCCTTGTGCATTTAGCGGCCAACAGTTGGACGCTTGTTGACGCTTGTTGACGTTTGACGAGGTTTGAAGTCTATCTCTAGTCTATAATATTTATATCTTTGGATTTGATTTGGATGTTTATCTATTTTAATTAAACAAATAGATATAGTCAACCCTTGAGATTGAATGTATACCTAACCGTGCGACGATAAGCGGCTGGCACGTCTCCAAAGTGACAAGATGCGGGACCTTGCAGCGACGACGCAGTCTCGCATCGCATATCCTCCGCACAATACCACATTACAATGATGACAAATTCACGAGTATTATGTTGCCAACCAGACACTTACATTGTTCGTACAAACTGCTTTCATTGAAGCACGTATTGTGGTTCAGGGTTAAACCATTTTGAACATTTTTTTAATACCCATACCATTGTCGTAAAGTTGTGCTCGTACCTATTATCTGTTTTGGTGCTCGGTACAAGGCCATCGGTAAAAATAAAGTATTCCTAAAAGTCTGCCTCCTGAAATAAAAGCTGGCCAAAGTGGAATGAATTAAATCGAAAAGATTTTTTTGGTATATGGAGTTTCATACGTAACATACAACGTATGAAACTCTATATACCAAAAAACTCCTCTTAGCAAATATCATAATATATGATTTAACGAAAATTAAAGAAGAGAAGTCACTAAATAGGAAAATGCGCCTACCTGCAATAGCATACTTTCAAGATTTTTTTTCACTTATTACTTACATTACATGTATTCAGTAAATACTACTAAAGTATGCGTAAATAAACAAATAATGGGTATTTCACTAGCGTGTTTAATTTACACTAGAACCTTTTCCATATTGGATCAGGCGGCCAAGCATATCGATCTTACTTCAACCTTATTCAGAGGTCTTTTGTTAGTAACGCCATAGGCCATCAGATAACGCTTGAAATGGTGGGTAATCGCATGTAATGCTCAAGAATAGTGCGGCGCAGTGGTGGTGGATAAGAAAGCATCGCGCCAGGCCGGGCCAGCCTTGACCACGCTGGCCTGCAGGTGATCAGATCGTATCTTACACTATCGCTTTGTTGAGTCACCTTTGTGCTGTAAGGTCATCTGCTCATTTACTTAGATAAAGAAACGGACGAGCCGCTACAACACCATTGTTGGTGTGTTCCCCGACTGATTAGATTACATTACACGAAAACAAACCCATAAATATTGATTATAAGTTCCAAACGAATTCATTTACGAAAACTTATCCTTTTAGTTCAGTTAGTTTAACATTATTCAGGTATTATGAAACAGCGGCAGAGTTAATAAATTGTTATTTGTGAGCCATTTAGAGCATAGCAATTTTAATTGCGGAAATGTCAACACGAAACATAATTTCATTGTGATTTGATTTAAAGATACTAGTTGTAATAAATTAAGCGGAGAAGGTTTCTATTCCCTTATGAATATGGTTAAATAACCCATTAGCTAAAGTACTTTTAGTTTAGAACGTTATATATAGGTAATTAAGGATCATAAGGAAACATTTTACCTTCGTTCGGCTTGTCATGTTAAAATGATAATGTAAAATGAAGACCCTATTTTCGCTTAGCTACCAACCACTTTCATAAAGCCAAAATGTATTTACCTACAAAGTTTCCGTGGCTATCTTTTGCTTAAGTTTATCATAACTTATTTTAATTATAAAGCTAATAATGGGCATACGTACTTAAGCATGGCACAAAATGAAACAGACTTAAGTAGGTACCTACTTTAACCCTAGAAAGACAATAATCTGCGTGAAATTGACGCATTCAAGAAATATTGCTTTATCTTTCTAACCATTGCGAATGACGCGTAGCGCGTGCAGGACATCTCAGTGGTGACCTAGGGAGCCCTCCCCAAGGCGTGTTTATTACACAGATAATAAGTCTGAACAATTTTCAAATATTACGACCGAGTGAATCGAAGTGAGGTAGGTATGATTTATTCATATCTTTAGTGTTTTGGACTTACCTTACTTTTGTTAGTTTTTCATATTGTCACTATATATATTTTACGTGTGTTAATGTATGTTTTATATATGTATTTATGTTTATACGTGCAATCACAAAACGTAGCTATTATGGGTCGTCGAAATTTGTATGAAAACCATACTTTTCGGATCTTGTAGAGAGTGTTGGCGAGGACAATGAAAGTAAAGTGGTAGACCATAAAATCGAATATGAAGTGCAAATTGCTATGGAAGGTGTTTTACAGAGGAGCTTATACTAGAATAACGTACTTCCTCTTCATATCGCTCTTCCAAAATAAGAACAAGAAGTACAAATGCATCATGCAGTATAGAATAAAAGAGAGTAGAATACTGGCTTATGCCGAAGCGGTTTTAGATGCAATTAAAATAAAAACACTGTTTAGGTACATTACAATTAATAGTATCTCAATTATTTTAAATACCTATGTGCTAAAAATGACTGATTAATGGTTAAAGTACTTAATTTGTGATAATTAAAAAAAACTTATTCAAAATTCATTATTTTTTTAGAAGTTTATAGTATTAGTTCATATTTTGATATTTTTAAAAAATAAAATATTAATATTGTGACTATAACATTTGTTGTTTAATTTACATAACAAAAAATATGATCCCCATTAACCGCTTAACTAATAAATTAAAGTATGCGTCATTTTTACGCATGTCTCATTATGATTATCTTTCTAGGGTTAAAATATTTCCAATGATGATGTTAATGACATTTTAAAAGGTTACTAATACATGTAACACCGCTTTAATTTGAATTTATTGCAAAGATTGTACGACGTACAGCTTTTTATGTTGTTTAAAAGGAAACACTTTCGTTTCAAACTTTTGCGAAACTTTACCATGTTGTTGTATATTTTGTAATTTCTATAACAAGCTCGTTAAAATATCCAAACAAGGTAAATTTCAAACAGCTTGAATTAACTGCAACTGACCTTTGAAAGTAAGTAATTGAGGCTGTTAAAAACAGCTTGAAAAGAAAAGCTAAGGAATTATATAACGCTAGATATTAAATACATAGGTACTTTCAAAGTGGCCAAAAGTGGTGAAATTATAATTATGTAAGTAATAGTTATTACGTTTTAATTTGAAACACTTCTCATTTAATTTAAATTAAGTTGTTTGTAACGTGATACTTACAGACACGCGATACCACTTCCACTGTTTATCAAATTATTTTGGAACACCGCTTAAATAATTAGCATCTATGTTAGCTATGCTAACAGCTTGTTGAAACTATTTTTATTATGTTAGCACTAATTACCTCAACTTGTCGTTCGCATACAACTATTACCTAAAGAATGTCTCATGAAGAAAACTTCGCGATTCAATTTAATTAAAAATTTATGACTTAACGGTGACTTAGTTTGAAACCAGCACATGCTTAAGTGCCGTAAGACGGTTTCATGAGATATTCACATCTATGAAAGCAACGGCCGTTAGCAACACACCGAGCCGTACGCACATTCATCAATCATGAAAAGGCCGCGTAAGAACCAGCCCGGTTGGCACTTTATTTACTTCTGAAAATGTATTACTCATAATGAATAGCCACTTACTCAAATCTCTTATTTTGACGAATCCACGCAAAATGCCAGCATGGCAAGCGTGGCAAGTATCGTAATTGGTGAACTTCGATCTAGGCCGCTAATGTGCCAGGTTGGTACCTAAAGTTAAAATCGATCATTTTGGAGGTTATATCATATCGGTTTGGAGGCCCACGTTTGCACAACGCTAACAAGTTTACTTTACCTACTTTTCATGCGAGTGAACGGCGAACATCGAAATATCGCGATCTCTATAACGATTGTAGTCTTTGGCTTTCCGTCAAATTACGGTTGCGGCAAAGCACTACAAAGTCGACAGAATTATATAGCTAATATAATAATAGACATGACAGCTCACACACTCACGGAGGAGCTTTAAAGTTTTCCGCAGACATCGCATCTATTGCGAAGTTAGGTAAGTTCCTTTGTTATGAATTCAAGTTTGGGCATACTATTGTACCTATGTGCAATGCGTACCACAGGTACGCTGCCCACAAGAAATATCATACACCTACAAACCTATGTGCAAAAATAGAATGTGATTTCATACGAGAGTTAGTATGTTGTTGTAATTACTCAACACAGTCTGTTGGCCATCAATCACGTCCTTCAGTCTGTAATTATGCCATAACTTAGCCGTGTAACCGTGCTCCCGATTGTTTAGCAATTAATTTTAATCACTAGGTACGTAGGCATGGCATGGTTTCTGTTTACGAGCTAAACAGTACCTATGTTCAACAAATATGACACATTGCCGGTCAAGTGGAGCTCCGCGTGACCAGCTGTACCTATTGTGATTAAATGGGATGATTTAGTTATGTGAGCGCTGAGCTAAAAATAAGCGAACTGATGTATAATTTTTTTGTATACAAAATACCAAAATTAGACACAAGTTTGAACCACAGATAACATAAAACTATGTTCGTATGTATTATAAATGCTCTGAGATGAATCTCATCTATTAATATTGCTCTGTTTATATCCTTCATCAGAAACAGAGTTACATCATCAACACGGGGAGTCCCTTTACGGTTCAGTGAAGGAAAATAATGGGCACGTGTCTGTATTATTTTATGCACCGCTTCATTCTGTTTTACCACAGCATTAGTGAAATTATTTATGCATTAATTTAACAGCTCGGGCATGTTTACTACCTACGTACACGAACCACAGTAATTTAAATGAATGCATGCGTTACCTTTTATTTGTACTTATTATATACTTACACACAAATATTTGTATTCGTAAACTAGCCAAAACAAACGCGAATAACACTGAAGTTACCTCCTGTTGATTAAACGGCCGTTGGAGTCATAAATGTCAGAGACAAAGTAAAGTTAATTAGCGTTTGAAACGTGTATCGTTCACCCACGCTAAATGTTGCCGCCAAAAAGCAACGCCAACGCGCTCCCAGCTCAGTTAGATGAGGTTCATTTGGCTACAAGACCAGCATCTGCGGCTGGAAGTGTTTGGCAGACCGGGACGGATATCTGCTGCTTTTGCTGGCATCATGGTGCAGGTTGAGAGCCAAACGACTCCAGCATACGTGTTTAATTCCACAGATGGCACAGGATTAGAAAGCCGTGTAAAATTTTACCCATTTCATAATAACTACTTTACCGTAGCAATTTTTAAACCAAGAACTTATAGAAAAGCAAAGTTTTAAGTAGATCATGGTATTGAGATATTTTATATCTATCTGTTGCGTGAACTTATACTTCAAACATAGTTTAAGACCCATTTAGCTCGTTGAGCGGACTTCCGTTGGACAACACAAGCACACTTTACAAAACTAGTTAGCCGGCTGTGGAGCGCAAAGCTTGCAATATTGATTCCGATATCCTACTCGTTTTATACTGAAGCTACATTTCTATTTTGAACAGTAGACCAATTTGTTCTGGTTTATTAGTTCTCTGTATCACGTGCCGTCAAGTGGATTAATTTAGTCTTTACTTTAAAATCATAACTGGCGAAATGAGTGTGTATTATAGGTACACCTCAACCTAAGCCTAAAACTACAGGCGTGATGGTATATTTATATTTAAAATGCATAACTATTGACTTTCTAGAAAAAGAAAAGAAAGAAAGAAAATAAATTTATTTGACCCACACAATATTCAAACAATAAAAACAGAAAAAGCTTAAAACAGTATTGTGTTGTGTGCCTCACGGCTACGCCAAGACCAGTTCTAAAATACTATTCGTTTTTGCCACGTCTATCTGATATTTTTTTTAGGAAACGGGCTTATAATGTTCTTACTTGCTGCACAACCTGTGTCAGCTTATCGTACATTCTTGTATTATACCTACATACTCCTCACCGTATTTCCGCAAACCTTATCGCTTCATAGCTCTTACACGACATCCCTAAACTGAGCATGGGGCAGTAAACGGATTCGATAACGAATAGATTGTAGTACCTACAGTGTTATTAGTGTTAATGTCAATTGAACTTGGTCCATGCCGATTACACCACATGAGAACTAAACGTACGTAAACCTAGTTTGTTCTATAATAGGTACATGAAAAATTATACCTACGAACATCGCATGATTTAGATATTGCTTGGAAACCAAGTTTATGCTCTAGTTCTTCCGCTTGGCGCTGAGAAGTTTATGTGAAAAGGAGTTCCAATTAGTGATTTGGCACAGTGCTGCAGTGTTTGGTTCGAATCATAACTATAACTTACCCCGACAGGGACCAAGACGTTGTTTTCGCCTCTCGATATCTCCACCAATCATTTATTCTTTTTTTATTAGAATATCTAGCTGCACGACGCATGCCAAATGCTAATTTTAGAGCTTTTACTGAAACCAAAAGATGATTTGATAAATCTATTGTAATACCACAACTTTTCCGAGCATGATTTATAAAACGGTTTGAGCGAAGTAGGGTGTTAAACTTATTGTTTACGTGTGTTATAAAAATAAACCATATTAATACTATAGAAAACAAGAGGGTAGGATGCACCAGCTTCCTACAAAAGTTTTGGCATCATTCAAATCTGCAACAATACATTCTTCCTCTGACAAAAATAATATTCCTGTAACTATTTCAATGTCAACGGTCGCCTTAATATCCGCCAAGTTGTGTGCATTGTCGCGATAACTGGATTGGTTCCACTGATTGATTGGCCGTCGTGGGGAGGTACGTTCGCGAGGAGGGACGGGTCGGTGTCCACTTATAATGAAGCCATTACTATACCGCCCTTCCTAAACTCCCACCCTACTGTCGAATTAAATCGCAAAATGCACCTTTTTACTTACCATATCGTTCATGTGAATAAGTGCTGAAACTAATAGCTATGCAAATGCAACTGCTTTGACAATGACACTGCAGGAATTTAAATCGTTTAAGATACTTAGAGGTATTTTATTATTTCCCCTGGGAATGTATTTTACACCGGTTTGTATTTGTTAACAAAGACGGTATTACCTATCTATTTATACCTACTTATGCGTTTGGGATATGAGGTTGTTTGTGTGTTTATCTTTTACCCTTTTCCTCCAAAACGACTGTTTTCCTTGAGTGTTTAGGTTCTTTGTGGGATGTGTGGAATAACCAAAATAAGGAAAAATGGTTTATTTTTACTAAACAGAGTTTATTTTTCTCTTAAACATTACGAGTATCACAATAAACATTAAGTAATACATGTTACAGTACATTTTATGTTCGATAACAGTAATAGGTATGAAAATATTGTTCAACAAACTGATGTTAAAGAATAAGGCATCTCGCGCACTAGACGAACACGACCACGACCAGTGGTCGCAGCGACCAGGTAAACTATAGAAACCGATACGAATCGCGCACTTTGTCGCAACGGCCACGGACCACAGACGATTGGCTAGAGTCGTAGCCGTCTAGTGCGCAAGATCCCTATTTGATATTTAAACTTACGTTAAAAAATCCCTATAAACATAAATATAAGCATAAGTATAATTAATAATAATGCCTACCATCAGTGTCACATGTCGCTTCTTCATCATTCATCAGCAGCTATTTCCCACGGCTACGTTTACACAACTACGCGCTAGGCGGCAATGGAGTATTTAAATTATTACAGGGACCAACCTTATGGCACCCGATATTTTCCCATGCGATTACGGTTTCAGTTTTGAAAAACACAGAACAACAAACAGAACAGTGTTTGTGTGTTTGAATAGGAAAAGATCACAATTTTTATGGTTAAATTCCCGTAAGCGGTTTCGCACCTTGCTCAACCACTACCGCATATATGTTACAGCCCAAACCGCATTGCCCAAAATTGATTTTCCCGTATTTTTCTATTCCATTGCGGGCAACCGCATGCGGATACGGGAGGAAGCCGCGTCTGTCAGTAGCTGAGGGCCTAGACAAGTGACAATCGCTTCATATTTCTACAACGACTTTCAACAGGATTGACATAAGCTTTTCGATAGCATAAGTCAGTCCTATACACTTTTGCCTTTTGCATCATCGTTATCGCTGATAGAATGTCAATTTGTTCTTAGTTCTTTCTTTCTAAAATTTTATTTTAGTAACACCGAGCTAATGTCTTAGTTCATCATCAGTCTCAACTGCCTCGCAGCTATGGTACTTAGAAGACGTGTCAGGACAGCTATCAGCCACGGATAAGTCGTCTGATGAAGCGGCTGGAGCCTCGTGGGCTGCTAAAGGCATCAGTTCTTCGTCGCCCCCGTTATATGTGTTGTTACAGTTGCGTTTCATAGCGGTGTGAAGAGGTTCCGTGTCGCGAGACCAGCAATCTGTGAAGGAAGGTTCTGTTAGTTTATCTATCATTTTTGTTGAATACTGCATCGTTGATATAATAGGTTTCCAACTCTCTTTTCAGAAATATTCAGAAATATATATTTACATTTGAATAGTTGATTGAAAGGCCAAAATAACAACAATTATGCATTATAAATTGACAAGATTTACTAACAAAATAACCGATGCGCACGCGCTATTTGATTTAAAAAAATCTACTTTGCAGCACTTGAAAAAGTTTAAGCACTCTTTTTTATGAAATTATCTGTATACACCCAGCAGACTTGTTAAGAAAAAGTAAATATTTTGGATTGGAATCTTCCGTAGCATAGCAGCCATCAGTTTGTTGTGTTAGCATGCACCTTGCACATATCATATTTATGTTTTAAACAAACGTGAATATGAAAACTCTTAGTACTCTCTCTTGAGTACCAGGAGGGCTTGCACGTCGTGATAAGATACCCCACACTAAAGTATCAAATTAATGCACAGTTGCGGCTTTAGGAGTCGGCTGTCATATAGAATTTATGCAATCGTAGAGACTTCGTAGCGCCGTAGCGGCTTCGTAGCACCGTAGCTCTGGCTTTTTATGAGTTGGCTTTATGCAACGCCAAAAAGGTTTCTCTAATCCTGGCTTGAATAGAACTATTCAAGCCAGGATAAGATGGCAGATACAACATTATAAAAAAAAAACATATACGATAATTATTAACTTAAATCCTACTCACTGGGTCGTTTTTCAGGTGGTACAGGCTGAACTGTGGTCGGCGGTGGTAGCTTGCTAGCACCACGAAGCTTCCTCGGACTTCTCGCAAGCGCATGAGATATGCTCGGCAGCCTAATGTCAAGATGCGATCCTCTTTCAGTAACAATCTTGTTGTTCATCGCATACAACTTCGTAGTAATGTCTCGAGCAATCAGCGTAGTCACCACGCACGCGAGGTAAGGCTCCTTCACGAACAAATATTCGAGGGAACTCCGCTGCCAGTACACGTAGCGGCACGATGACGCGGCTACTATCGACACCTACATGAGAGACTTGTTTCAGAATAAAAGAATAATTATTAGTTGGTATTGTAAGGCGACAAATAAAGTGCCTGCGTGCCGCAATACAATAAAAAAAAAAAACTTCATTCGTCATTTCTTTATTGTACATACATTATTATTATTTATGACAGGCAAAGTTACTATCAGCAGCACCAGAGCTCGGAGTTTTGACTGTGTTCTATTTTGAGGACTAAATTATTGTTGCTACGACGTAGCTGACGTAAAACCATCGCGCCTACGCTCGGCTACGACGTCGTAGCAAATAACCGACTCGCTACGCGGTTAGCCACTATTTGTGGCTAACAAATCTGAACTAATTTTGCACATTGACAACTTTATTGAGGCATTTTTTGAAATAACAGTAATATTGCAATCCCAAAATGCAATCACTCAATGTAATGCAAAACCATCTATTATTTGATTCTTTTTTAAACGGAGTATCGTGTAAGTAGTGATTTTTAACGACCTGCTGACCTATTTTTCAAGATTTTTTTACTACAAAAAGATATAAAGCACATAATTGAACAGATATCATGACAGCAGCACGTTATTTCACCATGCGATTACGTAAAATAGTACCGGCCGTTATCGCGGTTGTGTAAAGAAAGCTATTAGTGAACTTGATGAGTGCCTGACGCCACGTGTGGGCGGTGGAGCGTGATATGTAATAAAATAGCCGCCCAAAAATGTGCTTTATTATTATTATGGGAATATGATGGGTGATTGAATTAAACGGGGAACACGCATGGCATATCCATATTGATAGGTTAATGTAATATAATTCTCATTAACAACTAGAACAGTGTGGAATATTTGCAAAAAAGCTTTTATTGAATAAGTACAGTTTCCAATTATTGTCTAAATATAAAAGAGCATGTATGCCTTATAAATACCTAACAATAATGATATGCATAACCACACATAGGTACACGTTATGCTGCGGTCTGCCATGACACGACTCGATATCCAGTTTTCTGGTGAGCATGCACGTTAAAACCCTTTGAGCTACACAATCGACATATTTCCGAAAGCCCCTAAGGTGACATACATTCTGATCCAGCCATCTAATAAAATGTCGAACAGAATCTGTTATCATAGTGATGCAACAATTTTCCACAAGATTTATCGATAAAATATATATTTGTCTATAAATAGAAGTGCTACATTAAAAGTGAATGTCTACAGCTCAATGTGATTGATAGCCAAAGAAGCAATTTAGGTAAGTCCCGCACGTCTTTACGAGACTGTTTAGACTTCATCGATATTTAACCTAGTTTCTTGCATTTATAGCCACTTCGGCTGTTATACATATCAGGCAACAATTAGGTCAACGGAATGGGGTAGGTAATGCCAAAGAACGATCAACGACTGTGTATACCGAACGCAAAAATAATATAGAACTCGGTCGTAATTATACGAAAGATAAAATTCGGAACTAAGTAGCTGTATTAGACGGTCTGTTGCAGTTTATAGAGCACAAATCAATCTGCCTAGCCTTTTCCCAACTATATTGGGGTCGGCTTCCAGTCTAACCGGATGCAGCTGAATACCAGTATTTTACATGGAGCGACTGCCTATCTGACCTCCACAACCCAGTAACTGGGTAATCCGATACCCCTTGATTAGACTGGTTGTCAGACTTTCGTGCTTCTGACGACTCGTAACGACTGTCAAAGATCCACAAATGACAGCCGGGACCAACGGCTTAACGTGCTTTCCGAGGCACGGAGGAGTCTCGATATGTGAAAATGGTCACCCATCCACGGACCAACCCCGGCAAGCGTAGCTTAACCTGATTGATCGACCCGAGCGGCTGTTATTACTTAGCCACGAGCTGCAGTTTATAGAGCACGGTACCTAATATTCTACTGAGTTCAGCACAGGAGTTTTGTATAAATTATTTACGTATGAATGCAAGTTAACAAAATACGTTTATCCTATCCATGTTAGAATATTCTTCATTATATATTATATATAATTACACATTTATTTTCTTATTATTGTACACCCTAGAGGTATTAACTTCTTTAATGTTGACCAACTTGATTGGCTAACCACCTGCTGCAACAATAAACAATATGCTATTCTATAAAAACATATTTGCATAGAATTGAGGGAGAATGAGACGATTCAATAAAAAAAAACGCGGTGACCTAGTAAACGGTGCATAAACCCCTCATATCTGAGCAGCGGTAATACCATTGAAGGAAGCTTTTTACTTAATGGTGCCGTGGGGGTTGAGTTGGTAACCGATCCCATAACTTCTTTGTATATGACTCAGCTTCGCGGCCCCTGGCGCAAATGTATCACTTAGCTATACGTGACACATTGTATGATGTAAGTACGTAAGGTAAAGGCGTGATAAAACTTCTTATCTTCTCTGCCTCGTATTTTGTAGTAAAATCGTCAGCGTACTGTGTGATAAGAAGTTCGGAAAATATTACTACGCTAAGCGTCTATTGACGCTCGCTAGGTATTACGCGGTAAGCCTAGGCTGTATTTATCTGACTGATATTAAGTATTGAATAGTTTTTTCCGTTGCCCTGACAATTTGTAAGTAATCATGTACTTGTAATATTGCAATTACTATGTAGTTAAGCGGAATAACCCATGTCATGTGTGAAATATGTCGCATATTTTATTTTTTCGCAAAGTAACGCCTGTTTTTCTTGGTTTTCAGTATTCTTCGTTCAAACATATACACCAATATCACTACTATACAGTTAAGGCCACCTTAAATCTTATTCAAAAAGCGTTATCACAGCTGACACTTTGACTAGAGTAATTGCAGGCGTACATCGGTAGGCCAGCGAGGTGTTTCGGCTTGGACACGCGCTGGAAATTTATGCGATTTAGCTTGCAGTTGTTTATGACCCATCCCGTAAAGCTTGAAGTGCCTAGGTATACTCTCTGTGATAACGACTGTTGGCCTGCTTTTACCTGATACTTACCTAAAGATTATGCAAAAAAAACTCATATGTCAAATCAATCGAAGCGAAACCAGGCATTATTTTGAGATGAGCGAAATGGTTTTGATTTCAATTTTGGTCAGTTCAGTTTCAGTCAGGGCATTGATTCGTTTGAGATTAGTTACGGCGTAACAAAAAATGTGAGCCAAAGATGATTTAAGTAATGTGTACACTAGATTTTTCTATAAGTGCCTACACTGTAAATTACCTTTTTTTAACTAATTTAACTTAAGTTACTTAAATACAATTTATGAGTTAACCAATGCAGTCTAGCTCCTGCTGCACCGGTGTAGATAACAAATTATTTTTTTACCCGACTACGGCGAAGAAAAAAGGAGGGTTATGATTTTGACCGGTATGTATGTATGTATGTATGTGTATGTATGTTCATCTGTTCCCTCCTATCTTCCAAACCACTTATCACAATTTGACAAATTCGGTATCGTTAGAAGCGTCGTGATTGTCCGCTGGTTATAGGCTATGTAAAGTCACATTAAATTAAAAATGGCGCCCTCTAGAGGAAGTAAAGTGAGGAACTTAAAAAAAAAAATGGTTTAATCGTACCATGTTGGGTATCAAGTGAAAGGGCTTAATGAGCACATTTCAAAAATATATATATTATAACCCCAAAAGAATTAAAAAAAAATCAAGTAATAAAAAACTAAAACCCAACTACGACTTAAAAGGTATAAACAAGACACCACAGACAGACAAATTAAAAATCCGGAGTCACACGTAATCTGTTCGATTTATGCCCTAACACGTGTGACTCCGGATTTTTAATTTGTCTGTCTGTGGTGTCTTGTTTATACCTTTTAAGTCGTAGTTGGGTTTTAGTTTTTTATTACTTGATTTTTTTTTAAGAATAAAATGTACGTAATGGGAGTAATTCCTTGTACTAGTATTTATTTAAGTACAACTTAAACAAACAAACACGACGAATTTAAACAATTATCTACACGCTACAGGCTACAGGTTACCATACAAATACACAGTTATCATACAAAAAAAAAAAAACTAAAAGATAATCAAAACATTCATCCACATGGCCCTCTCCGCTTCCTAGGTATATCCTTAAGACAGCTATAGGACAAGAAGACTCAACCTAAAATAAAAATCGTGATCGAAAGAGTAGGTAACTTGATATTTACCCGACCTTTACTCAACTAAAACCTTTGTACCATTTATTTAAATAGGTTAGTAGGTTCGGAGCATTTACTACAGAGTACAGTGTCAGGAACTCCACTCCCCTTGAATAATGAACTCATCAGTCGGCCACCCAACCGTGTTAGTTAGCCCCATTCCCTTACTTAACAAGGTGACGTTTTACACCAAAGCATTATTACATGAAATAAGAAGCCTTTAGATGACATCAAACGTGACGGTAATATTAAGGAATATAGCGATAAATGGGTCTCACTTGAGGGAATGTGTTCTATTAGATATTGAACGTTTGTCGATGATTGGGAGAGATTACAATACGGAAATCATAACATCAAAGCAGCAGGCAAGTAACTTACCCTATTGTAATTTAACTAAAAACTTACCTACTTTACTTGACAGGCTAGTTGATGTTAACAATCCAATAACATCGAGTCATTTTTTTTTTAACTCCTATTGACAACAGTGTATTACTCACCTTAAATTTTTCATCAATCGTGGCTCTACTGGACTCGAACTCGGGAGAGTCCAAGAACTCACACGGTAGAATTGGATGCAGGAACTGATGACCGCTCATAACGTTGACCTAGACATAATTATTTTTATATATTGTTTAGCACGGTGCGTCTAGGTACCAACCTTCACTCGTGTGAATACAACCTTCACGAATGGGTATAGTTTTAGGATTCATCTGGTTCTGCTGAAGTTTTTCTTCGTTAAAGTACCTAACCTTTTTGTGATATTAGTCCTTGGATCAATCGAAGTAGGTAGGTACTACTAAGAAGTCTAATCAACTAAGAATGCTACTCAATAAAAAACCTAAGTGTAAGTACACAAGTATGTTGGATTAATTAAAGTAACTTCTGGTCGGATTTTACAACGGCTTTCACCACGAGCAGTACATTTGTAAGAGGAGATTTGGGAGCATTAAGTTTGGGAGTACTAAGCGGGGTGCGAAGTTGCTTACAGACCGCTAGTAACTTGTACAGTAAAGTAGCCGGCAACGAATTGAACTATCTTTCCTCTTATTGCCCCCAGTAAACTTTCAAGTACTTACTATGCTGTTAGGTTTCGTAACTATCGGAATGTTTGTAAAAGGTTTACACCCAAATACCGTAATTAAACGTTTTGTTCCGTTTATTAGTGGTGTATAGATAGTTGAGTTAGTTTAGTCAAGTCTAAAGTGAAAATACTCTAACGTATCCCAAATCTACTAGATGCATTTCATTCGAAAGGTCCAACACCGTACACGTACTACGGCAAACGTTTTCCGATCAATTTTATCAGGGCAGCTCAATAAATTGATGGTTTGGTAAAGAGTGGGAATCGATATACCTACTCTAATATTATCTAAGGGTATCGTATAAAAAGGCACGTGCGCGTCGTTAGGTGAGGCGCGGTACGATACGTATTCATTACAAACATTGGCACGTGCTGCCTGAAAAATTGTTTTAAATTTTCTAACTCTATGGTTAGCCGCGGGAATATAAACTTTATATCTGCTTTTGTGAACCGAAAGCTTTTATTATTTAGTACCGAAGATTTAAGGTCCATATTACAAATCGAATTTAGTGTAGAAAATGAAAGGAAGTGGGATAAACAGGACTAAAAATAAAAATAATAAAGTAGATATAGGTCGGAAACACTGTGATTACGTGATGATGACAATCCAACTTTAAGTATATCTCCGGGTAAACAAAGATGGAACACATTTATTTTATGGTTAAAGAAATTTATTTCTCAATAAGAAATTACAAAGATTTCACTTACTTGAGAACATTTTTAAACTTACAATAGGTATAGTTATAAAGAACATAGGTATTTTTACATTTTTTGTTTTTTTTTTAAAAGCAGTTCTCTCTCTAGGTAATTTTCTCGAGATTAAGGCCTGCTGCTCTAAGCTTGTCATATCATGAGCAAAAAAAAAATGTTTTAATTGAAGCTTTAAATAAATGCAATGAATTATGGCCTAGTTTATCTGAAGGTTTTCTAAATTACTCTTCTTTAATACCTACTAAGTACAACCGGATGTAGGTAAATTAATGTTTGGTGAAAGATGCTATTTTCAATACTCTTTAGGCTCTTAATTCTGATTTCATTAATAGACCGGAGATGCCAAGTGCTTTTCAAAATTCCTGGAAGAAAATTTTAAGTAAAAAATACATGGTTCGCATTTTTGGAGGAAGAATTACTTCACAATCCTAGACCATCATCTCAATAACCCTGGTACCAAAAGGAGCGTTTGTAGGAAAAGTTGGAAAGTTTGTTTAATTTTCTCTTCCATATTATTACGTAGCTCTTATGAAGTGACCTACTAAACATGGGTAAAACCAATAGGGTAGGTCACATGAATTATAAGTACCGAAGGGAATGAATAAATAAATAGTTAACATACCACACACTCCTTTCGCGTCAAAAATGTGGCTAGACCGTGTTCACAAAAAATATCTATGCGTACATTTTTTATAAGGTTAAAGTTGAGTTCCGGCGCCCGAGTTTCAGTCAGTGTGAACAGACGGCCACAGCCCAGCCACATCCCCGACACAGTACAGATTATGCGGTAAGACCTTAACCGGAAGCTCCGACTTCAAGAATTCGTGATCGAAGTAGGGGTCCACTACGGAGAGGTGGGTTAATGACCGCTTATCTTATTATAATTTTTACCTTTCCAGCGAGCAGTAACCCAAGCCGGTCGGTCTTGGTAAGGTTCTGCATGGCGTACGCTTCACCCGCGTGCAAAGACATCACGTGCGCAAAGTCCGGGGACACCATGCGCTTGAACTGCAGTCTTGACACCTACACCATCATTGAGATATAAATATCCTAGACGTATAAGAAATAAACTTACATAATAGACCTGTAGAAACTAGGTAGTCATAAAAATCATGGTCCAAATCAAAGGAGCTTCCAAACAGAATTTGACTGGCTATTCGTCGTAAGAATGTCTTTGTCACTACGCAGAATTGATGGGTCAGCGGGTTGCGGGGTGAGGTACTGCGCAGCGAGTAGCGCACTTCTGAGCCGTAGGGAACAGTAGTAGTGATAGGGTTCCGTTTGGCACCCTTCGGGTACGGAAACCTAAAAATTAATTGATGTTCGTTGGTAAGCGCATCTTGAGAATGGCTGGACCGATTTGGATATAATTTTTTATTCAGGACATTTTCAACCCTAAGGTATTTATTTATACATTACCTTGAACGGTTCAAACAGGGTATGATAAACTTCTTCGAGCTCAGGGTCAAATTTGACGGGTCTCATCTCGTAAACCAAGTAGACGACTTGTGCGAGATTCAGGAACACGAAGCCGAAGTTCCAGGAGAAGGCATCGGGTGAGCATATCACGTGCCATGCCCATATTGAGTACAGCATAAAGGCTAGGACGAAATAGTAATATTATGTAAGTAGGTAACTAGACAGATAAAGCAACAGGTAGGTAGGTACAAAAATTAAAAGGTAGTTGGTTATCCAATAAGTAGTAGTAGGGCCGTAGAGGCACAGGCGGCGTAAGGCGTGGGCGACGTGGGCCACCGCCTACGGTCTTGCGGTCCGAGGGGCCTAGCACCTCGAAGGTTTACGCATTAAAAAAGAGGAACGCGACAAAAAAAAAATTAAATAAATATATTGACATACCTACCAAAAATATTCGAGCTCGCTTTTCTCGCTCTAGCAGTATGTATTCGTTTAATGCTGTACAACGAATACATGATGCTAGAGCATGTATGAGCTCGAAAATTTTCCGTTTAAGTGAATGGTCAAAAGAAAACCTAACCTGTTTGAGGTAGTGTGCTACCATTTTGAGCAGAAGTATATACCTAGTAGTATATAGCAGCTTATATATAAGCGGTAGTGTGCCTACAGTAGTTACTGCTGAAGTTCTTAGAAGCCCCAAAATTAGACTTATTTCGTACCTATTTAGTTATTTCTCAAAATGAGATTGAAGGTTTCAATATTTGATTTGAATTCAGTGTAGGTAGATACCTAGTGTGTTCTATGTATATTCATAAAATAATGAGAAAAAGACAAACTTACCGAATATTAAAATAGTGTGCATCCACAATTGACCTTTCTTGGTACTTGGAGCGCAGTACGAAGCCACGAAGAGCATGTTGGATAGCTAAAATTACACCTAATTGAATCTTTAAGGTTTTAAGGCAATTCATTAAAGAAAACTACGCCTTTTCTATTGTCTCACCTGAAAAAGAGGATGCTGTGTAGTTCTCCAAAGTGGACACCACGGCCAATACCAGGGTCCTGTTTATTTATAAAGACCATGTTCATAATTTTATTTATTGACCAAATATTTATAGTTTCTAGAATCTATGTTACATACCTGAAGGCATTGTGTAATTTACGGAACCAAAATCCTGAAAAGTGCCATTTTCACCGGGCCACGAAAAATTATATTCACCGATTTCTAGAAAATCACTCTTCTTTGCAAACACACCGTGTGGCATTTTAATTAATTTAAGCTAAGCAAATCACTAAAAGATTTTTATTTCTCAACAGATTGCCATCGTATTGTGCACGCGTTCGCGCCAAATCAATAACATCCGTTTTGTTTGCAAACCTAGCGCCATCTACACTATTTCCATAAAATTATTAACTAACATGTGTCACAAATAGTGTATCCTAGCCATGTCAAAATACCGACATCGATAGCTGAGTTGTTCGCATCAGCGATTGATAAATGAGATTTTGATCTATCGTACGCCTCCAGTCTTCAACAAAAAAAGGACAACAAACATTAAATAACCAGCTTTTTTACCCAAGGTAGTAGCTTCCCTTTTTCTTAGTATTTATTTTTTATATTTATAAACAAATCATTGGCGGTTTCTAGTCGGGCAACAGTGCTGCCACCTAGCCACCTATGACGAGCTTTCAGTTGCCCTATTGCTGCAGGATGATTAGTATGATTTTGTAGTTGATATTGTGTTGTTACCAGAGACAAGTCAGTGTTGCATTTGACGTTTTATAATCTATGAATCAATTCTTAATACTTTATCTATGAATCAATTCCTCCTCCTGTCATTCGTATTAAGGTGTGATGTGAATAGGTGCGGAATAAATCCACATAAAAACCTTAAATAATTTGCGATGAGGTAGCACCGGTTACTCAAAAATAACTAAACAACATCTAAATAATATGCCTTAACTCTTTTGTGTTATAAACCTTTTTAATAGTTTTCGCGGGAATGCCGAACATTAATAATGCCTGCGCCGCCAATGGTAAGTCTCGCACACTTGATTAAATATCTTGTGACTCATAAAAACCACAAGAATACTGTACATAAGGCTTAAAAAGAAAATATATTAACATGGCTGTCATTATAACATGAAAATATCCAATGAAACCTGCTAATGAATGACTAGGATTCTGGAATGTGCCAAGGGAAACTGTCTCATAATGTTAGCAAATTTTTGTGTAGTTTTGTTAAAGTACACACTTCATGAGACAGTGGAGGATCAAGGCTTATAGATTAAACTAGATTGCTATAGGTTCCTAATCAGCTGCGCAATCAGCAGCAGCAATTTTTCAAACATTCATGTCAATTTCTGGACTATCAAATCGATTTTGTTCGGCGATTGCTTTCTTATGTACTATAGTTTGCTCATGTACGACAGGTATTTCTAATGTCATACAAAATATTTATTTTATGGGTAACAATACTTTTTGACAGATAATAATCCTTATATTATATGGGACAATGTGAATTTACCCAAAACCGTATGATACATAGCCTTTCCTCATCCTATCATCTATATTATGTATATTTTATTCAAGTATTTGTTGCACATAATAAATAGTTGCTTGTAATATTGGGGCTATCTTGATTCTAATCAATATAACTTTATCATTCATCAGCATCAGTTCACTGCAGCTCCATGATGTGTCACTGCCATAGCCTGTTTCATAATGTTATGAAACTGTCATGAACATCAAATCATGAGTGCAATCGCGTGTACCTTTAACAAGTGATCTAAAAAAATTCAATGGATTCATAACATCATATACATTTTGACATACAATTAATGTAATGTTTGGTTTGTCTGCTATTTTGTTTTATTCGCTGCTTACACATAATCTCTCACATTATGTTCTTACGTTACTTTCCATTGACGTGTTCCATTTGTAGGCAACACTAACTTCAAAACATACTTAATTCATGTGCATTATAAACATTATGTTTATTTTGTCTTATAGACTAAGTTGTGTTTTAAGAAATTGACTGGTGAATTGTATTCCATATGTTTAACATAATGTGTGTCTACTTCATTTAGCTCAATCTTTGTTTGGGAAATCATGTTTAGATTTATTTAGTGAATTATGTGAAAGACAATGAATAAGACTTGAACTTGACTTTAATTTTTATTGTTATTATGCCTATCGGTGTTTGGTGTCCCTCAAAGTGTGTCAAGCTATGGAAAATAGAGAGATTATGAGAACCATCATTTAACTTTTATGTGTTGCCGGGGATACTGTTGGAATAAAAATAAAAACACAATATTTTTAAAACCTCATTTTTTGGGTTGCATAATGTAAGGACTTAACTGCTATTGTGTTTTTATTTTTATATGTGAGGTGATTGCACTATGTGTTTGCACTATTTTGTTTTTATTTTTACATTATATGTGTCCCTAATTTATCTAAAATAACTAATGGATTATGCTTTATTACCCGACTGGAGAAGGAGGGTATTGTTTTTCGAAAGTATGTATGTATGGTATATCTATTTCTCTGGAATGCTGTGCAACCTAAACGGCTTGATGGATTTTAAGATATGAAGTGTCATTAGATTCGTCTTAATTGTGGGAGTGACATGAGCTATATAATACATATTACATCTGCAAATGCAAAAAAAGGAAGCGGAAGATTTTTTAAACAATATTGGTATCAAATGGGAGCTAGTAATGATTTAATTCCAAATATATATATATGTATATATACATTAGACATATATTAATAAAACTAATAAGCTTGAAATGAAACAAATTATTTTTTAAAAACCCTGACTGCTAAAACACATAATTTTCTGAAAAGAGAAAAACAACCAATAACCCGAAATATGCTGTAACTGTTTTTTATGTCCCCACCTGCAAAAAAAAAACATAATTGTTTTTCTCTTTTCAGTTACGGGTTTTTGTTTTTTAATAATTTGTTTGTTACTATTCTTATGCAAAGCCTCTGCAGAAATCCTTACTAATTTTATAGGGAAAAGGGAATTTTATAAAATTATTTACATTTTGTTCTCATCTGCTTGCTATTTTCCTTGCTAACTTTATTAATATTCTGTAGACAACCTTACTACTGAACTATGTCCTTTAAAGAAACCCGTGCTAGGTTTTTCCCTCAATCAAATTTTGCAAATGGTATTTGGTTCTCCCGGTGTGTATTTTCGTTTGATTATACTTGTATGTTGCCGAGCCTAGGATTCTCCCAACTATGTTGGGGTCGGCTTCCAGTCTAACCGGATGTAGCTGAATACCTTTTTATTTTTTTTGAGGGTGAATGACTTCTCCCGCTCTGGGCGGAGCGGAAGGGCGTGTCAGACTTTTATTGACTAAAACCCACCCGTGTTCCTTCAGTTGCCTGATGCCAAGGTCCCGGTATCCCTTTCGGACTAACCCGCAACCCTGGCAGGCGTAGCGGAATACCTGTACACAGTATTGGTTTTTACATGGAGGACTGCCTATCTGACCTCCACAACCCAGTAACTGAGTAATACGATACTCCTTGGTAAGACTAGTTGTCAGACTTTCGGGCTTCTGACGACCCGTAACGACTGTCGAAGATCCACGAATAACAGCCGCAACTATTTGAGATTAGAATTATTACAAATCAAGATCTTTTCACAGTCCACTACGTAGTGGAAAAAGGCCTATAGGAAATGTGTTGTAACTACTTGTAACTTGTTTCTCTTCTACCTGCTTTCAGATTTAAATCTATTTAGCACTACTGATTGATAGCAATATACAATTAAATCCAATGGATCTCCCCAATCTTTTAAAAATAAAAGAATTGGTTTAAAAAATCTTTAATAAGTGGATATAGATTGAAATTCTAATGTAAGCTCATGAAGCTTCAGAATTTGTAAAAAAATTGTGGAGATCCATCATCTAAACTCTGAAGATGTCCCCCATTATTTGATACCGACTTGCCGAAAATAAGGATAGAATGAAACTGGAACTCCACAAAATCAATTATGATGATTAATATTTTGCGATTTATTTAAACAGAATTAAGTATTTATAATTTCACGGATTGACGTTTCCTGATTAGGTAACGCTGAGAGTAAGTACAATTTTTTATGAAGGTAAAAAATTACAATATATGTTTTATGGGTCAAGAAAAACAAGCCATGCACAACAGAATTTAATAAAACATTTATTTTCATCAATTACTTACCTACTACAGTCAAATCAGTTCATATTCCAGAAGAAGAATATAAGTACAGTTCGGTTCGGTTCAAACTTTATGGCAGCTCGGAAGTTGGCTACTCGCTGCGCAGTACCCCACCCCTCATCCCCGCTGACACATGAAATTTACTGCGCAGCGACTCGCCTAATGTTCCAAGCCGCTTTAAATTTAATATTTGAATCGAACTGTATGTGGAATGAACTAGGATTATTTTCCAACCACCACTGTTTTACAATTACTCACCTAATGATGCTGATTATTGCTGATACTACCCAAGTATTCATTCTACTAAGCTGTAAGCGTTTCTTGCACATTTATAAAAGGTCCCGTTGTTTATCACCCAGACTCACCGACCCACCCCACCCAGATCTCAAGACTTTTTTAAATGGCGTAAATTTTATCACTTTAAACATTCCATCATAAAACAGACAAACAGTTAAAATATATGGGAAAATCTGATTAATCGATTCAATTATTACTAAATCCAACTACACAGAGGGTAGGTGCGTACGAAGCCACCTTCCATTTTGCCTTGATGACTTAACAAAATGCATGAACAAAATCTAACAAGAATGCAGCTGCTTTTTCGGACCCTATAGCTTGGATAACATACGAATATTCGATGCAAACACAGTGCCACCACCCACGACCAACAGCTATCCCCGGTAAGGTATACAGACCGTTTGTTTTAAATTGCAGACGAATATGAAGTCATTGGCGAGACGCAGTGGCAAGTTATCGAGAGCAGCGGCGATGAACAAACCATCAACATACACGGCTTCAAGTATTCAAAATTACGGGCTATTTTATTACACACCGTGAGCATATTACTATGTGGATTACCATATTTTGCATTAGCTTATTACCCATCTTACAACCGATACAAATACATAAAATGCAGTCTGAAAGCGGCTGAGGAAATTTGTGGTAAGTTAGTAGACGGATCTGTCTTTCTAAAGGCTGATTTCGACTGACTGCAACGAGTCGGGTCCGAGTCGAATACAGATGGTCACTAAGTGGCGTATCAGTTGAATGTTCGGTGTATTTTGCATCCACGCCTCAGCTTAGGATCGACTCGATGCAGCGTACCAAGAATCGGCCTTTATTTGTTTTTATTAGACCTACTTATGTCAATCAATGTCTACATTATTTGATTACTTTTTAGTTATCGACGCTGATGGTGTATGGTCCACAGAAAAAGTGCTTGAAATTGACCTGAACCTGTCCAACCATAAAGATAACCGACTGCGGTATTTTATGTTCAAGCACAACCGTTTCATTTGGCTTAACGATCAAGGAGTCTTTATCAATGTTCTTGCACTCAATGAGAAACTTACTATTCAATTATTGATGGAAAATATGTCCGGCATAAACAAACGACAGCAAAACGAATTGTAAGTGCATAATAATTACTTAGTTACTTAGCGAATTTACGCAATCAGCAGTAAAAACTAATTAGGTGTCTTGCCTAATTAGTTACATAGTTTAAAAAGTTAATTGAACCCGTTTACGACATTCTTGTTACTTTCAGGATCAAACTGTATGGCTCAAACTCAGTAGAGGTGGAAGTCAAGAGTTACTGGACGCTGTTCAAAGACGAAGTCTTCAATCCGTTCTATCTCTTCCAAGTTTTCTCTATAATACTGTGGTCATTGGATGAGTACTATCAGTATGCGACTTGCGTTTTCATCTTGTCCATTGCGACCTGCATGTTGGCGTTGTATCAAACCAAAAAGGTAATAATAAAAAATATTAGCATGAATATTTAGTTGTTGAGGTCGAGGTTGTTGAAATTGAGGTCCTGGGTGCGATTCCCACGTCGGGCAAAGTGTAATTGGGGTTTCCATCTGGAACTTTTCAGTAACAGCCCGGAATCTGAATTGGTGCCCGATGGTGGCAATAGGCTAGGCTAGCCCCCTATTACATGGAACTTAAACATAACTGGCGAAATGTGGGTGCACTATCGGTAAATCTCTGCCTAACCCTTTGGGTAAACAAGGCGTGATATTTCTTTATGTATGAATATTTGGTGTAACCGTGTAACTAGACAATTCATATCGACATCCTAACCCCGGGTTTACCTACACCAAGATACTAAACATGTATTCCACATGTTGTGTCTACTGTTTTTGCTTGTCGTAACACGTTTCAAACAACGACAATACATGTTTTCTACACGTCCTTTACAAGACTTGTTGAAAACCAGTAACACATCTTGTATATGGGAGTAAACATGGGGTAAAAAAATAAAATCGGTAGACATCCTATCAGGTGTCGTCGGCAAACGGGCAGCAAAGTTAAGGAGCTCCATCGCGTCTGCCCGGCGCATAACTGAATGATAATAAGGGCCTGTGAAAATATTCACATATTATAATTATAACAATATTCTATACATTATTTTATTAGGTATTTATTAACAACTTGAAAAATCTTTAATATATTATGTACAATAATATATTTCTTCCAAACAGATGAGTATCCGTCTCCATAAAATGGCCGGCTCGACAAGTGCGTTCACTGTTACCGTTTTGCGACCGACCCGCATGGGTCGGGAGGAGTGCGTGGTAAACGCTTGCCGACTGGTCCCTGGCGATGTACTGGTGTTGCCACCTGACGGCTGTGTGATGCCTTGTGACGCCATGCTGCTTACCGGAACCTCCATCGTTGACGAAAGCATGCTTACAGGTAGGCAACTGATTGGGAGGTTCATGTACAGCTACGCGATGCTATGTGAGCCCATGTTTCGAGCTGCCGAAGTTTGTTATGTTGGCTGGTGCTTATTAAGTCTGGCTTTGGATATTTCTGTGAACGTTATGTACTTCTTTTAGTATTTTTCTCAGTGTCATGAACTAATGACATAGGTACTCTAGGGGCTGAGCTAAAATGTATTCGAAACAATTTTTATAAAGCTGCTTAATCTTTAAAAAATGACACGGGTTTTCTCTTCACTTTTTTCTGAACGTCTATCAGTTCTGTTGCCGGGCCCCAGCGACAGCTAAATTAATTCTAACTGGACCCATTTCAATTTAAACCGACTACCAATATTGCTTGTTACAATTACACACGCATTCCATCTATAGAAACATACAAAATTGTCATTTATTAAGAATTGGAATTGTCAATCAAATTGTATTGGTTTATGACTCAATATGTAGTTCTATTGATACCTATTATAGTGTTTACTCTAATGTAGCCACCAGCCACATGTTAGGTGTGAGTTGTAATACTGTTTGTGTACTACTGTTTATACACGATATTATATAACAATTATCACATTACATAATGAATTCTCGTAAACAACTCATATAGATTACTTTCATCGTTATTTATCAGTAATATATTAAGGCTACGTCTATCATGTAGACAAAC
Organism: Lithophane semibrunnea; assembly: GCA_947363905.1. Lineage (NCBI taxonomy): Eukaryota > Metazoa > Arthropoda > Insecta > Lepidoptera > Noctuidae > Lithophane > Lithophane semibrunnea. The sequence continues at coordinate 9,349,314 of OX376190.1, forward strand.
AAAAAACATTTTTCATTACTGAACGTCACAGATTCCAGTTGGCTGGAGTTCATAAAGGGTTATTTTAAAACTATCGTCTGGTATTCAATCGAGTCTGACATCGTGAAACTAGGTCAGGACGGTTTGCTGTCATTAAAAAATTAGTTGCGTGGAACGCCGAGAGGGACATATTAATCGTTAAATATTGATGTATGAATATAATATATGCGTGCTATATGCTTTCTTTATCAACTTTGAAAATGGGGGTTTACAATTTTTGTCCCTCAATCCTTACTCAAATAAAATTATGTTTACCTATGCATAAATGTTTGTGTTAAATTAGTTGCAGCTTTGAATATATCGATGTTTATTTTAGGTGAAAGTGTGCCTGTAATGAAAGGCCCTCCTTGCTCGTCTGCTGAAATATTTTCTACAGAAGGACACAAAAGACATACCTTATTTGCTGGCACTCATGTTATGCAAACACGATTCTATGGCAATAATCAGGTATAGACTTTTAATACACATTATAGTAAGGCCTTGGTAGTAATACAGGGCTATTGGTAATATGTCGGCAATCCATTAAGGGGATGTCATTTGCAACCAATTGACCCCTTATGACTCCTATCCAAATGTCAAGCATTTTCTGGTAATTTGACATTTTATATTTCTATTACATTCATTTTAAAATGTCAAATTACTCGAACATTGTTGCATTTTCCTAGGGGTCACTTGGTTGCAAATGACCTCTCCTACATCCCCTTAATAGATTGCCGACACATTACCAATAACCCTGTACAAATAAGTAGGAACTTACACTTAACATAATTACTATAATAGTTAACTGATAATATGTTTCTTTTTTTCTTTTCTTCTTTTGTCAGGTCTTAGCAAAAGTTGTACGCACTGGCTTTTACACTGCAAAAGGAGAGCTTTTAAAAAGTATTCTGTTCCCAAAACCCTTTGGGTTCCAATTCTACAAAGATGCCGTCAAGTTTGTCATATTCATGTTCTGCATTGCCGCGATTGGAATGGGTTACTCTATCTGGCTGTATGTTGTTAGAGGCGTAAGTTGAATCAATAATACTTTTCGTAAAGGTAAAGCATAATTATTCATAACTCGGCCTATTGCAGTCCACGGCTCTAAGAAGCCCAAATGGCATAATATTGTGTCCCATCTATCGAATCCATGAATTTTTTGAGATAGGCAATTTCTATATGGAATACTTTTCTTTTACTCTCTTGACTGAAACATAAGCAAACTCAATTATAGTCACAGACTACATAGAGATACTACGTATATTATAGTAATTTAATAAAAAAAACTAGCGTGCGTCAGCCACCCTAATTTAAACCTTATGTCATTGCATACAAAAGTCATATGACGCGCACGAGAAACTCTTGAAATGTTTACTAATTTAAAAAATATATTATCTCTCTACAGAGTCTTGTAGGCACAATAGTCCTCCGCACCCTAGACATCATCACTATCGTTGTGCCGCCCGCCCTGCCCGCTGCCATGACAGCCGGCATAGTGTCCAGTCAGAATCGCTTGCGCAAGAACAGGATCTTCTGCGTATCCCCACCTCGGATCGTCGTATGTGGAAAGATTCAAGTTATGTGTTTTGATAAGGTAAATATTTGGGAAAAAATATTTCGGTTCATCTAGCTGTCCTGCATCTTACTTCAGTGTGGTAATTGTATAAACACTTAATTCAGACCATCAGTGACACATTCTTTTATATTCCAGACTGGCACTTTAACAGAAGACGGGTTAGACTTCCACTCAGTAATACCATCTCGCTCCGGTGAGAAGTTTGGTGAATGTGTGGTGGAAGTGGGCGGGCTACCTACGACCAGTCCGCTGATACAGGCACTGGCGTCTTGTCACTCCCTCACAAGCATTGGGGGGCAGCTGAAAGGAGATCCTTTGGATTTAAAGATGTTCGAATTTACGCAATGGGTGAGTGATGTTTATTGTATCATACAAATGCAGTTTTTCTACATTTGCACATTGTTTTGCTTTAAAACATTTGAAAACAATAAATAGCCTATGTCCTTCCCTAGGATGCCATCTATCTTCTTGCCAAATTTTATCGAAATTCGTTGTGGTTTCCTGTCTGTAGGTATCTTACATTTTCACGCCTAAACTACTGTACGGATTTCCATAAAATTTGGCGAGGAGAGACGGCATCCTGGGGAAGGACATAGACTACTTTTTGTCCACATATCACGCGGGCGAAGCCGCGGGCGGAAGCTAGTATAATATAATATTATAAATGCGAAAGTGAGTTTGTTTGTTTGTTACACTTTCACGCAAAATCCGCTGAACGGATTTGAATGAAATTTGGCACAGGGGTAGACCATGACCTGGAATAGGACATAGGATACTTTTTATCCCGATATTCCCACGGGATCGAGACTTACGCGAGTGAAACCGTGGGGCGCAGCTAGTTATGGAATAATTTGCCTTTCGTGTTATTTTTGGCTGCATGCATAACAACATTGATGACGTAATTCATCATCCCATAATATTTATGTTATAACCACAATGATTAAGTCCCATAATATGATGTTATTAGTTCCCATAACATATTACTAACATCAATACTAGGAAATGATCCAGTTTAATATTTCGCATTGATATGATGTTTATCTGATTTAAAGACTGGACCGACACTTGATGTTTATCTCAAGTGTCTGTTTCCTCGATTCTGACATATATTTTTATTCCAATAATATTAGAATTGCAGATTTGAATAAGGGCTTTAAATTAACATAGTAGACCTAGACATTTTTGAGTCAACTGGGGTTCCAGTTGATTCGACTTTTATATAACAGTGAAATCGGATGACTATTTTATTTTAAGTTTTAGCCCTTACGAAAAGAAGGTTGTTCGACATTTGGCTATGGTATCGTAGCTCCCATACGGAAGGACCTATTCCACAGGGTTTTAAACTTTTAAGTCAATTTATCAACTACAATTTATGAATACAGTCCTTAACTAGGTTGTTTATAAATTATCCAAATGCGCAAGGGACAAATTAAGACTAAACTCGCAAAAGCCTCGTAGCCCTCGTATACGATCTATTCGTACATGTAAGCAAACTTTTTGGTATCATTTTTAATCTGGCCGAATTTTTCGCAGATACTAGAAGAACCTGGACCGGAGAATACACGGTACGATAACCTGACACCAGTTATCGTGAAACCCGTCACCGCTGCCAATGAAGCTCTGCAGAATTTGGACGACTTTGATCCTTTTACTATGGAGATCCCTTATGAGGTGATTAGTTTTCTCAACAAGTACCAAGTAGCTTGAGTATAATCAAAGATTAAGTTAACGTATTTATTTCGGGTTTGCTTGACCGATTCGATTTTGACATCGAAGAAAACCCGAAATAAATATGTGAGTAAAACCATGAACATGCAAAAATATCCCGTGAAATAATCTATGGTTTTAGATCGGTTTGTTGCGGCGGTTCCACTTCTCCTCGGCCCAACAATCAATGGGTGTAATAACAAACGTACTTGGACAGCCACAAATGGTTTACTTCGTGAAGGGGGCCCCTGAAAAGGTAAACGTGGTAGTAAATGTATATTTCAGACTGTAAAATAACACCTCTTATCGCATTTTCAATATAATGTTTTGTTTTTTTTCTAGGTTGCCTTAATGTGTAATCCAGAGACTCTCCCAGAGAATTTCAGTTCTGTTCTCAACGAGTACACTTCAAACGGTTTCCGAGTAATCGGTCTGGCACAAAAGAAACTCGATCGCAAGATGAAATGGGTTGACGCACAAAGGGTCAAGCGAGATAATCTCGAGTGCGAAATGGCGTTCCTAGGCTTTCTAGTCATGCAAAATAGCCTGAAACCAGAGACGACCCAAGTGATAAGAGAGCTTCACGAGGCTTCTATGAGACTGATTATGGTGACAGGTTTGTACTAAGTAATGATTTAAAGCTATGTCACGACTGTCGGGGGCATCTGCAATTTATTTGTCGCTTTTTACGCAAATACATACGAAATTAATAAGGAACCACGTGTCTGCAAACAGACAATCATAAAATCAATTTCCCCAGAGCCCTCTCAGTGACATCAAAAGTGCATAATGTTCAATCAGAAAAAAAGGCAAGGTTATATAACATTTATTTGAATTAAACTAAATTTCCGGCAAGGTTATATAACATTTATTTGAATTAAACAGGGGATAACATTATGACTGCTATGTCGGTGGCGCGAGGTTGCCTCATGGTGCAGCCACATCAGAAACTTGTACTTATCAATACGGGACAACCGCAGTCTAACGATTCCCGACCACCTCTGCATATGGAAGTAAGTATCTCCAGACATCAGTTTTTGATTACACTTTCATTGCATTTATTTATTCATAAAACAGTTCAAATTGACGCAAAATACGCGCTTTGACGTAAAGTTGGGAAACCAGCCTGTATTACCTACATAATATTATTGTATACAGAAAAGGTTACATTAGAACAATAACAACTGAACATTTGTGTGTGAACACCCAGACTTCAATTTATTGTGGCTCTTCACTTGCTACTTACCTGACTATGCAACAGAGTTATTGAACCAGACATGTATTTCCTTTTATTCCAGGTAATTGGCGAAGGTGGGCCACCTAAACTACCAATAGATGCATACGTGTTGGCTCTGGAGGGTAAAACTTGGGCTGTGATACGTACTCATTATCCGGAATTGATGCCAGTTGTACTAACTCGGGGTAAGACATAGTTCATTTCAAGTATTGTCTGCGATCAGCACGTGTCATGACATTTATGGACATCAACATAAGGTTTAAATTACACTGATTGACGCGCGCTCGTGGTATACAACAAGTATAACATAATATTGTGCAACCATAGAATAAAGGTACTGTATCAACTATTGTTTTGCTAATATTGAAAAGAGCAGATCGATTTTTTTTTAAGGGACATCAGTATTTGTTTCCATGCGAGTACAAAATGCACTGTGTATACATCTTTTTTTTTTTTCAATTTAGCCTTCATTAGTTTATTTTTCTTCTTTTATTTTCAGGTATGGTGTTTGGTCGTTTCGGTCCTGATCAAAAGACTCAGCTAGTGACTGCGTTGCAAGGTGAAGATCTTATCGTGGGCATGTGTGGTGACGGAGCCAACGACTGCGGCGCGTTGAAAGCTGCACATGTTGGCATATCACTCTCTGAAGCCGACGCCTCGGGTAAGAATTGCAAAGAAAAGATTTACTATTGCAAAGTAGTCGTGTCCCACCGCTCTTCCTGCCGCCCCGATGACGCCCCGGCGGGACCTCATACGCTAAAGGGACCCATAAATCGTCTACTGCGCAAGTCAAACCACGTGGTGTGTCAAGTCTCATCTTTAATGGCACGAATTTTACGAGACGATGTGTCATGCAAACGTCTTCAACAATATTGTCGTAATTTTGGAAATGTCAGTGAATGTCGCAGGAAATAAAGCTCATATTTCAACGCTTCGTTTGTGTGTGCCATATTTTAAGATTAGAAGATTGTTTATGAATGTGAGGGCTTGTTGTTAAGATCCAATAAAATATAATTCATGATTCATTTGTTATTTTCTCTTTATCTTCAGTGGCGGCTCCATTCACATCTCAAGAACAGAACATCAAATGCGTGAAACTGCTCGCTTTGGAAGGACGCTGTGCTTTGAGCACCTCTTTCGCAATCTTCAAATACATGGCTCTTTATTCGCTCATTCAGTTCTTCTCAATCCTTATTCTGTATAATGTAAGTATAGTTTCTATTTTCTTAAATCCTTCTTAATTGAACGTTATGAATCCTTAAATACTGTGAGAGTTTATGAGATTCATAAAAAAATATTCAAAATCCAAACTTCGAAATAACAAAATATTATAAAAAGTTTTTACTATTGTTGCTAATAAGGATGAAATGCATACTACTGGGTGTTCCTTATAACTTAAACCGTGACGCGATTGGTAGTACTGAGGCCCTAGACAAGTGAAAATCGCTTCGAAAGCGTTTCGTATTTCTACGACTTTCAACAGAATTGACATAAGCTTTTCGATAGCTTATGTTAGTCCTATACATTTTTGCCTTTTCCATCATCGTTATCGCTGATAGAATGTCATTTTGTCTAGGGCCTCTGTTCGGTCAGTCGCCATTTTGAACTATATTAGTATTGAAACTAAGCTTAATAACCGGTCTATACAAAGCGACGTGTTGTGTCAAATCAAACGTAAAGTCGGTCATCAACTTACACAATTTTCTTTTTTCATTTTTTATATACAAAAAAAAGGCCATTTTTTTAGAAAACTCTTTGATATTTTCTATTCTCTTTGTTACAGTTTTACTCAATCCTAGGCAACAACCAGTTCCTCTACATCGACCTGGTACTAACAACTCTACTAGCCCTATCACTCGGCCGCGCGTGTCCGGGCCCTCTCCTCACGCGTCAGTCGCCGCCCGTGTCGCTCGTAGCTCTGTCCAGCATCTTGCCGCTAGTCATGCAAGTGTTTTTGGTGCTTCTTATGCAGATCGCGTCGATTTATCTGCTGTATGCTCAACCTTGGTGAGTTGTTTTTTGTTTGCCGTTTGACTGTTAAATACGACGTTCTCGTACTTAGAATGTATGTATGTATATAATTATATAACTGTGATTAGAATTGGAAGTGCACGGAAAGAACCTCCACAGATAACGTAGTCGAAGTCAATAATGGGGCTTAGGAAACCAAGTGGCAACCGCGTGGCAGAAGGCGCACAGAGGGTTGACCGGATAAGAGGGCCCTTCCTTCCCCTGGATACGAACAGCGATTAACTGGTCTTCTTCTTTTCGTGTGGTTAGTGACCAACCTGGTGTCAGAGTTTTATAGCCGCCCATGGGCCTCTTACTCTTACATGCCGTCGAGCATCATATCTCCATATCTCCCAGGCATGCCGTGCATGCCGATGTTTTCCATCACCGTTTTTAAAGCAAGTGATGATTATACAATGCGCATAATAATTAATCCGAAAAGTCAGAGGTACGTGTCTTGGGTTCGAACTCGAGACCTAATGACTTGGCAGTCTGACAGTCACACCACTAGGCTATTTCTGCTAACTGGTCATTGTTGCAATCCTTAGGGAAGGCATATATCTCGCAGTGTACGTCTATCAGCTAATGATGATGATGATAATTATGAAGAAAGAAAGGAAATTATATTTACGTAAGTCAGCGCTAAGTAAAATAATATTATAATTATTTATATTTCAGGTTCAAAGCTGTGGAAGGTGGTCCAGACGTGGAACAAGTGCAATGTTGGGAGAACACAGTCCTCTTCATAATTACGGCATTCCAGTACTTAATCATGGCATGTGTTTACGCTAAAGGCTGGCCTTTCCGGCAACGCTTCTGTACCAACTGTAAGTGTATTCTTTGATATTTTTTACCAAGGCAGCGCTACATTTTGCTTATTTGTTATAACTTTATTTGAAATGGAATAATATATATTAATGTATAGGACAAATACCCCAAGATTAGTGCTGCATTTACAATCCGAAGAAAGCAGTAAATATAAAATAATTAATTTGGCCATTTATAAGTTAACTGTTTATAAAACCTTAGTTATCATAATCTATAAAAGCTCTGTGGCATTAGTGCCGCAGCACACATTTTACACCCGACGCCATTCCATGCATTTTCACTTACCAAACGACGATATAGGCTTCACGACATGAAAATATAAAGCCCAAGAACACGCTAAATTAGGGGGGCGCGTTATGACAGCAAAAAAACATATTTCACCCGCGCAACCCTTACCTACCCCTCTCATTAAACACGACGAAAACAAAACACAATGCCTTCCCGCCAGCAGAAACTTTTCGCCTGGCGTTTATAGAATTCGAATTTCAATCTTCTGTAATTTATTTTGCTTATACGATACGCTAAGCTTGAATTCAGAACTATAGATCATGTTCATGTTTTGGAACTAGAAACTCAATGTTGACGTGAAAAGTTCAAATTTAAATGTAACCAAATTTTATTTAGGACCTTGTACAATTTGTATCTCATGACGTCTTTGTGGAAAACTGTGTTACCAAGTAATAAATTTAATGCTATATCGTGGATTTCGCTATGGAGGATCGTGCAAAGTGATACCCAAGTAAAAAATAATATTCGTATACTGAATTTTGCACTGTATTGTGAAACGACAAATGGCATGTGTCATGAAAACCTTTCCTGTGCCAAACGCGAACAATCCCCTTCGAAAACATTTGAAACATGTGAAAAAGAGGCCGAGTTCTGTACAAAAGAAATAAATGTAGGATTGTTGGCTTCACCACTAAAAGAATTGACATCTATTCATCTATGTAAATGGGTGCCAAAGTACCAAAGGGACTAATTATAACAAGGGCCCGACGTGCGCGCTCAGTACCTGCGCTGCGTTTTGGGCGCGCGCCCGGAGCGTGTTGGACGCTCGTCAAATGCAACAAGATTTCCACATTTTGTTGTAACTTTTGAACCGTGTTTCTTTTAAGTTTTTTACTAATACGGAGAAAATGACAAGGAAAAATAATGAAAAAGGAACTCGCGTCCAAGCGTCAAGGGCACGCTTAGGCTTCATTTACGGAGACGCGAGGAGTCGCGCGTGGCTTTGGGCGGCGCGGCCCGCACTGAATTCAAACATATGGCGTTGTATGAGTGCGTTTACGAAGAAGCGATTTTACACGCGTTTGCTTGAAATGGAGCGTTTTTTGCGGCGGAGCCCGCGGATGGCATAGCCGCGTCATACGCGGCGTTTTATCACGGCGGCGCACGCAGCAGTAATTCTCGATGAAGCGATGCCCGCGGCAAACCTTCTCCCAGTCTTATTTGTAAATCGCACAACGGAGATGCATGTTGAGAGTTGCAAGTTGCGACATGTGCGCTCCCATATCTGGTTCACCTAAAACTAGTCGGTTTGATTGAGTACCCCGCGTGAGCTGCAGCGTTGCCCGCCGCGTGCTTCGCTCCACGCTTGACATTACGCGGCGGGCGCAGCGGCGGGCACCGCCACTCTTCCCGTCTCGCATCTCTATGAACAACATCGTATATTGCCATATGTTTGTGTGTACGCGTGCGATGATAAGTGCCGCTTCACGCGCCGCCGCTCCGTAAATGAGGCCTTAGGCCTCATTTACGGAGACGTGGGGCGTGTCGCGTCGCGTGCCGTGTGGCGTCTCGCGGCGCGTGCCGTGTGGCGTCTCGCGGCGCGTCTGACGTTTTTTCTGTTTACGGTGCGGCGGCGCGTGAAGCGGGACTGATCATTCCTCTAGTTAACATAAACATATGGCAATATACGTCTTGATTGTCCGCTGCTTTTTTTTTGGGGTTATAATATATATTTTTGAAATATGCTAATTAAAACCTTTCATTTGGTACCCAACATGGTATGATTAAAAAATATTTTTTGTTGTTCATGATATGTCACTTAGAGGGAGCCATTTTCAATTTAATGTGTCGTCATATAGCCTATGACCAGCAGACGATCAAGAAGCTTCCAACGATACCACATTTGTCAAATTGTGATGAGTCGTTTAGAAGATATGAGGGAACAGACATAGATAAATACATACAAACCGGTCAAAATCATAACCCTCCTTTTGGCTTCGCCGTACTCGGGTAAAAACTAAAATCCAACTACGACAAAAAAAGTCAATTAAAGAGATATAAACAAGACATCCCGGACAGACAAATTAAAAATCCGGAGTCATACGTAATCTGTTTGAGTTCGTTCGTTATACCAATAACCTACCTTTATTATAAACAAGTTTTATTTAGGGGCGGTCAAAAGTCGCTAAAATTGTTCGTCTAAGGGTCACCTTACAAGAAGTTTGTCAAAAAAGGGAGTAAACGAATTTGGATCCTGAGTTAATCGCAATAAGATTTAATCTCCAGTGCGAACTTTCAAATGAACGTGGAATGGGCTCGTTGGCTAAGTTGTAACTCCGCAAGAAAATTCACCGCAATACAGAGCAATGGCGCTAGTTGTACCTACTTCTTTATATACTCCGTGCTACTATACCAGTCAAAAATCTGTCAAATAAAATGTATGTCATCTTGAGTTTTTAATTATCAACATTGAATTTTATATGTTTATTTAGCCTCGGTATTTATTTATTTATCAATCAATAACATTTGTAATATTCGTTTTGGAAGTGGTTTTAGTATTTCTTCCATGTCTCAGTTTCTTTTGTGGAATGTGATAAATTACGAAAATAAATTATATCTCAGTGCAGCTAAAAATTTGAGCGCAGTCCTCTCGTCTCAACAGAGCGACGCCGACTGATTTGTGAAACAAAAATATGCTTGAAGTTCCCGTAATGTGCGACGGAAGATGGCTTCTTCCACGAACTAAGAACGTCGTAAGTCCTACAAGCTTGGATTCGTAATAAAACCAAAAATAAAACGAATAAAAAAGAAAGCCTCCACAATTTTTTTCGCCTTATTTTAGTACATATAATCATCTAATTTTTATCATAATAGGCATTAGCATATTAAGTACAAATCGAAAATACCTGAAAATTAGAGGTAACTTCGTGATGTTTTTTTATCGAGAAAATTTTAATATTTTGTGTTCCTGTTCCACAAAAAGTCTGGAAATATCATGTAGTTACTCATACTATTTTTATTTTATACCTAAGTCTTATCAATTTCATGAAAAATCAAATTGAAGACAGGCAATTTTGGTTCCTACTAGAGATGATGAATATAACCATCAACCATTAAATTTAACTAATATTTAAAATTAACCATGATATTCAATAAATAAAATTAACATTAACGAATAAAAATATCATATCAACTTCTTCGGCGCAAAATTGGCAAGGACGAATATTTCTCTGTCTCGCTCGAACAACGCGCTGTCTCTCGCTCGCTCGGGTTGACCTTCGGAGCGGCAACGCAGTGTCGTCAGTGTCGTAGAAATATTTATTCCGTTACGTGCATTCAATTGTATGTTCTATCTTTGTTACGTTAAAACACATTTACTGTTGGGGATATTTTATTCTAAAGAAAGTTGTTGATATTTTTAACCAATATTTCGGTCGGTTAATGGTTGATTTTTGATATAAGTTTATTTTATTAGTTAGTTTTGATATTTTACTCAAATAACAAAGTCGCGTCGTTGCGTTGTTGTTGTTTTTTTTATATATTCGATTATCTAATCGAGATAAATGCTAGTCAGTCCTAAGCCTGTAAAAGTATGAAGGGAAGTTTAACTTAACAATTTCAACATGCATTAGTTAATAGAATATTCAACTTTTCAACATGTTGCAGATACTTGAATAAAAATATTAACTAATATTTTCAACCAATAAAAATATCGATATTTTTATTTAACCATTAACCAATAAACAATTTCAACCAATATTCTCATCTCTAGTTCCTACCCGGCCTTAACATTGATGGCGTATTTTGTTCGTTACCCTACAACAGCTACAAGTATCTTAGGCGCTCGAATGACATTGACAGCGGGGCGCTGTTGGTAAACATTTGTGCAATATTTCTTCTAAAACATCTCAATTGAAATGCATTAAAAAAAAAACAAAATGGCGGCTTTAGTTACTATTTTGGCCATGCGGCAAAATAACCTTGCAGCGCTATGCCTCTCTAGTTCTTGGCTAGATTGCAAGATTTTTTCCTAATACCTTTATCTTATTTTTTTTTTCAGATTACATGGTTATAACGCTGGTAACGCAGTGTGTTTTCGTGACAGTAATTCTGCTGTGTCCATGGAAGTGGCTCACAGACTTTATGGAGGTAGAAGCCATGGACTTCGCTGACTTAGAACAAACCAAGTTCCGCATCTATTTGCTATTGATACCCGCCATCCATATTATTTTGGCTATAGCTATTGAGGTGAGAATGCTCAGTTTTATTTCAGATCTTGTGCAGATAAGGCGTCTATAATACACGTGCGTATCGATACGTATATTCTAGTAGCCGCAAAGCGCTTGTCCACGTGCATAAAACGCCTTATCTAGACAAGCACTAAAGTGTTGCCATGTTTCTTCCTGAACCACAAGGACATTTATTTATTTACAAAAGTAGATTTAATAAACCATATATGCACCGATGAGAAAAAGTCAAAAAGTTTAAAAATAATAACGACTGTAGGCTAAAATCTTACTAGATCTTACACAAACTAACTGTTTGTAATAACTCTTTGAGCCGTAATTTGTTCACAGGCAACACTATCTGACTCCGAGAAGTTCTCCCGCCTGTCGCGCGTGGTGCGGCGGCGCTGCGACAAGCGGGCCGCGGGCGACGCTGCCAGCCCGCTGTGGCCGCGCGAGCACTGCGACCAGCTGTGCTGACTGCTGCACACGCTGCGACAAGCGGGCCGCGGGCGACGCTGCCAGCCCGCTGTGGCCGCGCGAGCACTGCGACCAGCTGTGCTGACTGCTGCACACGCTGCGACAAGCGGGCCGCGGGCGACGCTGCCAGCCCGCTGTGGCCGCGCGAGCACTGCGACCAGCTGTGCTGACTGCTGCACACGCTGCGACAAGCGGGCCGCGGGCGACGGAGCACTGCGATCAGCTGTGCTGACTGCTGCACACGCTGCGACTTACTCATGTATGCCAACTGGTATGGAGTGGCTAGCGTACGGATTGAAAAACTGGGTTAATATTATTTGGATTCGGTTTAAACGCTCACCAAACAGGATAAAAAAAGCTCACCAAAAAAATATTACAACTTTTATTGGGGTAATTTTATTTTATCTGAAAATGATGTTGATGAGCGTTTAAATTGTAGCCAGGTTATGGGAGTTAGTAATCCATTTGCTCCCTACTCCATGCCACCGGGACTTTCCCGCCCTATAGTTACCTTTTACTCCGTAGTGATAGTGTAAGAGGCGCCGAACAATCAGCTCAGCTTCCCTTATGTTACTAAATTAAAATATTTATTTTTATCGGTCGGCGAATAATCTTACCTGGAGGTTTAGTTGGCTGTTACTTAATTTTTAAGTCCGAATCTAGTAAAATTATAATATTGCTGTTCGGTATTGAACGCAGGCGCTTTTTTCATCGGCCACTGTGCTGCCAGGGTTGAACTAATCCTGCAAGCGTTAGAAGTTACCGCGCAATTTACATAAACAACAAAAAAATCTCATTAACATACGCTGCGTCCCTTGTCTAGCGGTCGTCATCCATTCAGAGATAATTAAGTTTACCCACATTTTTCCAAAAAGATGATTTTTGTCTAAACCAAAGCTGACTAACGCATGTAAGTTGTAGTTCAACCCTAATACTTCGTCGAGTCATCTTGTTATGTGAGAGCGAAAACCAGCCCATATACACCCCTTTGCAAAAAAAAACGGGCACCATAACAGTCATTGGCTTTTGTAATGTCATTAGCATAAATGACTAGTAATTTGTTATAATCAATAAGAATATAGTTTTTTGGCTACACCCCTCTTCCAGCAGCGCTAAAATTTTACTAGCTCTTATTGCTTTTTCTGCCATTACAATTGACACAAAGATATCACTTTTAAGTCACAATAAGGCTGGATTCTGCGACAAACATAAATTATTCCACTAAAAATAACGAGAAGTTAGTTTTAGTTGCCAGGATAACCTTCTAACCGCAAACCTGCAAAATGTTAGTAAAAGTCACAAACGGAAAACGGGATTATTATTGTTTTTAAACAAAAGTTTCGAATTTGGAATTAACTTTTTTTTCACACCCAGACTCTTTATTAAGTGCCAGTAACATATTTTGGCTATTAAAACCTCTTTACAACTAAATGATTACCAATAATGTACAAAAATCAAAACCGCCCGTTTTTTTTTGCAAAGGGGTGTATTATGCAAGATCGACATGACATCTGCTGTGATAAACGAATTCTCGGATACTTCCAGCGCTGAATATCATTCACGTATCATCTTAGCATTTACTATTTTGTTTTAAAAGTAGTTATTACCCTGATTACAGTACTATATTTATGGGTGTAATTAAAATCTCGAAAACTAAAAAGATAAATTGATCTACTTAATTAATTATGTTGTATTTACATTATTTGTCGTTTTTGATAGGTTATGTAATTCTGACATTTTAATTAGTACTTATAGAAAAAGATACTTATCTCAGCATTCACCGAGTCTGTCAAGTATAATTATGTTTACCAATCATTATGAAAGAGTAAAATATATTGAATTGCTCGCCATCAGGATAGGGAAGTATCTGGAGATGATTAATCATCTTACGAGCCGTAAAGCGTCCATTGCCTGATTTGGCTACCGATTGTTATTGGAATTAATTCGTATGAAAACAAAAATGATACGCAATGGAGTCTTATAAAATAATCAATTAACAGGTGCGTGTTCAACAACGTATTAGTTAAGATTTATTTTTTCCAAACTTCGTTGTCGGTTTGACCTTAACTAAAGAATTCCCGAAAACAAGTATAATTAAGTATTTAGCGCAAATTATACTAAGATATTCGCGACGCGGATATTCTTAAAGTAAGTTAGTTATAAAATATTTCTGATAGCGCCGTGCGGAGTGAGAGAAGGTACCTACAGCGGGTGTAGATCGATACGATTGTTTAACACTCGAATAACTTCACGTTCCGCCTAAATATCATGCCCCATAAGCAGTGGAGGATGAAAATGATCTTTAACACAGAGGTAAGACAAGTTACGAACTTATCTTTGATTACAAAAATCCTCCCCTAACATTTAACTTATAAGTAACATAGTTATTCGTCGAATTTACTAATATTTGTATTCAAGAATGGGCCGAGGCGGAATCAATATTTTTATGCCAATCACTCGTTATAAAGGTTTAAGTACTATTTACTATTATTCAATAAATTGGGGTGCCAAATAACGCTTGACAGACTCTTCCTATCCTTTTAATATGTCACCTGTTATCTATTAAATAGAAACCTGCAACAGTACAAAACTTGTTAGCCGGTGTGTAAGCAATAAAATTGAAAACTGTGGCAGATGGGTACAGTTCACACATTGTAATATTTCCATTATCATTGAATACACATTTACCACCTTGTCATTATACTCTTCGAAAAACTTCATGTCTTCTCATAGTGCAAATACCTCTTATTTCTTCAAAATAACTCAAACAAATAAGCTGTCACAAAAAAAAAATAGAAAACAAATTCCCTAACTTATTTTTTTATTCATAGTAATATTTTTCAAAAATCAATTTACTAACAAATGGCCTTTTATATGAAATCATAGATGTAGATACCTATATAAGTTGAATCCTACTTATTTTATTATTGTAAATATAGATACAAAAATATGAATTAAAATTACTTACGTATGTTTTAGTATGCGTGATTAGTTTAAGATAAATGATTTGTGATTTTGCATTTCGCTCGTACTTCACACACAATACCTAAAGATTTTGCTCAGTTTTTATTTAATTTATTGAACTTATAGGCTGACTGGTAATTAGAGACCGACCCTTAAACACGTGACTGTACTCATGAACAACTTTTAATATGGGGCCAAACATGCAATCGCTAAAAAAATTAACAACTTTTCCCCACATTTATGTTCGCGTAACTCGTCAAAATGTAGGGAACAGCTGATTTTTTTTCGGGATTTCATGTTTGGTCCCTTATTAAGTTCTTCATAATGATAAGTAAAGTCACGTGGTAAAGTATCGGTCACGAATTACCAGTCACCCTATATATCAATCCCTGTTAAGTTGTAGAATGCTATGTATATCTGATTACAAAGATAGCAACATTGTTATTGGAAAGGTATTCTAAATCAAACAATGGTAACAGTTTGCTGCTGTATTGTATTGTTATCGTAAAAACATTAAAACATGCACAAATAGTGTCAAAAAATTTAATGAAAATTACTTACTTACTACTTTACCGTGCTACTTCAATAATTTTACAAATTGCTTTAATATTATATGAATAAAGATTTATATTTTACCATTTAAAAACAAGATATCCGAAAGAATGATCAATGAATTATCTTACAATAATAATCTTAAGATTACTAGTATTTGTGCGTAGACTAATATGAACTATGAATAAAATATGTTTTTTTTTTACTTGATCCAATGTAATTTTAGTAATTTGACGCCCATGTTTCACTTCAATCGCAGGATTCCATTACATCGTTTGACACGTATTGCACATGTAGTACATAAATACAGGATGTAAGGGTAAACACTCTTGTCAATCAAACCATGGGTAGCTAACTTAAATATAAAAATAAATTACCGAACACGACAAAGAAAAAACGTTATTTTCATTAAAAGATTTAAAAAAGTTTCTATCTGACACCGTGCTTGCTAGCGAAACAGCTGACTGAATAAGGGAGGGATCGCGCTCGCTGCCGGTCAGGTCACATCCCGTACCCCCCGCCCGTGTTGAGACGCAAGTTCGTTGCCCTAGCGCATAGGGCAACGAACTTGCGTCTCTTGTGGTAAAATGTTGATTTAAAAAAAAGAAAAAAAAAGTTGTAATTTTCCATTGATTTTACGTTCTATAAATGAAACCAAGCCACTGGTTGCAAGGATAACGGTGTTTACCCTAACACCCTGTATGTACTACGGGGCTCCTCCTCCTTTGATATACGTATTATTAAACGTAATATATTTACCTAAAATGTTCTATTTTATTGCTTTAAAAATGGTATTGTCATGTAGCGTAAGATACAATCCAGTGAGCAAGCAGCATTCCGAGTTGTATGTTGTAAACACCAAAGTAGCATCTTCAACTGTTGTAAATGTCAACGTTTTAAGCAGGTGCATCGTATTCCTTTATATTAATGTAACGTAAAAAATACGATGCAGAATTTTTATAATTGTCCATATAGGTTAAAATAATGTTAATAAGCGATACTGCAAGCCATGCGCTGTACGTTTCACTAGAAGTATTAAATTAATATTAAATTATTAAATAATAGGTCATAGAAGTACTTAAATCCTTTTTAAAATGGGTTTTAAAAGGTATTATAATGCCAAAGTTGCTAAGATTCCTTGGAAGAAATTTGCAAATGGCATTGTAGGTTTAAAATCTTATTGGATGAATAGAATTTGCAATTTTAATGTGTCTATGTTATATATGTAATAATCATACAGTAAGTAGATAGCGAAGTTAAACATCTGTAAATTTCATTTATGAATATTGCGATAAAAATACAATCAGCATTACTAATAACTGATATTTGGAAACGATGCAAGAGTATTATGATTCATTCATTCGGTAATGACCGCTAATGAGTGAACTGCGTGAGTAATAGATTGCCAGTCAATTTATGAATGCAATATTAGTAATATTTATGTTTGATTAGTCAGAAATTTCATTCCTAATTGTTTAGTACTTAGACGTTTGGTGCTGCGTATGTTTTAGTAGGTACCCTTGGTTCATAGATAACAAATTGTAAAAATAAAATTGTATAGAATACATACACGGATCACACGAAATGTTTCGGAACTTATATTTTTTTGTAAACTTGTTATTTATTGAACTGCATTATTGTGGTCGTTTTTTTTGACTTTACTGTATGTATGTTTATATTTCTCGAATTTTGGAACTTGTTGACTGTTTTTGTGTCCAATTGTCACAATAATGTAGTTCGATATAAATTGTACTAATTGCGACACGACATTAGAATGGATGTATGACCAAAAATATTGGAATAAATATTAACTGAAATATATTTTCGTTTCATTTCTTAAAACACTTACCTATACCCACTTCAATGATGTATCTTCTAAGCACGACATTGACTTATTTTGCACTAAGATAAACACAGCAAGGACGCTCTTAGCCACATCATTTTTTTGTGAATGATATGTGGTTCTTAACTGTAAATTACTTAACTCTTATGTAGCAACATAAATAAAACTAACAACATAAATAAAAATAAAACTACTTTAATACTTATGAAATTGCTGATTGTTCAGCTTTAAATAATCGATATGTTATTTATCTGTGGAGGCTTGTTATTAGCAACTTGATAATGTTTTGTTGTTACCTATTATTTGTAATTAGTCTGTAAGTCTTAAAGTAATAAAATAATAAAATAAAATATAGAAATATATGATTAACTAAAAATATTATTATACTAAATCTAGAATAAAAATCCACATTGATAAGGTTTAACTAAGGCAAGTAAGTGGGGTATGAAGGAGGCGGCGAGTACTCGGGCGGCTGTACGTCCTTCGCCCGCACGACCAGCGGGCGCGGGCCCGGGGGCTGCTTCCACCTATAACCAACACATTACTGGTTAACGACATACGACATCGTTTTCTTCAATCATACACCAAAGCCTTTGAAAACTATATCTACAGTCCTTTTAGAGTTATTATACCTAAGCAACAACCCACCAGCAACCTTATTGCAATGAGAATAAGATCACTGTGATTTTGACTGCGATGCAAAACCAGAAGAACCTTTGAAAGTACTGTAAAACTGAGATGGCTCACAACTTAGAACATTCTAGTCGAAAAGCACCTCTATTAACACACACTTAAGGTGCGTTTCCAATGTCACCAATGTGCATTGGTGAGAACCAACCCACCAACGTTGAAGGAAATAAAACAAAATTATTTAAAAAACAAAAAACCCGCCTGCAAAAACGCATAACTTAAAAGAGAAAAACAAGCATTACAATCTGTAGAATTTTGGTATTACAGGCGGGGAACAAACAAAAGTTACACCATATTTCAGGTTATTGGTTTGTTCCCCGCCTGTAATACCAAAATTCTACAATTTTAAATAATTTTGTTTTATTTCGAGCTTTTTTTTTTTATTAATTTATATTTTTGGAATTACTTAACTACTAGCTTTTATTTGATACCAATATTGTAATGTATTTAAAAAAAAAACCTTCCGCTCCCTTTTTTTTTTTGTTTGCAGATGAAATATATAAAAAAATTATAGCCTATGTCACTCCCACAATTAAGACGAATCTAACGACACCTCAAATGTTAAAATCCATCAAGCCGTTTAGGCTACAGAGCGTGCCAAAGAAATAGACATACATACATACAAACATACATACATACATACATACTCTCGAAAAACATTACCCTCCTTCTGGGGCAGTCGGGTAAACAGTGAGAAAACCGGATGCCTGAGGGATTTTCTTGACGGTATGTGAAGCCAAGTCAGAGGCCCATGAGCGGCATAAAAACACACTAGCTAGGTTAGTCACTAACCACACGAAAAAGAGAATAAGACTGTCACCTAGTATCACAACTTTAGTTTTCTATTTTTAAGAACACTGACCAAGGTACGAGGCTCAGATCATGTGGGGGTTTAGGCTTAGCGAGTCTTTCCGCTCGTTCTTGTCGCAACACCTCCCCATCTCTCGCGGCCGCACACCATGCTCGCAGAGTGAAGTAGTACAAGAGTTCCACACCAGACAACAGGGAGAAACCCAGGAACAGACCAGCAATGCCTCCAAATGATACTGAAATTATCAATAAGTTATTTCTTTCTTCTGTTATAACCCGATTTTTATAACTGTGCGCTGTGAAAGTCGTAAGTAGGTTGCTAGTATTTATTAAATTCAATTCACAAACGGGTTAGATAGATGTATCCGAAGTAGGTGGCGTGCTGAAGTTTCTGCCTAAGTGCCTATGAGAAAAAATGTGTGATAATATGTATGTACGATTTTGATCCAGGGACGTGACTGTAAAATTGCAGGTTAAAAAAAAAACCGTAATGAGTTTTAAGTATTAAGGTTGATGCGCTAGGGTAGCCCGCGAAATTCAAATTTTCTTACGTTTTTTACCATTTTGCAGATCAGTATCAGGTTGTATGTTGATCTAAATATTATTAGCGCTCGTAACAAATATGGATTTACAGAATTCAATCTGCCTAGCCTTTTCCCAACTATGTTGGGGTCGGCTTCCAGTCTAACCGGATGCAGCTGAATACCAGTATTTTACATGGAGCGACCGCCTATCTGACCTCCACAACCCAGTAACTGGGTAATACCCCTTGGTTAGACTGGTTGTCAGACTTTCGTGCTTCTGACGACTCGTAACGACTGTCAAAGATCCACAAATAACAACCGGGACCAACGGCTTAACGTGCTTTCCGAGGCACGGAGGAGTCTCGATATGTGAAAATGGTCACCCATCCACGGACCAACCCCGGCAAGCGTAGCTTAACCTGATGGATCGACCCGAGCGGCTGTTATTACTTAGCCACGAGCTCCTTGGATTTACAGAATTATAAACATTAAAATCAGCAATACAACTATCTAAGCTCATGTAAGTGTATTGAATGACTATTTCATGAAATCATGACATTTGGCACTTTCATGAACTTAGAGAGTTGTATTGCTGATTCTAATGTTTATAATTCTGTAAATCCATATTTGTTACGAGCGCTAATAATATTTAGATCATCATACAACCTGATTCTGACCTGCAAATTGCAAAAAACGTAAGAAAATTTGAATTTCGCGGGCTACCCTAGCGCATCAACCTTAAGTAAATTTGACAAGTGCTCATAAATCTTCATAGGTTTACAATGAAGAACAAAAATAATGTCAGCAATATTTGTTTTGTTTTTTTGGTCACCCAGTTACGTCATTAAAACAGTCAATGGAAACCACAGAAGGTATTAGGAAAGTCCATTATTATATATACAGCTAATAGGAAAACTAATACGAATATTTAGCTGTAATTCTACGTTAATTTGACTCACCCAGCAAGTCGACCCAACCGAAAAGCACCTCCCGTTTGTAGCGTACCATAGGCCATGACACGAACTCTGTTTCCAATAGAGTGTTTTCGCTACTTCGTGTAGAACTGGAAAAAAAGTATAAAGTAAGTCTACTCTAGTCAGCCCGCTGTTTTAAGGGGTTCTGTAGGTACGTATGTAGGTGCATAAGTAGGTACCGCGTACAACAGGTACCTAAACTAACCTAACTATGTCATCCTAAGTCGACCCTCTCCATGACCCTGACCCAGACCCATATTTTTGTAAATGCGTCACTCCGTCCTACGTTACAGTACAGTGACGTAGTTAGGACAACTTCAGAACATAATACCTACCTAATAAATAGGTAAGTTACGCATCATTATCTACGTTCAGAACAATTGCTATAAAATAATGAGTTGAGTAGGTAATTTGACGCAAAACTTACTCGACGTCAGAAAGTTTTTCAACTTCGTATACAGTGTGAGAGCATCCAAGTTCGCAGGTGCAACGCGAAACATCTGTTATTGCGGCCGCGTGTTTTGCTATACAGCCTAGTTCCCTCACCGTGCATTGTTTATAGCCTTCTGAAAGACAAACATAGAACTGTTAGAAAACACTTGAATATTGGTCTGATGTAGGTACAGTACCTACCTACAGCCTAGTCACAGTCAGCACAGAAACCAGGTAACACTTGAGGTTTATAAATCATAATTGTACACCGAAAAACGGAAAATAATATGCAGGCATTAGAATACCACTACAGAACCTACTTAGGTACCTATCTATAATAATATCTATTCTTGTCATACGTTATTAAATTAGTTTTTTTTTTATTTGTGTAATTAATGCTATTTTCGTACGAAATGAATGTTATTTCGTTTAAGTAAATCATTTGTTATACATAAAAAACAATAGCTACTTAGTTTGTATGTCAAAGTTCTTTTTATAACTATATTTTAAGTTTAAAAATCTTCTCAAGTACCTAAATTAAATCTTTGTAATTACTAAATACATACTGAGAAATAAATTTCTATAACCATTAAATTCTAAAATACCAGAGTAAGTACCTATATAAATATATCTATCGAATAATGTTATGTCGATTTAGATATAATTATTCTATCAGGGTCAACCGACTTTCGTTGCTGATCGTACCTAATTACAATTAAGTAAATCAAAATAACGTACTCAAAGGCGGATAAAAATGCGGCACACATTTGCAGAATGCCCGACTCCGTTGCATGCGGCACTGTCTCATACAAGCCGAATAAGTGTAAATATTAGATGTCTCCAATTGCAGTTCATCAGCAAACACGCATCGTCGTTGACGAATGGACAGTTGACGAGCGTCTTCAGTGGTGTACGTGTGTTTCACAGAGAAGGAGACTTTCTCCACGCGACGATCCCAGGAGTGTTGAGCACTTTGCTCTAGACCAGCCATTTCTTCCGTAGAGTGAATGAATATCTACAAGAAACCAATAAGATTACCCATCTTCGGCTTGTTTACAACGCTGATATATGAATTTGACTACGCAATGCCGAATGAATTAAAATCACTGTAATAGGATTACGAATAGCTGAGACTATAAGAAACTATACAAGGAAAGATCATTACGCACGTCGAATGTAGTGTTTTTTCGATCAGAGTTAAACATGAAGGACCATTTAGCGTCAGTCTCGTGGATGAACGCCTCATTGAATTGCTCAGCTTGAGTCTGCGATTGCCTGGAAAATGTATTAAAGAATAAGACTTCATGAAGATCACGAGTTCTACTAACTAAAAGTAAGTAACTAAGTACTCCTACTTATTTACAATTAGGTACCTAGTAGGTACTCTAAGACATATAATAATAGTTATTGTAAACTCTTCATACCACGGCCACACTTTTTCAGCATGTTTGGAGTTAAAAGCGTAACAGAATCCCATTTCAGTGAAAACGGGCATTAGCACGTCGCAACACTCCTCGGAATCTCCCTTCCATTCGCAGTCGTAAAACAATGACTCACAATGACGGACAATCTGTGAACATAGAACATATAAATGTAACCAACACCAGTTCGTTAGTATTGATTTCAATACCTATTATATTTATGTGTGGAAATAGTTTTTTTTTTTTTTACTTTTTATGCCAAGACATTTCCCACCCACAATAGGATATTCTCCTGTGAGTTTACAAACCTCAACAAACAATCGAACCTCAACTATCGACCATAGAATATTTACTTTTCCGTGCGGGAATGGAATCTAATGTCCCAGAGTAGCTCAGAAGACAATCACTAAGTTACTGCCCTAACCGAAGCATGGCAAATCAATTTTTAATAGCATGATAGTAATTTCTGTTTAGGTAGGTATTTGGAAAGGTAATCGTTATTACTTCAAACACAGCATCTTTAGGATGTTTAGCCGGTGCAGGTTCATCTCCCTCGTTCTTTCCCACAAGGGCGGGATCCGAGAGGAATTCCGCAGCACGTTCTTCTATAGAACGATAATTGAGAGTCGCCAACCAACGCATCATATCACCAGCTTTGTCCGGCGGCTCTGAACCCCAAATACTGGAAAATACACAAGTTTTCAGACCATGGAAAAGTGCATATCATCAGGCATAGATAAGTACAGGCTATTTACATATTACCTTCTAGTATATAGGTAGGTTCTGAGATGTACCTATAATACGTAGGTAACTTTTAAAACAGTAGGTACCTATCTAAGCAGTTTTTTTTTAAATAAGTAGTTAAAACACACAGTAGGTGATGACTAAATACTCATACCTTTCAATATAAGTTTCCAGTAATTCATCATCAACGGGGTCTACGTCGCATATCGTCACCGCCGGAAAGGGAACATCCCAATTATGAAAGTCCGTATCCAAACCTGTAACACGATTATTAGAACCACTTTACGCTAGAGGTACCTACCTATAATTCAGTAGGTTTGATCAAATTGCTTACCCGTAATTGTAGGATTCGTTTGGAACTTTTCCCATAAACTGACTATTATGATACAAGTGGTCACTGCACCGACGGCTGTGAAACTGAACCACATAAACCTGCAACGGAATAAATACAGGGTGAATTACAATCTACAATCCGGCAACAACCAATGTTGTGGTTAATGCTCATTCCTCAACTTAATGAGAAGAGGCATTTTCCCTACCGGCTTAAGGACAATCATCTTAGCAATCTTCGGCAAAGAAGTTCATTGTATGAAGAAAGACAATTTATCTACTTACTTTTCACAAAACGGTCTGTCCTTTTCAGCAATGTATCGTACTCCATGCAATGTTGAATTGTTGAAAAACTCCGTCGTCTGATGACGTAGACTTGCAGCCAACAACGATAAACCACTAACATCTGAAGGCGACCGGTTCTTTTTAGAACCTGAATTATCATTTTTGAAGTTGTATTCAGGATACACTCTCATGTCCTATCACATGTTCAGGTGAAATGTTCAGTTTGTGTACACACAAGATCGGCAATAAGCCGACTGAATCACGCAACAATGATAACATCGAAATTATCGACCAGCCGTTGCGTGATGTTTTGATGGACTTCTATGTCCACCATACTACTAACACGGTTATGTCAATTGATATTTAAATCATTAACATTTTAAAAGGTCAGGTTTAGTATTAGATGTTATAAAAATGTTATCTTATATTGTTGATGTTATCTTCTTAATTAAAATACCGTTGTTTCATAGGGCCTTCCTATACCTACCTCATTCGACCTATTACAGCCTTCATTTTTACAAAGACGTGGCTGTGAAATCAAGATTGGATGGAAGATCCGCTGGCAATTAGGTTTGGTCGACTGATTTTACTGCCACATTTTCGACAGCTATCGCTTGCAAGTACTTTGGCAGTTCAAAATAAAGGATTTTTTTTTTATACGAACCATCATAAGGACCCCTAAAAATATCTTAATACTTACTTGTCTACTATAAGCAAATTACCTAGTAGTTTAGGTAGTGTTTGTATATGTGTGTGTTGGAAATGTGTGTATCATGGTAACTCATACAATTTGAGTTTTATCGATAAAAGCTTTTTAATAATTCAAAGTGGCAATTAACCAACCAACAAATAATCTTTTTAATAGTATTGACGGTAATATGTACATATTAGAGTAGCTAATTAATGTCAAAATGTAATGTAGATTCTCTAACACATCTTGGGTTCGCTGTTCCTGAAGGGAAGTGTAACGCACGCTGCGCTGGTGCAGCTGCTATCAGTTTCAAGATTCAGCGTTGATTCGCCAAAGAAAGCTCGTTTGGCATAATGTTATTATGAAATGAAGGCTCAGATATTCTTAGTGATCTTTAGGTAATAGAACACCTTACTCAATTACTTAATATATGATTGGGGCCCAGCATACTTCCCTGTGGAAGCCCAGCCAGTGCGTGCAAGTTGACTTAGTAGCCCCGTTTATACAAATGCTCACTTTGAATACCAACAACTCAAGTTCATCCATCGTTCGTAGGGCTATCTATTTTGGACATAGCCTACGTACTTGTAGCGTTGCAGTAGGAATATCACCGTGTCAAAAGCTCCTGACAATTCTATTCAACTATGCTATGTATTTCATTATCATTCACATCGGCTCATGAAATTCCAGTAACTTAACTATCGACAGAACGCGCACGAGTTCACTAAGTTTCCTAAGCAATTTGAGTCTCGGTCGTAGCTATAAAAAACTTATTAATAAAAACAACAATTCTGTAACATCATTATAATTCGTAACCTCTTCTAACAAACATAATGCAGTTAAATTAAATTTAAAAATTATAAAACGAACATTCAAACTCATTAGATCTCAAGATGAGATTCTTCATATTTCAAACAAAGTTATATTCTTCAAATCCCGATCTTGTAATCATTAAGCCCTATATTCATTGGGCAGAGTTCAGAAACATGAATAGGTACTGCTGCATTTTAGGTTGCCAGCAACATGTGTTCCGCAACACAAAATATGTTGATGAAAGAATAAAATTGCGCAACTTTGTTTCCCAAATTCCCAATGATGGTTTTATGGTGAAATGTTACAATTAATAAAAATTAAATTGTATGAGTATCTTAATTTATAACAATATTACGATTAGAGACGTAGTAGGTAGGTACCTATCTCCTGTTAAAGAGCACTCATAGGATTAATTTTGGACGACTTGGGACTGCTTATTTCACATGAAGAAGTTATTAGCGGTTCGATTACGATTTCAAGATCCTGCAAAGCGTCGTCCAGTATTTTTATCTTTCCCAGTAGGTTTTCCGCTTGAAAATTATATCCTGGTTCAAGCATCTTACCGGATGGATTCAGCTTGAAAAGGTGTTCCGCCTGATAAGCACCAAATAAAATTTGATTTGAGAATCACTTGTTGATACGTAGGTTTATTGCACACTATATTATATTTGTGACGTTTTTTTGTTATTGCGTGGAAATCAAGCAGGCAGCACACCGGACGGTAAAGCTCTGGCCATACTGAGGCGAATCCTGCGCGGGATGTGGGACGAAATTCGCACGCGCCGAATGTGTCTCCTAACTTTTATGAAGGTGTTCAAACTGACGAGAATAGTCGTGTGACTTAATCATTAAAATAATCAACCCGCGCAATCGCGTACTACATCCTGTGTGGCATCTGCCTCAGTGCGGCTCTGCCCATGGACATCTGCAATACCAGAAGCATCGCTTGCTGTTTTGTAAGTTATGGGTAGGAGTGTAATCACAAAATAAAATTTGAGAAGTTTTGGGCCAACAAGATTTAAAATACTGTCAGCGACACGAAAAAGAAGAGTGACTGGGTTAAAGGTTAACTGTTTCTTTTTGAAATAGGCACAGATGGATTGTCGAATTCGTTATTTTATTTAACCACTAGCTGTTTTACAAAACGGCTCCGTTACTGTGCGTTTGAACTTTTTTTTTTTTTTAAACCTGTTGAAATCTCTATTTTCAGTCAACGTTTGAGACAATGTTTGACAGAGAATAGGTATTTGAACATGTTTGAATGTTTCGACAATGCAAACGCACAATTATGTAGGTAAAACAGCTGAACGCTTTATGCATAATAAACACGCAGAATTGCTTAAACGTTTTGTACCTATTTATCAATGCAGCAGGTCGATCAGAGGTTATGTAAAACGAACGTGAAATTAAACGTCAGATTTACGTGAGATTTTGGCTCTAAATTTTTCCGCTCGTGGTTCTGTTTATAATAACAACAAAATAATGGCGTCCGAAAGAATCCAGTGGACGTTGTTCAGCTGTTTTCTATATCGGATTTACGTAACGATTGTATAAAACAGCTAAGTATGCAATCCATCTGCGACATGCAATACAATATGTAAAAAAAAAACCTGCTCGATCCGAAAGGAACACATAGGTACTGCAATAACATTACCCGAATATACTTCATAAAAAAATATATTATTATTTACAATAAAAAAGTTAGGTACTGCAATTTGAAATTCCCGTTTTTAGTACCTACCAAGATTACCCCAATTTCATTAGCAAATTTTCTGCAGAGGTCATACCTAAGTTATGAAGAAGTAATACGCCCCATATATCAACCCGGTTTATTTGTCTTTTTTTTAAAAAAAGCCACATAAATAGACTCTCAGTATAATAATTCTTAACAACATCCTCACGGATCGGACAGGATTTTTATAACACGCTGCCGCTGTATAACCAGAAACTATAGAAACATTAATATACTTATTATTTTCACTTTGAACGACATTTGTATTTTATTAAGTACGTATATCAAAAACAATACAGTTTAAGTTAAGAACCTCGTTATAAATTAAAAATATGTAGATAGAAATGTCAAAGCTTTGCGATCCCTTGCTGCATATCAATCCAAACGCAGATCATAAATTTGGTGAAATCTAATTAAATTTAAAAAAAACCGATGAAATGAACGAAGACAATTTTAAGATAAATAAAAATAAATAGGTTAATGAAAACCGCCTAAGGTGTTTATAGTACTATCTGCGAATCTGCGCTCGAGACCAATAGCATCTTCGACTACATTGGCCGGGACTTTCAGTGTCAAATCAACCTCCTCAGGCATTTCGTCACAATTTGTCGTCAACCTCTTCCTTTCCTGGTGTAATTCGAATTTGTCTTCCAACGCTTCACCAATTGGATTTAACTTGAACGCTTTTTCCCCCTGACGATTTCCAAATTAATTTGTTATAACTTACCGAAATAAGCAATAAATAACGACTACCTACAACATGATAACTGTCTGGGTAAAGTAAGCCAGAGCCTTACAGGCTTGCCTGGTTTGGGTCATACCTATATCAGAGCTTTTTTGTGTACACATAGCTACACATCAAGCTATAGGTAAAGGAGGACCGGACAAAATGGTCCCCACGACCAATAACAACCAGACCTATGTCATTAGATAGGCATTTTAATATAGAGCAACAACTACTATGGCGGCTCTTTTGAAATCGCTGTGTGAAAAAAGTTGTGGCGATGTTTCGCAGGACGGACCTAGACACTATGTTATCGGAATACTTGAATATTAATAATTTTTAGTGGTCTACTTTGAATATTTTCAAATGTATGCGATGATAATACAATAATTTCAATAATATGGTACCATCGAGCTGATCTGATGATGGACCTGGAAGCTAGATAATGGAACTCTTAAACAGCTACTAGTATACCCATCGAGTGTGGGCTCATTAGGTGTGTCTCAACGAGTCCTGTTCATTTTGCCTGATGACTGACCTGTATCTTAAAAAACAGAACTCTTGATTAGCTTCTAGTATACGCATCGAGTGTGGGCTCATTAGATGTGTCTCAACGAGTCCTATTCATTTTACCAGATGACGAGGACCTGATGACTGATCTGGACGCTAGATAACGGAACTCTTGATTAGCTTCTAGTATACCCATCGAGTGTGGGCTCATTAGAAGTGTCCCAACAAGTCCTGTTCATTTTACCAGATGACGAGGACCTGATGACTGATCTGGACGCTAGATAACAGAACTCTTGATGAGCTTCTAGTATACCCATCGAGTGTGGGCTCATTAGAAGTGTCTCAACGAGTCCTGGGGGCCTAGACAAAATCCCTTTTCTGTAAGCGTTAACGCCAACGGAAAGATCAAATTGTATGCAGTTGACAGCAGCAGTCACGTGACATCTCTAAAGCTAATGTCAATTCCATACAATTTGATCTTTCCGTTGGCGTTAACGCTTACAGAAAAGGGATTTTGTCTATAGGCTCTGTTCATTTTACCAGATGACGATGACCTGCTTCTTATACGGTCAGTAAGTTTCGACTCCCAGAATACATATACTTCGTCCCATTGCTCGCTGGCTGAACTCGTGAGTGCGGACTTTTGACGCTTTGTTAATGACCACTTTTTCGCTCCATATTATAGGTG
Organism: Lithophane semibrunnea; assembly: GCA_947363905.1. Lineage (NCBI taxonomy): Eukaryota > Metazoa > Arthropoda > Insecta > Lepidoptera > Noctuidae > Lithophane > Lithophane semibrunnea. The sequence continues at coordinate 9,378,351 of OX376190.1, forward strand.
AGGGTGGAAAGCATGCTCATATCCATGAGTTTCGTCCTTTCATTAGGTGTTTCATTGACCAATAGCTCTTCTAGGCGTTCTCGGTGCATCGAGGGACATCTTTATCTTGTGTCGCCTGAAAGGAGACTATTCGGCCGAGGTATAATTATACACTCATGGACAAGTTCTACCTTCACACCCCTATGTCTACCTACTTTGCGTTTCGTGCTATTGTTCATTAAAATAGTCTTTATAATAAAAAAAACAAATGGTATAGTAAACAGTTTTATAATTACATACCGTCATCCATAATAATCGCAAAAACGTACTTGTGTATGTGCTAAATGTAAAAAACAAACACTCAGTTTGGATGGAATTTAGAACTTCATTATCCACCTTCCAGACCAACCATCAGGTGCTCTACATCAGATACCATGAACAGGACTCGTTATGACACGTCTAATGAGCCGACACTCGGTTGCTTTACTAGTAGCCATTTAAAGGTTCCAGGTCAGTCATCAGATAAAATGAACAGGATTCGTTGAGACACATCTAATGAGCCCACACTCGATGGGTTTACTGGTAGCTATTCAAGAGTTCCCTTATCTAGCGTCCAGGTTCATAATCAGACCAACTCAATGGGACCATATAGGTGTCTCGGTCATTCATCAGGTAAAATGAACAGGACTTCCTGAGACACATCTAATAAGCCCAAACTCGATGGGTTTACTAGTGGCTATTCAAGAGTTCCGTTTTCGAAGCGTCCAGATCCATAATCAGACCGGATCAGTGGTTCCATATTATCATCGGAATGCATATACATTTGTAAACATTCAAACTATGATCACCAGAAGTGATTAACTATTCAAAGGTTTCAATTATCTAGCGTCCAGGTCAGTCCTGCGAAACATGGCCACAACTTTTTTCACACAGCGATTTGGAATGAGCGGCCATAGTAGTTATTGTATTATATTAAAATACCTATCTAATGGCATATGTGTGGTTGTTATTGGTGCTGAGACCAGTTTCCATATATTCTTGCCGATCCTCCTTTCCAGTTTATGCTGATCTCGCATTGTTTAGGATTTCCGTACAATGCGAGGTCAGCTTAAACTGGAAATGTATAACTTGATGTGTGGCCGTGTGTACAAATTCTTTCTAACATAACATAACGCCTGTGACATTTCCACAGCCACAGTTATGTCATTTTGTGTAGGTATTGTTTTGGAAATAATTTCTTAATTTTTCTTATTCTTAACATTGTCCCATGTAGCATGATATTCCAAGCAAGTAAAAAAACATATTTCGGCTCTGTGCCTACGGCCTGACCTCTGAGATTACCTCTTCCATTGACGTTCACGTCGGTGTGTGTACTCATTATCTATCCCGTTCCCACCCTAAACGACCTACCTATTGTTGTCTCTTTCTCATGCTGTGCTTGACGGCTAGAGTCGGGCCGCGCAGAGGCCCGCTTACTTACTTCAGAACGCTTTTGTTTACGCAAGCGAGTGGTGTGTGTACAATATAAATGTGAAAATAAGTAAAAGTTCTCGAAAACGTTGAGTAACGTTCGAAGAAAATTTAAAGGAATAATATCAATGGTGAGTTATTAATAATTAATGTTTATTTTCCCAGATAATTTCTCTTTTGCACGAGAATATTGTGGTTCCTATTTATTTCGGTTTGTAACCAAATTTATAGGTTAACTTAACATAATTTCGAATTAAATTCCGATCTCGGGTTCAAACCCAGACGGTTATTCTCAAATCACGTATAAATACGTGTGCGGAGAGTATTTCAGTTCCTATAATTATGTCTGTAACTAGATTCATAGTTTAACTAAACATAATCTCAAATACTCAAATAATTAGACTCCGATCTCGGGTTAAAGCCCAGACGGCTATAGTCTCAAATCACGTACAAATTTACGTGAGTGGCCTGCGACCTGACACGAAAGCTGGGCCGTCCGGTCCCGTACTTTGATACGATCGGACAGAAAATCTAGCCCGACCGGGCCCGGAATCTGGGCCGACCGGGCCCGGAATCTGGGCCGACCGGGCCTGGAATCTGACCCGTCTGGGTGCGGCGTCTGACCCGACCGGGCCCCAAGGGTGATCCGACCAGATTAAGAACCTGATCCGACCAAGCCCAAAATCCGACCCGACCAGTCAGTTACTCTCTTGGCAGCACTTGGATAAGTAAAGTGTATTTTGCCGATGATCGCCAATTACTTAAGCACTCTTTTCCTTTCCGATCGACAGATGGCGACTTCACAAAATTTCGTCACAATGGGTGATCTGTTCAAGAGAAATTCCGATGACGAAGAAGAGGAACTTTTAGCAAAAGTTAAATCCATCATCGAAGAGTCTCCCCATCGGGTGGAGAGATTGGAAAGTAATCGACTGGTCCAAGGAAGAACTCCTCGGCAGGAAGATGGACCATAAGGACCTGAATAAGCTCCGCTTTGCAATCCCATCAGTAGAGCTGGTTAAAGCATTTTATCCTGAAGCGAAAGCAATCGGTAAAAAAGCCTACAAAAACATGAAGCTAAAGCTATTAGACTGGAATATCTGCAGAGCCCTTATTACTAATCCGAACCACATAGCATCCAAACTGTGCGGATCTTCTGCGCAAGCAGAAATATTTAGAAGAGCAGTAGAAACAATTAGAGCATCTGTTTATTCTAGAGAACAGATCTCAGACGCATTGACAACAGACGTAGAGTCACACAAGAATAAGAGTTAGAATCTACTCTAGGTCGAATTCTGAAAGTCGAAATAAAAAGCGTAAGCGACCCAGACTACCATCGTCCTCATCAGATGAAAATTGCGCCCAGTCAGCAAGTGACTATTATTCATCTTCACTGGAGAAAAACCCCCCCAAACGCATACAACGCATACGCTACTCATCATCACCTTCCTGTTCACCAGAAAGAAAAGCTACCGACTCCAGACTAGATCGTATGGAGGGCATGATTCAAAATCTATATAAAATGATGAGCACAAACAGGAATGAAGATAGACTCGAGAATTCGAGCTGGCGGACCACCTGAGGAGGACCACACTGAGACCAATAATAATTGGGACATATTCTCACCGTCGACAAAAGAGAGTGAGCCTGCCATACCCAAAGCAAATCCCATTCTGGAGCAACAAGGTCTTAAATGTCAAAGACTTGGTGAACAAACATGGAATAAGATTCGCTACGCTGACTCCCAGAAAAAACTTCAAGCCTCACCAGTTTTTCACTGTCTTCGGATAAATGCAACAATGTACCAACACTCCCACCCACCCCAATCAGCTAAAGGATCTACTAGGGAAATGTGAAATCTGCGTTTGGTACCATAACTCATGGACTTTTGATACAACGACTAAAACTTCAAGAGGCCCTGAAAAAAGTAGCGGAACAACACCCAGAGGCCACAGAAAACCTAAAGAAGATGCTAGCGTTGGAAAGTGAATTCCGCTCAATATCCGACGATTTGCTTCAATACACTTGTGGCAAACGTGCCGAAGTAATTGGGTCTAGACGAAAACTGTATGAGCCGAAGAATATTTTTTACAGAACGGTCCTCAATGATATCCCTCCATCGGGAACTCATTTATGGGACGAAGACAAATTACAAGAGGCGATCAAAACACATGGTGTCTCTAAAATTGCTCCGGCCCCTCGTCGAATATTGTCGAACCATATGTATACAGAAAAGGAAAACAAACCAAAGCAGCCCAGAGACCTGACCTCGTTCAGAAAACCACATCAAGGTGTCAAAAAATTCAGGAAAACGGAGGTCAAACAGCGGCCCCAAAAACCACAGTCATCAAAGGACCATAAACGTCCCAATTTTAAGGAAAGGGGCGGAGGGGAGGGACGGCGCTATCTTTGACAACCAATGCTTTCGGGCGGGACAACTGGCAGATCACATAGCAGCGTGGGAAAATGCGGGTGCACCAAAATCCATCATAAGCATCATAAAAGGCTACGTAATTCCGTTCTCGGAAAAACCGCCAATCACAACCTTCACACCATCATTACTGAAAAAATTACGAACACCAACTTCCCCGCTGATGGACCAAGAAATTACAAAAATGATTCACAAAAGACCATAATAAAATTAGACTGCAAGACTGGCTTCCTCTCGAAACTGTTCTTAACACCAAAGTCAGACGGACAATGGAGACCAGTCTTCAACTTGAAAAGACTAAACGAATTTGTCAAGTTACAAAAGTTCCGATTGGTAAACCATCGAAAACTACAATACTTCCTACAAAGAGGGGACTACATGGCCAAAATAGACCTATCACAAGCCTATCTTCACGTACCAATAGCAAAAAGGCACTGGCGTTATCTAGCACTACACTACCGCAATTCAACCTACGCACTAACGGCACTTCCTTTTGGCCTGAGTTCCGCGCCTCAAATATTTCCAAAAATAATAAACTGGGTTGCCAAGATTCTCAGAAAACAGAACATAACGACTAGTCGTGTACCTCGACGATTTTTTGATAGTGAATCAAAACCCATGGCTTCTGAGAAACGAACTGTCAATGGTAATAGAGACCCTTACAAATCTGGGCTTCCGAATAAACTGGGGAAAGTCCGTGCTAAACCCAACAAAAGAATTAACGTTCCTCGGAATAAACTGGAATACAGAATTGAATCTAAAAAGCCTACCTGTGCAAAAAATACAATCACTAGAAAAAGCAAAAAATGGAGTTGGCAACAAGCAAAGTCGTTATTGGGCAAAATGGAATTCGCTTCGTTCGTGATACCGCTAGCTCGACTACACTGTCGAAAGATACAACGTGCCGTGAACCGGTTACCAGAATCTATGCCCAACCTTCACTTCAAAATAAAGTCAGAAAATATTCAAGAGTTGCAATGGTGGTCGGTAAACCTAGAACAAAGTTCAAAGATAATTCTAAAAGAACCGGAAATCCATCTAGTCACCGACGCCTCAAATACGGGTTGGGGAGCGGAGTTAGAAGACGAGCTGGACTATGGGACACCTTCCAAAAGGAATGGCACATAAACAAGAAATAAATGTTTGTTGTTTACAAAATTTTGTCAAACTACCAGACCGTACTACAGAACAAAAGTATACTTATACAATGCGACAACAAAACTGTGGTTGCATACATAAAAAACCAAGGTGGGACCAAATCGGTAGCCCTCCTAAAACTAGCAGGCGACCTCTTGAATATCGCGATACGCAAGAATATAGAAATACGAGTAGAACATATTCCAGGTCAGTACAACGTAATATCAGATCATCTATCCAGGGGCAAGAGCTTACCAGACTGGCACCTATCGAACTGGATACTGAAGACAATTTTCAGAAAATGGGGCACCCCATGCATCGACCTGTTCGCAACACAAAAATCGGCAGTAGTTGCTAAATACGTCACGCGATTTCCATGCCGACAGGCAGAATTTGTAAATGCATTCACAAGGACATGGAACTACAAACTAGGATGGATACTCCCTCCTCCACCGTTAATACCCAGGATCCTACAACACCTCAACCAATGTCAAGGCACCTTCATATTGATAGTTCCCAGATGGGAGAATGTTTTCTGGCGACCGATTCTCAAGAAAAGATCTCTAGACAAACCATTCACAATACGGAACCTAGTCGACCTTTTGATAGACCTGCAAACCAATCAACCACCTCCCAAAACACAAGATTTGTACTTGGAAGCATGGAAAGTACGGGGTGGGTCGATTTAGTTAAAGATTGGTCAACCAAAGAAAAACAAATTCTAGAAACGTCATGGCGTAAATCATCTCTTGGCACTTATTCGGCAGCATGGTAAAGCTGGTGCCTGTGGGCTAAGGATAAAAAAGTTTCAATAAATAATCCGAATCCCACAGAAGTAGCACAATATCTTTGTTACTTATACCTATCCTTATAGACATACTACTACTTTGTTACTTATACCTACTTATAGATATCCTATAGAATAAAACTATGGTTATATCTAATAAATTCTTTATTTTCTCTTCATCAACTAGAATCTATCCTGTAATCCAATTTTACATTCCCTAAGAATCTTATCACAGTACGCGGCTTTGCTGTGCTGTTATCTAACATGCCGGCAGATTTAAGACATATCTCAGAGGTCAGGCCGTAGGCACAGAGCCGAAATAGACCAATTTTCCCCCCAAGGGGAAGAAAATTGATATTTCGGGTCTTGCCGTAGGCCTGACCGGAGCAATTACTTGCCGGCTGATCTATAGTACTGAAGTAAGTAAGCGGGCCTCTGCGCGGCCCGACTCTAGCCGTCAAGCACAGCATGAGAAAGAGACAGCAATAGGTAGGTCGTTTAGGGTGGGAACGGGATAGATAATGAGTACACACACAGACGTGAACGTAAATGGAAGAGGTAATCTTAGAGGTCAGGCCTACGGCAAGACCCGAAATATCAATTTTCTTCCCCTTGGGGGGAAAATTGGTCTATTATTGTAACTATTTAGCGGAGCGACATCGACACTTTAGTGCTATCGATTACTCAAATCTGTAATGTAAGGTATCTATTAGATAAGGTGTCTACATAATAGAAACAGCCGAAAACTAAACGTGGATTCAAAAAGTCAGCTCTCGAAACCAATTCACAGTTTATAAAGTATTGAAATAATAATAAGAATGCTAAATTTACTCACTAGAAAGTCGATCGGGTCTTCAGGGCGTAATTTGGCAACTTCAAGCAGAGCAGGCGTTAGTGTCGGGAAGATATGATGAATTAAGTAATTGCGCATGGGCTCGCTCGCGGCCGCCAAAGCTGCTTCCTCTTCCTCACGCATCAATGCGTATAATTCCGTCTATAAAAGGAATATTATATCAAGTTTTTGTATTTTATTTTTAAAAGACAGCCATTTCTAAAAATCGCTTGATTTAAATAATGACCCAGTATTCCATTTTCTCTTCGCGTTCTTGTTTCAACTTATCCTCAATTTCTTTTAAAGCTTTTGCTTCTTTGGTTCTTAAAGTTTCTTCATCCTCTTTTTCTTTCTTTTCAGCAGCTTCAATGAGAGCTGCGGAATTCATCAAATGTTAATCTTTTCGTATTAAGATATTAATCTGAAGAAGCAATGTTTAAGAATCCCTGCAACTGACCACTTAGTTTTGCGTAGCGGCACGGACGACCCATTCGCAGTGCTACAGCAGAGTATGGACCCTTCATTGCGTAATCCAAATGGTCTTTAACGGGTACTACTAATGGATGTATATCCAATTCGTCGAAAAAGTTGAGTGGAGTAACATCCCGGGTATCACCAGATCGAAATTCGCTCAAACGCTTCAGTATTGACTCCTCATCCAATCGAGAACGTCCTTCAGGCTGTCGCATAGCTTTATCGCAGACAAAATCGTCATTAGCATCTAGTGATACCACAATGTCTGCAACAACATGGTGATAAGTTAGGATGGACTCGTGGTTTTAAGGAAAAAGAAAAAATGTATCCCGCTGACCTGGCAACATCTTTTTTAACACATTGCTATACAAATCGATATCTTCATCGAAGGGTTCCTCCTCGGCTTCCTCTCCAACATCAGAGTCATGTTCTTCGCCTTTCTCAAATACTAAATACAGAAATTATTGATTTAATGACCGATCGTCTTATAGCATGGGCAGAAGTTATTTGTCTATTATGTCTACTTACACGCTTGAGCTTGTGCTATCGTCATTGGGAACCCGTCGAGCACCCATCCTCTATTGACAGCATCACGACTTAACAACTTCTGGCGCAAGTACCTGGAGAGTTTCAAATCAAATAAACCTTTCGCCTACGCATTTTCTAAAGTTTAATAATACCCTATGAAGTATGGAGGTGAAAGGAAATACCAGAAGATTCCAGGTTCGAATCCTGGCAGGGTCACCATGAAGTATGGTATGGTGAAAGGAAATACGTCTTGTCAAGGCAAGCGTTTATTACCAACTAACTAAAGGATTACAATGCTTACTACTAGGTACATTTATCAACTTCATCTACTAATGAAAATGGAAGTATAAGCATTTGCAGTTGACCTTTTTCAGGAATACTATAAAGATAAGTTTTATCGTTATATTCCTGAAAACCTGCGTGGCATGAGCTTTGAATTGAACATCAAAAGTTACTCCGAAGTCGTACTTAGCCGACATAAGTGACTATCGACATACAGGTTGGGGTTTTAATATCCTCCATTAACGCAATAACACCTAGATACATTGCTTTTTTCAATCCATTTTCTTCCCGTTTTTGCAACATATTTCATTTATGCTCCGCTCCTATTGGTTGTAGCGTGATGTTATATGGCCTATAGCCTTCCTCGATAAATGGACTATCCAACACAAAAATAATTTTTCAATTCCAACCAGTAGTTCCTGAGATTAGCGCGTTCAAACAAACAAACAAACTCTTCAGCTTTATAATATTAGTATAGATAACATACCTACATACATAACATCACGCCTTGTTACCCTGAAGGGTTAGGCAAAGGTGTACCCATAGCCCCATAGTAAGTACACCCACATTTCGCCAGTTATGTTTAAGTCCCGTGTAATAGGGACTCCGGGCCAGTCCGGGGCGCTACTGAGAAATTCTAATGGGAAAAACATTTGATACAATTATGATACCATGGATTGTTGATGATTGATGTGTTTCTAGTTCTATTTCTTAAAGAAACATAAAATGTTTTATTTATTAAAGAAAACAATTACGCCATAATTTCTTCATCGGTAAGCGGGCGACCGGATTGCAGGAGAGCTAAGGTTTGTCTCGCTTGTTCCTGTGAGCCGTCCTCCTCGTCAACATCGTCGTCAACGTCTGCTATGTTGGCGTCTTCCTCTTCTCCAAAGACAGGAACGCCTAGTGCAGCCGTTTCGCCGACCTCCCAATGACTCACACGCCACGTCTGCGACAGGTGTATAGTGCTACAAGGATATTTTGGCGTGTGGCCAAAATCGGAAGCACCTCCAACTCGCTTTTTGAATACATTTGAAGTGACATTTCATAAAACAATTGCACATTGTTTTACCAACAGCGCCCGATTCAACGTGATTCGAGCACCAGAAGATCCTTACCTTAAAGGAGTGTAATTATACTTATCTTACCGAACCAATTTTCGGATACCGGGCACACGGCTACAAAACAACAAGCTATGTTTCCAGTAAGTATAAGCTGACCTCGCATTGGTTCGGCTTGCCGTACATTAAGTAAGAGGTCACCTTCTATTGGAAAAGTATAGGTTGATATGTCGCCATGCGTACCAGGTGCGATTATTTAGAGCACTTGCCCTTGCCCTGCACAATAGTGAACGCTTATTATTCGAAAAATGACACACCAGCTATCAATTACAATGGGCACGTTGCTATTGATAAGTTTATCGGAGTATTATGAACACCCATCTGTGTTCGTGACATTCTGCAATGTGTATGAAGCACATCTAAATAAACAAAATTATAAAAGTTTAATACTAACTAAATCATCCTGCAAATCTTGAGCTACGGTTTCTGGTGAAATGTAGATGAGACCATAAGCTTCACAAATACTTTTTGCCAAAGTCGTTTTTCCGGTAATTGGTGGGCCATATAAGACAATCTGTGAGAATATACCAAGTGAGTTCTAGCGGCGGTTTACCTCGTAACAGTAATCAACTGTTAGCTAAACCTTTTGTTATTAAGTACCTTAAAAGGTTTCAATACCCTCTCTTTCTTAAATTGCTTCATAAGAGCGGGTACGTTCTCCGCAAAGGTCAAATCAGAAACCCACTGCAGCGCCATTGTCTCGACGGTGAAAGTCGGCTCCATATTCAAATTAAGAGTGATCAAATCGTATATTCTTTGCTGTAATTTTATAATTAGTAGTTAAGAAGTAGATAGGTACCTACCTACTTAGCTACAAACAGATATACAAGATGCGAGAAGCTCCTTACATCGATTTCTGGAATCAAGAAAGCGTCCTCAGGTGGAATACATTTGAACATTCCAGAACCAACTGCGCGTCCAAGTGGCTTCACTATCTGCAACAAGAATGCATTTATCGTAGCTAAATACCTACATACCATACTCTAGTTAAGAGATAACAAACTTCATTGTTGCTTACTTCTCGTTGTTTCGAAATGTTTTGTTCTACAGCCAATATGTAAAGCTTCCTTGGGAAATCAAGAAGTAGGTTGTAGACAATTCTGGAAGGGATGTTGGTATAGTTTAGCAACTGTTTGATTTAGAACCTAGGTATACTGCGTTCTGGCCTCAGTTTCCAAATATGTAAACAAATATGTTTAATTATATATAACTAGCTGCGCCCCGCGGTTTCACCCGCGTAAGTCTCGATCCCGTGGGAATATCGGGATAAAAAGTATCCTATGTGTTAATCCAGGTTATTAAACTATCTGTTTGCCAAATTTTATCCAAATCCATTCAGTAGTTTTTACGTGAAAGAGTAACAAACATCCATCCATCCATGCATCGATCCATACTTACAAACTTTCGCGTTTATAATATTAGTAAGAATGAATTTATGGCTGTCTTCTGCCCGTTACGTCGTTTTTGCTTGGCGTTCTTTTAGACTTTTTTCTTATTGCTCGGCTTAACTTTAAGCGTCGTAGCGAAGATTTTTTTCAAATCCAACTGGTAGTTCCAAAGTTCAAACAAACAAACCACTTTATAATAAGTATATTAGTATACTTAGATTACTTATTTCAATAGTAGGTAGGTAGGTAGGTAGGTACTGTCATTCTGAAATCAACTTAATTTACACTGATGTTTAAAGTTGATATCGTGTAGGTGAAAATAATATAAATTGGAAACAAGGATTTAAATAGAATGTATATTTATAGGGTAGGTAGGGTATTTATATAGGTACCTTAACTCATTAACTCTATGAGCCCCTGTAGTTAAGGCTCTTACAACCTGGGGCGATTCGTCGCGCGACGCGACGCCGCCCCAGTATGTAAGAGCCTTTATAGCGATGAACTTTAAACTTACATGGGTTTTAAAGTCGAATCTAGTCAACTTACAGGATGTTTTTATTTTGGACAACCAAGCACGGCAATAGTTAGGTATCTAATTATCTTTGTAACCGATGCGACACTACCTACCTACTGGTATACGTAGTGCCATACACGAACACGCGCCCGGCTCCGCTCCAGTACCTACAGTAATCGCGGAGTGGGGCGCGTATTCGTGGAACTATAGATAGATTTGGTGCACACAAAAGACAGCACAACATACAAAAACACGGTTAAGTAGTAACTAATTACATTAATAAATAGCTACAAGGTACCATTATAAAAAAAAAATGAAACAATAAAAGAAAACTAGACACAGTGATGACAATATTGTCTATGACACACTTTCACACTATCTATACGGTTACTGACTGATAAAGCTTTCGTTATAAAGGTTGATCTAAATATTATTAGCGCTCGTAACAAATATGGATTTACAGAATTATAAACATTAAAATCAGCAATACAACTCTCTAAGCTCATGAAAGTGTATTGAATGACTATTTCATGAAATCATGACATTTGACACTTTCATGAACTTAGAGAGTTGTATTGCTGATTTTAATGTTTATAATTCTGTAAATCCATATTTGTTACGAGCGCTAATAATATTTAGATCAACATACAACCTGATACTGACCTGCAAATTGCAAAAAACGTAAGAAAATTTGAATTTCGCGGGCTACCCTAGCGCATCAACCTTAACAACAAGCTTAATTATTTACCGTACCTAGGTACTATATGGTGATATGACAACAATTTATGAACTAAGTATATCCACAATACTCACTGTCCTAAGTCCGCGACGTTTATCAAAGGAACAGCATTATTTCCTCGGCCGAGGATAGGCAGTATCCGCTCGCACTCCCAAGACTTTTGAAACCAATAGAAAAGCACGTCTTCTTTGCCCCCGTATGTCACTCCTGCAGCAATTACCAGCGCTCTGTTAACAAAATATATGTATATTATATCAACACCATCCGTCTGTAGGCCTCCGCAGTCTCACTATGTTTTAGTTAGGTACCTAGATAAAAAAATATCGCAGACGTCATGGGTATCGACTATAGATAAGTACGTATGTCATGATAATACGAAAAAAAAAATGGGTCTTCGACGTAGGTAGTCACTTGAAAAAATAAGTTTATTTTTGGGAACTTCACAGACGTGATTAGAATCTATTCTATTCTATTCTTTATTATGGGAAGCAAAGCCGATATCGGCCATTCTGCCAATTTCTAAAGTGAGTTGGAAAAGCAAGTGTGTATTGATTATTAGAATGATAAAAATCTTCAATGATATAGTTGAAGTTAAGTAAATCTTGTGAGGTTAGTACTGGAATTAGAATCGCTATCTAAACAAGAAAAAAAAAATCATATTTTCTAAACTCATACTTCAAGTAACTGGTAGACCAAGGCGCACTAACGGCCGTCGTTGACCCCAAAAAAATCATCAGTAAGTACGTACATTTTTTATTTTAGTTTTCCTGTTTAGATAATTATCGATTCCCCGTCATATTTGCGAAGTATCGCTAGCTAATTTAATTTGACCCAGTAGATAATTATATCTATCATTCATCATCATGTTTTTGGATATATATAAGCATCTCCAATTGCACGTCAGCTGAGTTCGATCCTCGGTCTATCTCATTTATTTATTTTAATAGTTCACTAACAATTGTTGAAACTGGTTTCATGCTAAAGGTAACATGCAAAAATGTAGATTTATATAACAGTGCAACAAATACTTAGGCTGCGTTTCCACTGAGGCGGAGCTGGGCGGAACCGAGCTTAGCGGTGCATAAATGAACCAATCACAATGCCACACAATGCTCGAAATCTTCGCTCCGCTTCAGTGAAAACAGTGTAGGCGGAGTGGAACGGAGCTGTGCGGACTTACAAATAGGGCACTGCGGCATTGTTCTTGGTAAGGTAAGTAAGAAGATCACTGGTCATCAACCGCCATTAACGACAAGAAAGTGGAGGACAATTATATTGAACTTACCCGATTAACGACCTAAATTTCCTGGCAATGCCAATCACTGCATTTTCAGTGTCATAGTGCAACTTATAATTTGGATGTGGCTTCCTTTTCCGAAAATCGGTTTCTACGAAAGGCATATCTGGAGTATCCTGTGGAGGGAGAAAATTCTTACATTTTGCGAGTAGATATGTACCTATCCGTGGTTGGAGGCCCTTTAAATGAATGCGCCAGACTGTCATGTAACAGAACCAGATGGAGAGAGATCGTGAGGCGGGCAACGACTACACCTGCGATTGGACAAAATTCATCGTGACCACGACCGCTCTGTCAAGATCGAAACGAATAAGAAGAAGATGTACCTATCCGATAATTACGTAGTCTTTAGGGTTCCGTAAGCGAAAGGACGGAACCCTATTACTAAGCCTCCGTTGTCCGTCCGTCCGACTGTCGATCAGCGGGCCGTATCTCATGAACCGTAATAGTACCGTGCGTTTGCACTAGCGAAACATTCACGACAAAACATATTGAAATCTCTAGTTCCTGTCAATGTTCCATACATTTTTTGAGAGTAACTATAATAGAGACTTCAACATGTTTTGTCAAAAATTTCACAGATTTCGTATTTCTATTCTATCGGGAGTGGAGAATTGGCTGCCAGCGCCCGGTTGCTGAATTAGCTGCCAGCGGTTGCTGAATTAACTGCTGCCGCGGGTTGCTGAATTAGCTGCTAGCGCCGATTGCTGAATTAATTAACTGCTGGCGCGGGTTGCTGAATTAGCTGCCAGCGCCGGTTGCTGAATTAACAACTGCTGGCGCGGGTTGCTGAATTAGCTGCCAGCGCCGGTTGCTGAATTAACTGCTGACGCGGGTTGCTGAATTAGCTGCCAGTGGCGGTTGCTAAAATAAGTTGCAAAAATTTCACAGATTTCGTATTTCTATTCTATCGGGAGTGGAGAATTGGCTGCCAAAATAAGGTTGCTAAAATAAGTTGCAAAAATTTCACAGATTTCGTATTTCTATTCTATCGGGAGTGGAGAATTGGCTGCCAGAGCCCGGTTGCTGAATTAGCTGCCAGCGGTTGCTGAATTAACTGCTGCCGCGGGTTGCTGAATTAGCTGCTAGCGCCGATTGCTGAATTAATTAACTGCTGGCGCGGGTTGCTGAATTAGCTACCAGCGCCGGTTGCTGAATTAACAACTGCTGGCGCGGGTTGCTGAATTAGCTGCCAGCGCCGGTAGCTGAATTGGCTGCCGCCGCTGACTTTGGAAATAAAAGCGGAAAATGGGGTTGTCAATTTGGCATATGGAGTAGATAGGCGGAGCAGGCATAATCTATGAACTGTGGATGTATTTTCTTGAACGCATTGACCTCATCATAAAGCGGAGCGACCGAATGGACTTAGGACTTCGCACCCACCCCGTCTAACCCGGAGATAAAAGATGTTATTGACAACCCGTAGCCCGGAGATGCATCATTCAAACCGGGAGGGCTGGCCGCCCAGCTCTGCATTCACTACCTATTTGAAATAGGATACCTAACAAAGCACTCGATTTATAATACGCCTTGCAAAGGCACGGGGATTTCTTTACAATTGTGGACTTACTTACCGGATCCAGTGGTTTGGTGCAAGCCCAAGTCATGACAGTGGATATTAATATCAAGTACCGCTTCTTGAAGTCTCCGGCCCCGCCCATCACGCTTGATGCAGCGGCATCGTCCGCGTCATCCTTTGGTGGTGGAGCTTGTTTTTCTAGCAACTGCTTCAGAACTGTCAGAATGTGAATAATAATGCAAATTACTATGGCAAATTATAATGACGACGGCGATAAGTACTTACCTTGCCGAGATGAAGAGATATAGATACAGCGTATAACAAAATAATAATAATAATCCTGCCTGTAGCTATAGACAAAAACCTTTTTCTGTAAGCGTTAACGCCAACGGAAAGATCAAATTGTATGGAGTTGACATTAGCATTAGAGATGTCACGTGACTGCTGCTGTCAACTCCGTACAATTTGATCTTTCCGTTGGCGTTAACGCTTACAGGAGGCCTAGACAAAATCTCTTTTCTGTAAGCGTTAACGCCAACGGAAAGATCAAATTGTATGGAGTTGACAGCAGCAGTCACAATCCCTTTTCTGTAAGCGTTAACGCCAACGGAAAGATCAAATTGTATGGAGTTGACAGCAGCAGTCACGTGACATCTCTAAAGCTAATGTCAACTCCATACAATTTGATCTTTCTGTTGGCGTTAACGCTTACAGAAAAGGGATTTTGTCTATAGCCTCTGATCTCTCTCCGGTCGTGTCGGATTACCGTCCCATCGGACTATGAGAGTGAGGGAAGAGAGAGTGCACTTGTGTCTGCGCAAACACTTGTGCACTATAATATCTCCCGCGCCGAAGGCTAGTCTCCGTTGAGATTGGCCGCCGTGGCCGACATACGGTCTGGACTCTGGAGGACTATTATTATTATAACAAAAACCCTGTCCGATAACTACGTGAGGGTGTTGTTAAGAATCATATAGAGAGTAAGTATATTTGTGTTACTATTTTTTTCTAAAGCAAAAAAAATAGCAATCCGGAATCCAAAATCACAATCCGTTTCATTTTTACATTATTTACGTTGTTGAGCAGAAAATTTGTCGAACATAAGAAGCAATGAATTAGCAATATCCTCAGACCATGGTCTGAGGCAATATCTCTTGAGTATTATTGTTCTGTGGGCAATATCCTTCAAAATGATTTAGATTATGATTGATCGTGTGTTACAGAATTAGGGTTCAGTATGCTAGCCTTTCATTCTATTGAAACTCCGTACCTACTATGCCAGTCCAGCTCAAGGTCACCACCGATGGCCAAGGTTAGGTACCTACCACTGATATGCGGCGGCGCGGCGGTACGTAGGTACACAGTTGAAGTATTTTCAGACAAAATATCGTGAAGGCGCGCAATTTCGAATTAAGCGATCTAAGTAAGAACTTAATATCTAGGTGCTTATAAGTTTAGAGTAGGTTAGATATTTCCTTACGTTTCATATAGTCCATTGCAATTCTAAGCTCTTCTCGATCACAACTGATATCTAATACGACAGTGCCGCATGTCAGCATCAGCGGTATACATTCTTCTTTTGTTACAATCCTGGCCACATTGTCTAAAGTCTTGATCTTTGGGTTGGTTACAGTCCCTAGAAGGTTTTGCAACAATGAAACAGAACTGACAATTCGTTTTTAGGGTTCCGTACCCAGACTTAAACGGGACCCTATTACTAAGGCTCCGCTGTCTGTCTGTCTGTCTCTCCGTCTGTCACCAGGCTGTATCTCATGAACCGTGATAGTTAGACATTTGAAATTTTCACAGATGATGTATTTCTGTTGCCGCTATAACAACAAATACTAAAAAACAGAATAAAATAAATATTTAAGAGGGCTCCCATACAAAAAACGTGTTTTTTTTGCTCGATATTGATAACTGCAATAGGTAGACGCTTGAAATATTTACAGAATATTTAGTTACATATTCACTTTAAAAATAAATAATTAAATAAAAAAAAACAAATATTTAAGGGGGCTCCCATACAACCAACTTGATTTTTTTGCCGTTTTTATATAATTATAATGGTACGGAACCCTTCGTGCGCGTGTCCGACTAGCACATGGCCGGTTTTTATTGAATAATGGTGCTACTCACATAATCACATTAAATACCTACGTTGTGATAATGAATTAAGAACCACGGGCACAGAATATCTAAACTTCTAAAGGCGTGATTCCAACAAAATTGTGTTTAGAACATTTGTTCACAAACATTATGTGCAGAACTCCGGCCAACAGTGCACATACTGAGCTGCAGATCCAAGTTTCTGTTTCCACTGGCAAAGCTGTGTAATTTGTAAATGTTTACTTGAGCGAGTCCACCAAAAGAAACAATTGTACCGTACACTGTGCAGTAGGTACAGTATCGCACGCTGGTGGGGTGGAATCGTGCCTTTTATAGTAGCCGTACGCACCTATAAGTAGGTACCTACTCTCCACGGGGTCGTGAGAAAGGAAGGAAGAAGCTTTTTCCTTTCCCTACTACAATATACCTACTTTAGGCGAAAGGTATACAATCAAATTACCTACTTACCTATAATTTCATAAGGCTGTTCAGGCTCAGGAACTTCTAAAACTGCGTCTTCTCCAATAAGAGTCACTGAAGGAGGTGCCGATGCTACATTCTTCTCGGTTATCACTTTCGACACTTCCTTCAATAAATACTCTCCATGATAGGAATCTAAATTATTTATAAAATATCGCTTGAATGAAAACACATTTCCGAGATCATCCGATGACTTATCCGAAGATAGTATGTCAGTAGATTTCTTCATTTTTGAATTATTCATAAAAATATTTTATCTATGTTATTCCCGGAAATATTTTTAATGCTTCAGTCAAAGAGTAGAATAAGTAGCAAGGAATATATCTATTCTCTTACGAATATTATGCCCTGTGCCTTCAGTTGTGAATTTGTGATATAATTCAATGACGTTAGGTACATAATTCACAGGAAATCATCAGTTAAAAAAAAAACAAAAATACGTAAGACCTATCAAGTAGCTATGAAAAACTTTTTACAAAAAAAACAATCGACCCCCAAAAAAACACTACAAAGTGAAATAACTGTCATGTCGGAAGTCGGTGTCTTTGGTTACGAATTTTTGTTTTTTGCCACAGACATTAAAGTTTTTTTCAGTTTGTAGGTTTGTAGTTTTTTTTTGGAAGCTGGTTGTTTTTTTTTTTTGTATGTATGTTACGCGATTACTCCGCCAATTATGAATCGATTTTGATGATTCTTTTTTTGATTGGTAGGTCATGCTTCAGAGGTGGTCCCATATAAATTTTATTAATTTTTCTTGCGTAGTTTTTGAGTTAGCTTCAATAGTTGTAGACGATATAATTATTTCACTCTTTCACTGTTATTTACATAGCAGGTAGTGGTATTCGAATTTGTGTGGGGAGGTACCACAACAAAAAAGTGGAAAATAAAAACTTTTTACAAAAAAAAAAACAACCGACTCCAAAAAAAATACACTAAAATACAGTTTTTCACTTTTTAGTTGTGGTACTTAACATCATCAAGTGGGAAAAATACGTTTTCTCAAACATGCATAATGTTCGTTATTGTTTCTGCAATTTGTTTATAGTTTGAATTTCCGCGCATTATTTGAGAAAAGTACTCACAAAAGTACTAAAGCCTTGGCCGCAACCAGGATTGACTCACGTATGCGGCTTCGCCAAGGCCCACATTTTCACGATTGTCCATCAATGCCCTAGTTGCAGGCCGCAACAGTAATGTACTAATTATTGGAGCTAACTCAAAAACGACCCAAGCAAGTTAATAAAATTTATACGGGACCACCGCGCAAGCTTCCTGTAACAAACGAAAAATAATTTTAAAAGTCTATCCACAATTGTATTGACGAAAGGACATAAATAAAAAAATAAATTTTAAAAATACATTCATCGAACATAGAACCTCCTTCTTTTTGGAAGTTGGTTAAAAATAGACGTAACATAACATGGCGCAGTTGGTAGTCTTTTATTGTTTTTTTTTTACCGTCGCTCTTATCTGAATAAAGTTATTTTTAAGTAAGTTTAAAGGTGCCAACGTTCAAGGGTAGGTATGTACCTAATAATATTAAATAAAATAAAACACATGAAGAATAAAATAAATATTTTATTATAATCCATTATGTAGTACTATAATATTGTAAAATAATGCGAATAACAATAAACGCTAGATATAAAGTACATTATCGGATATATTTTTGTCTTACATTTAAAAAACATAAACAAAAGTCAAATAGATGCACGTGCATTGCATGAAAATTACATTGCATGAAAATTATATTCCCTCATTTCATAATTTTATAGAGAAGTAATGAGTTGTTTAGACAGAAGCGGTGGTGGTGTCGGATAGTTTACTGAACTTGTACTATCTGGCATAATGTGAGAAACTCCATCATCCTTAATTATTACACACTATAAATACGGGACTATCATAGCCACCGCCTCTGCCTAAGCAACGCATTAAGGCTCTTGCATACTGGCGCAATTCGCCGCGGGATGCGAATTTTAACAAAACAATTTCTGAAAAAAACTTCACGGCGAACAATGCGGCGGCGTCGCATCGTGCGACTAATCGCGCCAGTATGTAAGAGCCTTTAAAAGTTTAAGGTACCTACTTTAATTGAATCAAAGCAAAGATGGTAGATTATACTCCCCCTGCGGGCAACAGAAAACTGCGAAATCTCATCATGAACTTAATTTATGTAGGAATGTAAATTGTGGTAGTAGTAGGTAATGTGTGCTGTATAGGTCGGAAAGTTTTTAATTTACACTTGTAAGTATCAATAGGCACATGCTAGTATTCGTTACGGCTATAAACCAAAGTGCGGTTAAAAACTTGTCTTATGAATGACTTCATGAGCTAAATTAATTAATCTAATTTCAGCTCGCGAAATCTAGGTGCGTAGGCGTATTTCGGCTATAAGCCTTAACTTTACCCTGGGCGTAGCCGCACTTCGGCTACTATCCCTATCTTTACCCGAAGCTGCACTTTGGCTATTAGTTCTAACTTTAGGCTACTCGCCCTATCTTTACCCGAAGCTGCACTTTGGCTATTAGCTCTAACTTTAGGCTACTAGCCCTATCTTTACCCTAGATGTAGCCGCAATTCGGTTATAAGCCCTAACTTTCCCCTAATTGTAGCCGCACTTCTACTATGAGCCGTAACTAAATCCTAGGCGTAGTAGCACTTTGGCTATTGGCCGTAACATAACCATATAATATATTGATAAATACAATAATTAAGTAGGTATTAAAAATATGTATCGGTCATAGTGTTGTGACTGCTTTGTACATTTGAATTGCAGACTTAACTATGTATAATTTAACGATAAACAGTCGGATAACTATTTATCGAGATTCAATTTAAACTAATCGGTCATTAGATTGTTCCCAAGCACCTTGTAATATTCCTAAATTGGCACGATATTTTTGTAATACTTAAGTATATGAAAGTTTTAATATAGTATCAACATAATTATATTAAAATAATACCTATGCATATAGTAACTGTAACATTCCAAGACATTAAAAAAAGTTGAATATAATAAAAAAAACTTCATGGACTCGTTTCTGTCTACGATTGGCTATATTTCTAAAATAAAATTATCAATTCCGAATATTCTTAAAACGAAAGAAACAACATTTCTCGTTTTTTAAGTAAATGCCTAGCCAACAACACGTAAATTAATGCAAATCAATGCGGTTAAATATTATTTATTGCAACGTTATTTTCCTGTGTTAACCAGTTTACAGATACTGTAGGTAAGTTATACCTACTAATAGAGAAATACTTATATTTAGGGCTGATTTTACCAAAGTCAGATATCTTTTATCCGTGGAATAAAAATGTCGTCTGACAGTTTTTGTATGGAAAAACTGTCAAAAATTCAAAATTTATTCACAGGATAAGACTTACACTCGGTATAAAAGTTTGGTGAAATTCGCCCTTAATGTGTTTAACGAATACCTAGGTTTTATATTAAAAAATACACATAATAAACACACATCTTGATTTAAAAATCGAATTCATTTATGGTTCTGAGAGCATTTCTAATGGCAATTTTATAAACTATGGCACCTACTTTGCTAGTTGTTTCATTTCCTAATACTGATAATAATTATGTTGTACTTAATTCTAAGTGTGTTGTTACAAAATGATTGAATAAGGACGGCATCAAAAATAGTATCACTATTTTATGCAGAATATTTTTTTAACCAGTGCATACTTCAGTTTTACTTTTTTTAATGGTACAAATTGTTCACATAAGCGAGGTAGACAGAATAACTTCGTGGAAAGGGATCGGTGGCTTTTTACGGGGATGCTGCGCTAAGGTAGCCAG
Source organism: Lithophane semibrunnea (assembly GCA_947363905.1). NCBI lineage: Eukaryota > Metazoa > Arthropoda > Insecta > Lepidoptera > Noctuidae > Lithophane > Lithophane semibrunnea. The sequence goes on from OX376190.1 coordinate 9,399,249, forward strand.
CGAAATTCATTTCTTTTACGTTTTTTGAAATAGTCATTTAATAGGATTATATAATGATTATAATTCTATAAATAAATATTTGATACAGCTGCGAATCATATATCAACACTGACTTGCTATCTAATTGCGTAACTTATTTTCGTAGCCGTTCAGACTAATTTGTTTCATTTATTTAATTTTATTATTTATATACACACAGTAAAATCCAAAATAGATACGACATAATTAAAACATTCATTCATTCATTCATTTTGACAGTTCAACAACATTCATTGCGTTGATTACGTTATCGAGCAGATTTTCTTTTCGAACTTGTGAAGCAATGGCTTAGACATTTGGTTCAAGATTCCAATTCTGATTGATCGTGTCTTACGCAATTAGGGTGCTGCAACAAATTGCAAAAAACGTAAGAAATTTTGAATTTCGCGGGCTACCCTGTGCTTTCACGCCATACGAGACAAGTGATTTCAGTATTAAAGTTGACAATTTTTATATCTTTTCAGATAGTATTGCACTGATTAGAAAAAAATCTGTATCGGTATAACGTATAATTAAATAAAAGGAATGTAAAGATACCTCATCTCTAGATATAAAAATACTAGGTTATTATTTAATTTATCAAGAATAAATTTTCTTAAAAATAATTAAGCTCAGAGTTCAGACTCAATGCTAAGTACAATAGTTAAGTACATGGAAATATTTAAGTATGAATTAAGGTACATAATATAAGTATCGATATCTACTTAGTACACCCAAGCGGAATGAAACCTGCTGCCGGCTATATTGTTAAATATATTGTGGTATTAAAGGCATCATCTCGCTTTAGGTTTCCGTCGAAACTTTGAAAGCGAAAATTCATATCATTTTAAAATTATATGTACTATAAGAATATTAATGTATTGTTGTCTAATGTCTTTCGGGCAAACTAGTTTACCCTAGGTTTAACTAGTTGGTTATAACACACTGGACGGACTAATTTGGCCAAGGGCAAACTGGTTTGTTCAAAAAACAGTTTTGCACATACATATTGCAGACTCAGTAATTTCCTAAGTGGGAAAAATATTGGATATACTTACTGCTAAATTATTTCAACTAGAAGTAAATGATAACATTTTTTCAGATTTCATTGTCTTAATTTTAAAAAATAGGCGATTTTTTAAGGCACTATGTAATAATTCAATTATTTTAAAAGCAAAACATGCAATATTACACTACATTGTCAAGTTTTTTTTTTTACACTATAATGGTTGTCTTATAGTCTACGTAATTTAGCTACAGCTGTGTAGTGATAACAGACTTACGATGAATTATTGTAATTTCCTTTTCCCCAATGCCTGAAGGTGAGCTTGGCTCAGAAGAGACAAGCCAAGGTGACAGAGATGATATAGGCTGGACCTTGGGCGTCACATCCTCTTTTTTCTCTAGAGGCTTAGGAGATGCCAATTTTGCTTGATTATGAGGTGGCTCCACAACTACAATTGATACATATTGTGAATTGATGGGATTTGTGGGCTCATTCAATATTTTTGGTGAAGGGGTAGATGGTATGGCCAGATTTATGTTTGTGGACTCATTTATTACCTTCACCTCATTCTCTCTAGCTTTCAAAATGTTATTACATTTTAATTGGCCAGGTGGCAGGGCTTTAGTAGATGAAAGATAACATTTTGTTTGATTGTTAGGGACTTCTTTGTCACTTGCTGAATCCAACTGATCTCTCTTTGCTTCATTTTTGGAATCATCATTGTTAAGTTTTTCTTTAACTAAGCTCATTAGGAGGTCATTCAGTGGATTTGATTCTGTAACAGGTGAACAGCTGCAAGCGGGTTTATTAATCACAAGTTGAGTCAGATTACTCTTCTTTTCTTCATTTAGTGATTTATCCATTTTGAATAGCACTTTATTACTAATAGCATCATCTTTCGATATCAACACTTCTTCAGCTGGTTCTTCATTGAGAAGGTTCTTTGTTGATGGTTCACCAATCTCAGGTTTGCACTCGGTATCAATGAGAGTAGACTTCTGTGATTTAGCACTACTCTTTCTTGATAGAGTATCAATCTCTGGTACTAGCACTGCTGTTGTATCAGACGATGTGCTAGGAAGTTCATTCACTGCCTCAGATGGTGCAGTCTCTGGTTTGACTACACTCTGTTTTTCTCGTTCCCGCAGTACATGGCTCTGACGACGTGCAAATCGTTGACTAGGTCGCCTTTCAAACTGTACCGTACGTCGGGCGCGATTTTGCTGAGTAGTCTGATATTCAGTTTTACCAGAGTATTGGAATCGAGAACCCATCCTGAAGAAGTTTTGCCGTGCTGAAGGTCCTTTCACTGGTGCTCTCAAGCGGAAGAAAGTGTGGTGTTCCACAGCACATTTCCAAAGATGTTTACAAGCTTTTTCATTATGCAGTCTAAACACAAAGGTATGCTCTTGTTCTCGCCCTTGGTCATCATCTTCAACCACAACAAGAGTAAGTTTCTTTTTCTTAAAATCCAACTTACTAATCTTAGGCCAGAAGAATAAACCTATTTTTTGAGGTCCTTCAAAGACAAGAATGCCTGTTGGTGTTAATCCCAAGTGATACTCACACCCATCTTTGCCTAAGACAATGTGCATGTCAACACCATACATTTCAAGCCACTTCGCCTTGTTCAAATAGTTAACTTCAGCTTGTGCAGGGGTTAGACCTTTACATTTCTTATACTCTTCTAATATTTCAATCTCCATTTCTTCAGTTTGATTAGGTACAAATCTAAACTCCGACACAGTTGCGGGAGTGTGAACATTTTCATCAAAATCTCCTAGTTCGGACTGTAGAGCTAGGGCAGCTAATTCAACTGCCGTAGAGTGTGGGCACTCAAGCTTGCTCTCTAAAATATCTTTCTTCAATTGCAAGAAGAACTGATATCTAGTTAATTCTTCCCTTAAGTTATTGGGTTCAGATGAATAAAATTTAACTTTGAGTCGTAAAGTGTAAGGTGGTCCTATTTTGACTTGCTTTTTAATGGTTTTAGTTGGATCTAACCAATGTTTGACATTATGGGTATCGGTAAACTGCAGTCCAAAATAATCTTTTTCAATCAGATCTAGAGAGTAAAAAACTTGCTCATAAAGGTCATTTGCACTGGCCTTTTTGGACAGGTTGATAGACAAATCTGTGTCATCAAGTAATAATACTTTGCATTGTATCAAATTTTTGTTGCTTGATGCCTTTTGGGTTTGTTTATTGCGGTTTTGACTTGATGAACGGCCTCTCCTGCTTAGAAAGCGCAACATCCTTAATTAGGTGACACCTGGAAAAAAAAGTATTTGAATTAATGATGTTGAATCTTAATCTTTATTATATATCTGAACAATTTATCGTCAAAGCTTTTCAGAAAAACATTGTAAAATAATATGAGAGTCTAAAAGTTAAGTTTATACTAGGTTTCAGTGATAACCGTTAGAAGCTTTAGTTCTAATTGCAAACATAATTAAATTAGAAGAATGTGTCACGGTTTACCTCAAACAACGTAACGTTTTGAAAGCTAGATTGTTTAGCAATAAAAGGAGCCAACAGGACAATCAGTCAACAAATGCAAGAGCTTAGTTAACTTGGAACTTGGATGGTATCTATGGTTGCAACTTGCAAACAAGTTTATCACAAGTGTTTTGACATCATTCCACTTCAATGGTTTCATAAAATCAGTAAATAATCGCAATTTGCATGCAACTTACGGGATGCAAAACAACAATACTTTTATTGTTCAGTTATAAAACACACCACAACATGAGATTTTGTAAATTCCAGCGCTCGCAAAGTTTATTCTCTTTACTCACAATCACTAAACTATGTACCAACAATCCAGCACGCCACTATTACGCCAACCAGCGCCACCCACTATAAACTACGAAATGCAAAAAAAACTACTAAAACTAGTGATGTGATGAGATGAACTAGCTTCTACGTCATTACCACAGACCACAGACTAAGTAGTACTGTCATTAGCATGAAGTTGAAGACATCTGTACCAATACAAAAAAAAAAAATGCTGTTCTAAAATAAAAAAACTCCGAAAAAACATGTTTCTTATATGATATATTAGGAACTCCCTTTATATAAGACTTTATCACGTGAATATTTCAACTGTGTATTTAAAATACGGTTCATGAGAAACAGCCTGCTGACGCTGACAGATGGACAGACAGCGAAGACTTATTTAATAGGGTTCCGTTTGCAACCTTTGTGGTACGGGACCCTAAAAAGCATCTCTGTAACATATCGCTAGGTAGGGTGTACAATAATAAGAATTTTTAAATAAATATTCTCCTTAGAGTATATATCACTGGAGAAGCCATAAGAACACTTCCCCTCTGTAATGGACCAAAAAAAATGGTCCAGCACGGTCATAAAAACTGCTTTCAAATCGATTCTAACGCAACGTTAATCGTTTTCGAGACGCATGGAACTCCGTGAAAATGTCTGAATGTGCTGTTAAATTCTATAAAAAGCTTTCAAATACGTAAAACTTACGTAAATAACTGAATAACGTTCCATATTTAAGTATTTTTTCATAACATTTAGTCATGTTTTTATTGAAATTCAAAATCCTAACCTCATAATAAATTTCGATATTTCATTCGATTCAATATAAAACATGGCTTGAATCGAGTATTTTTCTCGCATTGCTTTTATGACGTCACCGAGTCACTTTTTATGTTCGTAAAGATCAAAATATTTTTCTTTTGCATTACGAAAATGTACGACAAATCAGCAAAATTTAGATGCACTTGACAAGCGATTATGTCCTTTAGTAAAAATGATAGCGAGACTACCGTAGGGTTAAGGTCATGTTTGAAACTAAAATTGACATGTCGATAATTTCATAATAATAATATGAATTAAGTACTTAGTAATATTTTTTGTTTATTTATTTTTTTAACATTCATTTTTTATATTTCCATTGTTTTATTGGTTTTATTTTGATAATTTGTTTTTTTTAACTTAACCTATTTTAATATTAAGATTATTACATGTTTAGTTAATGTTATAGAATTGTACCTAGTTATATTTTCTTCTTTAATGTAAGTAACTATTTTAAGCATCAGCTGTTTTATTTCATGGATTCAAGCCAAATTCCGGATGAATATCGATATCGATAAAAACAAAAATCTATGGTACCGACTTCTCTTTCCGGGCGGGCAGTCTATTGTTTATTTTTCCTAGAAGCTACCGCGCCTCCCGCCATTCCGCCAAAAGTGACGAGACTTTTTTGTTCCGAATATTGCGCTTATGCGTTCTCCAATACTCTCCGTACTCTAATTCTCACATTATATTCTAACATGGACGAACAGAAAATGAATGTAAAATTAGCTATCAGCCAATGATATAATATTATCAGATAAGTTATAAGCGCACAATCGTGAAGACTCGAAAACATTCCAATTGTAACGTTTTTACTTGTAGTGAAGTGTAAAATGAATGAAACGTGGGTATGTGTGCCGCTGCTGCGCGGAACACTTTTTTCGGTTGTTTTGTGAGTGTATAATGCGCGCTTATAACTTATCTGTTAATATAATATCATTGCTATCAGCGTATTTTATGATAGAGTTATTCTTTTTTTTTAATTTAAATCAGTGTTTTGATGTCTAGTTTAGAGTTTAGTTTGCCATTTGCACCTGTCCAATTTGACGGTGCAAATGTCAGACTCCAAATTGAAAAACAAACAACAACCACTTGAAATGTCAAAATACTAAAGAATGAGATTAAAAAACAAGACTGTTGACTGTAGTCTACGCGTAGACAGAGAATTTCTTAACGTGTGTTTGCATTGGTGACACATTCACAACAAAACATAAGTTACTGTGCGTCGCAATCACTTCACACAGTCACTGAAAAAATCACTATAGAATGTTACCTTTTCTTTATGGATATTCATCCTCCCGTTTTTAGGGGGTCGGTCGTCCTCATCCTCACCATAGGTGAGTATATGTTCTTTGGCCGCGTCCCACCACTAGGGTCATGCGGCTCCGTGAGGCGTGAGGCACGCGGCTCCGTGAGCCAATGCCTTGTGAGTTTGTAAACGTACTCATGAGGCTCGGCCGCGTGCCTAGGCCTCAAAGAGCCGCTCGGGCGCGGCCCTAATGGGGACGCGGCCTATTGAATGTTGGTTATGCATAGTGAAGCCATTACTTCTCCGTTAAGGGGGATGCGCTAGGGTAGCCCGCGAAATTCAAATGTTCTTACGTTTTTTGCAATTTGCCGGTCAGTATCAGGTTGTATGTTGATCTAAATATTATTAGCGCAAGTAACTACTATTTCATGAAATCATGACATGCTGATTCTATAAAATCATATTTGTTACTTGCGCTAATAATATTTAGATCAACATACAACCTGATACTGACCGGCAAATTGCAAAAAACGTAAGAAAATTTGAATTTCGCGGGCTAATCTAGCGCATCAACCTTAAGATATGATGTGTTCTGTGCACTATTTAGTCTGTGGTAAAGCCAATAGGGCAGAGCTGGGCTCTCTTGAGTATTAATGTTCTGTGGCCGGGCTGAGTGCGGAGGGAAGGGAAGGGAATAAGTTTTTGAAGGGGGGATTACTTCACGATCACGATTCAAGTCATTCTTCTGTCAAATATATGAAATCTGGGAAGCTTTATAGAATTTATTGAAATATTCTACGTGATATAAATACCAGAAATAAACCGTAAGTAGCAAATAAACAATATTGATAAAGAATTATCATCTTAGATACGTTCACGTTTTCTAACCAACAAAAGTCAGGTTTTCGTTTCGTGGTTGCAGTTCTGCTATCGTCATTTCATTACTCTGGCACAAAGAGTACGTTTTTATAGGGGTGCTAGTATTTGCGTCCAGCTTTGATAATTGTCTTGTTTTATTCTGGAGGTACATCAATCTTTACTATCTATTACAAACCATCAATATAAAAATTATATGTGATTTTCTGATTATAAAAGTCAGAACATCAGTCAGATGTAAAATGGCAGAGGAGGAAAATGTCACATACATAACATAAATTAGTAATGAAAAATGGATGGAAAACACACTTTTTGCAAGAAATATAGTTACTTATCCAGATATGCATTTTGATTGCTAAAAGACCAATAACATTACTGCATAAATACAATATTGCTGCATTACTTGTTGTTTTTGTAATTAATCTTACCCGAGTCCTACCTATTACATTTGTATCCATTGTTAGAAATATGGGCTACAGTTATTTTAAATATAATTTTTTTAATGAACATTTTACAGATGCCTGTAGCTGATGAAATCCAGTCTTCCTGGGCTGATGAGGTTGAGATTGATCAGGGAGCCCTACCACCGCCATCTGAAGTCGTTGAAAATGGATTGAAGATTGTAACAGAATATAAATATGACAATGACAACAAGAAAGTCAAGATTGTCCGTACTTACAAAATTGAAAAACGTGTAGTATCAAAGGTATGTAATGACTTATCCATAATTAGTATTCATTGATAGGGATTAAGATCCATTTGCCCCCTATGACATGGGAATTACACATAACTGGTAAAATGTGGGTATAGTATAGGAACACCTCTGCTTAACCCTTCTGGGATGACAGGTGTGATGTTATGTTATGATACTGGCAGTATACCAATATTCTTAACTAGCTGCGCCCCCAGGTTTCACCCGCGTAAGTCTCGATCCCGTGGGAATATCGGGATAAAAAGTATCCTATGTGTTAATCCAGGTTATAAGCTATCAATCTGCCTAGCCTTTTCCCAACTATGTTGGGGTCGGCTTCCAGTCTAACCGGATGCAGCTGAATACCAGTATTTTACAAGGAGCGACTGCCTATCTGACCTCCACAACCCACTAACTGGGTAATACAATATCCCTTGGTTAGACTGGTTGTCAGACTTTCGTGCTTCTGACGACTCGTAACGACTGTCAAAGATCCACAAATGACAGCCGGGACCAACGGCTTAACGTGCTTTCCGAGGCACGGAGGAGTCTCGATATGTGAAAATGGTCACCCATCCACGGACCAACCCCGGCAAGCGTAGCTTAACCTGATGGATCGACCCGAGCGGCTGTTATTACTTAGCCACGAGCTCCAGGTTATAAGCTATCTGTTTGCCAAATTTCATCCAAATCCATTCAGCCGTTTTTGCCTGATTGAGTAACAAACATCCATACACACAAACACACAAACTTTCACATTTATAATATTATATATTATATTATATAGTAGGAGGATTTTGTGAATTAAAATTGTTTACAAAGTCAGGGTTCCAAAAATAGTTCCTAGCCCTAATTAAATTATTGTTTTTTATATTATACTAAATAGTGGCACTCTAGGTATCTCAAAAGACAACCAAGTAATATATCGGGTATATATCTGGGTATCAGCGGCGAGATAATTTGGATTATATCAGCAGATATTTATGGCATGTCTCAGTCCTTAGGTACATATGAGTGTATAAGCAGATGTTAACTATTAGACATACTTTATTAGTAATATTGACATAATATTTACTTATCTGTTTCTTATAATGTGTTAAATTTTAGGACATTGCCAAGCGTAAAACTTGGAGCAAATTTGGTGACTCTGCCAATGATAAACCTGGTCCAAATCCTGCTACAACCAATGTTGCTGAAGATGTTTATATGCAGTTCATTACCAGCAAAGAAGAAAGTCAGCGACCTGATGATGGAGAGCTGGATGGCCTCAAGGTAACAGTTTTTATAATAACCTTTCCTCATGTGAGGTTCAGCCAGACAAACAAATCCTATTTTACTTCACATCTATCTTAATATTCATTAGTAAGATTAACTGCTTTCATAAGTTAATCCTATGAAATAAAATATTTATTATTTTATAAGCTTAACCGCAGCAAAGCATAATTGGTGTAAAATCCAATTTATAAATAACTTCACTTAAAAACACAGTATAATGTATTATTTTTGATCTGTAATTGCTTATCTTTTTCTGTAAGCAGTGTGGTTAATTGACTTAAATTCCTGTACTATTGCAGCCTCAAAGCAGCAGTGTGATCTTCAAGTGCAGAACCTGTCAGGGAGACCATTGGACCCTGAGTTGTCCCTTCAAGCACACTCAAATGGCTCAGACTAAAGCCAGTGAAGCTGCCAAGGCAGCAGGTATTGGTAAGAGATAACAATGGATCATATTAATCTATACATAATTATAAATTAAACTTGCTTTTTGTGTTTGTCTGTATGTCGTTCTTCTTCTAAACCACGCAACAGATTTTGATGAGGTTCTCATCATTTAGAGAATTAATTCCGGAAGGTTTATGTGTTTAATATGATAATAATAAAGTTACATATTAATAAGAAATGTCGATGTTTTGTCAAGTCGTAAGAACCGTGTGAAGCAGGAGCGGGTTACTAGTTCATTATAATTATGTATCTATAGAAACCACGATTTTGTAGGGATTATGTTACAATTCTGTGTTCATGATGTGGCCTAAACAAATAAGCCTTGCATTCCATAGGGCATTTCTGGAATGGCAAATCAGCATTGATGCCACTAATATGGCAGATATCTTTAGGCAACAGTGAACCACTTACTATTTGGTGGGCCACAGGCATCGTTGCCATTCGAGAACATAATGAATTCAGCATTTTAGGAAAAAGGAAAAGTTCCCAAGTCGTCCTTTCTTAATATCCTGTATGATATAAAACAATACCATATTCATTTACAGATTCTAAAGCCACGCCCACCAACAAATACGTGGCCCCATACTTGCGCGAAGGAGGCGCGGGCCGTGGTACCGGCCGCGAGCCACCAGGCGCCCGTCGCGATGACGTCACGGCAATCCGTATCTCCAACCTCAGCAACTTCGCCGTCGAGGCTGATCTGGACGATCTCGTCAAGGGCTTCGGTCCCGTGCAGAAGCTGTACCTCGCTAAAGAGAAGGTATGTATAAAAGATACCTCACGATTTCAGAGTTCTTTATGGCCTATGTGGATTGGTAGCCTGGAGCATCAGGTTATTGTACACATAATGAAACATGCGACGTAACATCCTGCTCATACAATCGGTCGCAGGCGCATACTTATTGTTGAATAAAGTAAAATTTAATTAACGCGTCCTGACGCCTTAGGGTCAGTTCAGACCGAGATGCGAAGCGACGCGCACTTTTTTTTGATCCGATATCCGATATCGAATTTACTTACTACACAATAAGGTTGACGCACTGCGCAGCGCCGCGCATCTCAACGTACTTTGACAAGTGTCAACCCTAGCACTGAAATTATACCTTTTCGTGAAGAAAATAAGTTCGATAATTGTTAAAAAGTGGCTAAGTAATAACAGCCGCACGGATCGATTCGTCAGGTTAAGCTACGCTTGCCGGGGTGGGTCCATGGATGGGTGACCATCTTTACAAATCGAGACTCCTCCGTGCCTCGGACAGCACGTTAAGCCGTTGGTCCTGGCTGTCATTTGTGGATCTTTGACAGTCGTTACGGGTCGTGTGAAATACTGGTATTCAGCTGCATCCTGTTAGACTGGAAGCCGACCCTAACATAGTTGGGAAAAGGCTAGGCAGATGATGAATTGTTAAAAAGTGCGCGCAGCGTCGCGTCGCTTCACGTCGCGGTCTGAGCTGACCCTCATGCGCGTTACGTACTGTGTTGTAGGACATGATAAAAATGTACGAAAGATTGCAATTACTGTTCTTTTTTTGGTTTCAGTTTTTTTCATTCAGACGGAATTTCCGTATTAATTTAAAAAAATTGTACACATAATATTATCAATTTCTGTGACCCAAACACGGATGTGTAACATTATACATATGTATAAATGAATTCTGATTAAGGTAGTCACTTTTGGGAGGCAAATAAGAAAAAAGTAAAGAAGAAGTTTTGCAAACTGTACCATGTAACATAATCATTTGTAAGGGCTTACTGTAAAGGGTCTTATACATATCCTTACATATTATAAAACAAAGTCCTCCGCCACGTCTGTCTGTCGTCCTGTTCGCAATAAACTCATAAACTACTGCATCAATTTTCATGCTGTTTTCATGGATAGGCTGGTTCTCGAGTAAGGTTTTACTCGTAGTATAATAACCGACATCCACGCGGGCGAGGGCGCGGGTATCAGCTAGTTTTTTTATAAATTTAAAAAAATTGACCATTCTTCATCTCCGAAAAATACAGAAAATAGTTCCATACTTATATATCTATCTATCTTTGTGCGTAGTCCGCACGCACTTGGCCGGTATTTTAAATCATTTAATCAGTGTGGGTACAATACTTTTTCAATTAAAAAATGAAACCTGTTTTGTTTCAGAGCACTGGTCACTGCAAAGGATTTGCGTATGTTCACTTCAAGTTCCGTGCTGATGCTGCTAAAGCTATCCAGACATTAAACGGGCATGGTTACGATCACTTGATCCTCAATGTGGAATGGTCGAAGCCCCCTCAGAACAATTAACTATGAGACACCATAATTTCCATATTGTATACTTTAATAAAATTCTATGAAAAAAGTTTACTTACCGATATTTAATTTTACTAATTTTGTTATATTATAGGTACTGTCAGCGACAAAAGTCGATGAGCACTGCTACTTTTATACATTACTAGCGGTCGCCCGCGGCTCCGCCCGCGTGGATGTCGGTTACCGCTGCAAAAAGCCTACCCAGGAAAGACACGGTCAGCAAAATGATTCCCAGGTCAATTCACAGACACCGACAGTAACATCGACGACGCAGTCATTATCCGCAGGCTGCATAGATTGTCTTTCTGTGTATGTTAAAGTTGTTAATGATGAAAATATTTAAATGTAATTAATACTAAGTTTTCACTTCTGCCGGCAGTCCCGGAGCGCAACCCGTTGTTTTAGGATAGAATAACTAAAGCGATTATTGTAGAGCTTCTCTATAAACAACATTTGACGTTAAATTATTTTCAGGTAACAAAATATACTGATGGTCGGGAGCCCCGACCCGTGATAGGGCAACGTAAAGTTGCCCATGCGTAAAACATTCTTTTCGTAAATCAATTCCTACTAATTTGAATGTTTGGCCCTGGGAGAAAAGAACTGTTGTTTAGCTCTGAGAAGAACTTTTGCGTAGGTGTAGTTTTAAGAACGAAATCTAAAAAAAATCGCACGAAAATTATTAGACTTCGCGCACGACCGCTGCGTAGGGAGCCTTACCTTAGCGTACCTTACTCATAGATCTAAACTCCCCTCCCGCACGCGCACCCACACGCCTTGATGACGCCCACTTCGCAACGGGCCGTGCAGCAGAAATCGTAATATTTTAATTTCGCCATAACTTCAAAACCAAACGTCCAATTTTAATCATTCAAAGACCAAATATTATCTACATAAACTGTACTTAGTGATGAAATAATTGTAAATATATTGATAAGGATTAATAGCATGAGTAAAATAAATGCGTTTAAATGTAGTCCAAAAAAAATTCAAGATTTTTAAATAAAAAAACGGTTGTTGTGCCTCACTCGACATAGATAGGTATAGTGTGTCGCGGACTTTTTTGTAGATATTTATAAGATCTACATTTAATTAGAACATTTTATGGGTCTGTCTTTTATAGTTTAGGCAGCGTACGCAAAATAAGTAACTTTTCTGGTTGATTTTTTAGCGAAAAACCCAAATATCTTACGGAACCCTATTTTTTTCCAAAATAAAATATAGCCTATGTTACTCGTGGATAATGTAGCTTTCGAATGGTGAAAGAATTTTTAAAATCGGTCCAGTAGTTTTTGAGCCTATTCATTACAACCAAACAAACAAAGTTTTCCTCTTTATAATATTAGTGTAGACATCTAGATTTACACAAAAAATCGATACACTAAGAGTTAATCATTCTCTTAATTTTACTTGTTCTGATTTTTCCGATTTTTATATTTAGCTCATCATCAGCCTATAGCAGTCCACTGCTGGACATAGGCCTCTCCAATTGCACGCCATTCAGCTCGATTCTCGGCAGCTCTCATCCAGCTGTTACCAGCCACCCTGCGAAGATCGTCGCTCCACCTAGCCTGAGGGCGTCTTACCTTACGTTTGCCGATTCGCGGTCTCCACTCAAGAACACGTCTACCCCAACGGTCATCGGTTCTACGGCTAATATGGCCGGCCCATTGCCACTTCAGCTTGCTTATTCTGTGAGCTATGTCAACAATTTTGGTTCTCTGCCGGATTACCTCATTCCGGATTTTATCTCTCAGAGATACTCCAAGCATAGCTCGTTTCATAGCTCGCTGAGCGACCTTGAATTTATGGACCAGCCGTACCGTGAGTGTTCACGTTTCGGCTCCGTAAGTCATGACAGGCAGGACGCACTGATTGAAGACTTTAGTCTTAGGCTCTGCGGAATACGCGACGAGAAGACTCGACGGAGTTTCCCAAAAGCTGCCCAGCCCAGCTGAATTCTTCTATTAGCCTCCTTCTCAAAGTTGTTTTTACCAAACTACAGAGTTTGCCCTAGGTAAACGTATTCACGAACAACTTCGAGAGCACCGTCATTTAGCTCGGTAATTAAAAATCTGAAGTGTTGGTCGACTTTTTTCGCTGAATGTAGGTACTTACCACTGCATCATGTATGATTTTGATTAACACTTGTGTACGTATATGTACCAAACTACACCACACTATCCTATACATTCCAAAAGGCTAGCATAATGTATTACGCGGCCGCTTTTCTGTAACCATCTAAACTTGGTCGGGTTACCGCGGTCACGCACTTCATAATATATTTTTCGAGTAAGTATCTCGTTTATTATTAAGTGGCGTTGAAAATTTACAGGTATAAAATTGAACGAATTATTGAAACATTCACATAAGTCCACAAGAAACTCGGTTAATCGGTGGTTAAATAACTCACTCCATTGTTTCTGTTTGTATGCAGTGGTTTAGGTGTGAGTGTGTGACTGACACCGACTGGCATGGCTGGGACAGGGATTTTAATTTTGATAACACAAAAAATGTATCCCTAATTATTAGTCGTTTGTATTGTAAGATATAATGAGTTCCATTTTTAAGGTATAGTCCAAGAGCTAGATGGAAGCGTTTACGCGTAAACTGTGCGATCGAGCTCTTGGACTATGATATCGTATTGAACTCATTATATCTTCTAAACTAAGATCCGACTAAATCTGTGACTTGGCGACTAATTAGCGACTACATTTGGGAGAAAACAGATCTTCGCTAGATGCCCCTAGCTTAGGGCCAAGCTGGGGGAGATGCTCTCTAGATCGGCCACCTATAAACCCTTTAACATGTAAAACCCATTGCATTTCAACTGTTACTACAATATTAAACAAACATTGTTTTACTATTCAAAGTTAATTACTAGTTAATTCTAAACAACTATTCCTAACTAACAAATAACTTTTGAACCAGTGATCGACAAATTCTGATATTTGGTGACCAATTATTTGTTATCAAAATTGAAATCCTTGATGGTGGCCATGCCAGTGCCGTCACACGTGGTTCGGTTATACAATCAGTATATTTGCCTATCTGCCTTCAAAGTAGGCGCAATCAACCGTGCGACAGCAGTAAAACAGAATGTAGAGGGTTAAGTTTAGGTGCAGTTAAAAATAGGAATGTAGTTCAAGTTAATTCAGTTGCATTGCATGTCACATGGTAGGCAAGTAAGGTAAGCTGTTTCGCAATGTTTTTTTGTTTCCATGATACGATTTTTACTAGAATTACTACCTTCATTTCTACATTCAATTGGTTAGTAGCAGTAGTATGAACATTGACAAAGAATTATGGTCAGTGGGTCGTCTTAGGGGCGGTTATTCAAACATTCTCTGATTAACTGGGTGTATGCAGAAATATCAGAACACAAAAGAAAAATTATTTAATATTTTATTCGAAGCACTTAGTGAAAGACTAGACAGACTTTGATAATACAACATCAACATGCTAGAAGGTGCATAAACATAACATAGTAAGACTTAACCTCTACCAAATATGTATAATGTGCTCTGGACATGAGGCCAGTTTGTGAATCACTTGAGGGAGAAGTCTTTGTAACTTACTGCACTGATTCACAACAGGCCTTATGTCCAGAGCTCTTATCAGTAAATGGGCTATTTACTGATTCATATTCTTAAAATCAATATTCCAATCAGTAAAGCAATAAAGTTATATAATTTTTATATATCAATATCATATTTTTCATCATCACTATTGGGACTGTATGTCTCATCAGGTAGTGTTACTTCACCACAGAACATAAGTTCTACATACTGAAAATAATCTAAAGCAATATTAGTGAGCATTGCTCCTGTGGTAACACCTAATACTGTGCCTATAACTGGTCTTTGACCAACTGAACTTCTTAAGATGGCCCATAAGAAAATAGATCCCAATGGCCATAAGCAACCTCCAAGAAATGCCCATGAAAAGCGCCTAGCCGGAGCTGCTGCAGCCATGTGTGGTCTTGCCCAGAGCCATAGTCCTGCCCCACCACCCGCAGTTAAAAATAAAACATCTGTGACATCTCTTTGTGGGAACAATCTGTAAAGAACAAACAATTTTCTCAAGTAAAAATATAATTATTATATACAAAAAAGCTATTTAAAATTATGAAAATAATATTTCATGTTTACATACCTGACCATTAGATGAGGGTTCATCACACTTACTGACAAAGTTGTGTAACTAACCAGACCTTGTATTGGTAAATAATAGTACAATACATTGTCCTTAGTAAAAGGTGGCAACTTCACATTGGCCACTGATTTATTAAGAATATCAACAGTTTTTGGTACAGATCTCGACAAATTAGCAATTTGCAGCCGGACGTTCCGGTAAATCTTCTCGAGAATATCCATTTTGTTAGAGGACTTTATATCAAAACAAGATGCAATCTGTATTAGTTCAACGGTAATATGGTTACGTCGCTGCACATTATTTGGCAACTGATATGGTTTGCGAAGTTATTTATACTATAATTTTATGCATTATAGGCTTGTACTGCACACAAAAAGTGATTGCAAAATGCAAATACAGATTGCAATAGAAGATGCCGAAGCGAACGTCAAAAATGGCATTGGCGTATGGCATGTGACATTGTGACAGCAGAAGAGATGTCCACAATCCACATCCATATCGATTAGTCGATAACATGTCATGAGGGTGAGGGTACACCTAAATCTCGTTTCCGGTGTAGCTCTCGCTCAGAGACCAATTTCTCGTCATTATTTTCTTAAAAAATGGGTATCACAGGGCCAGTAACTAGAATTTCTATGGAAATTCTGTTAAAAATTGCGTAAATTTTTTACTTTAAATACAATTAGTAAATCTAAAATAGTGGCGAGAACAGAGGCGATCATATCAGTCTCAATCTCAATCCATCCGCCAAGGCCAATCTGTTGTATCAAAACAATCGAAATGGATATCTAAATATCGTAATCAATCTGACCAAAAGAGATCAGTTTTAAATGTTATAAAACAAAGTCCCCACACCACGTCTGTCTGAGCGCGATAAACTCTTTTTCAGTTTATCACGTTCGCGTGTAGTTTTTATTTTTCACTTTTTAGTTGTGTTTAACCTGTCCCACATAAATTCGGATAGATAAGTACCACAAAGTTACACTTGTGGCGTCACGTATTGTGATTTGTGATCACACATTAGTATACGTGGCGTCGCCTGTATTATGTTTAGTTAAGTATTTTTCGGTTAGTCAGGAACGCACCCTTGTCAAGTGGCAACACTAAGCCACGATCCGGGGCGTTACCCATAGCGTCCCTTATGTAGCGTCGCTCGGCACTTCCCTACCGTCGGCGTGACGGGACACAGACTCGGTTTTAGTCATAAGTTTACTTTGTCCCTAGTAGTTAATTATTTATACTATACATATGTGTTAACAGTGTACCTAACTCTAACAATAATACGTGTGTAAGAATTATAATAATATCAACCGTAAATTGGAGTTTCACTCTCGTTCGCGACTTCACCTCCAATACATCTATAAGGAGACAGGTCGAATACCTGCGACCTATGTCCCCAAACACTTACGTGCTCAGTGGATACCACTATTATAGGTACTTGTAAATAAATAACAGTGGCAGGAACTTAAAACATCATCCAGAGACCAAGAAAAATACGTACCTATTAGTGAAAAACAGCCTGAGCGAAGCGCAAGCTTCCTCATCCTCTACCAAATGAAAAAGAATTTTCAAAATCGGTCCACAATTGACGAAAATATCGATTAACATACATAAAGTCGAACATAGAACCTCCTCCTTTTTGGAAGTCGGGTAAAAACTACCAAACTGATGTTCAAACGGTTTTCACCAATGGACGGAGTATTCATGCGGAAGGTATAAGTGTATGGATGTTACGGCTAAAGGTGGGTGTGAACATACCGGCTAAACTTAGGTCTAACTTCGAGGAGGTGTTACTGTTAGTTTCTTCTATCTTTAGCCGGCTAAACTGAAGTGTAACTGCAGGCCCTTGGCTAAAACTGTAGAAGGAAAAAACCATGACCCGTATCAATGTGAATGGTATGCAACACATCAAACAGGTCTGAATTTTTCACATAATACAAGATACTATTGCCTTGTCCTGCCACTGGCGCTATTAGCTTTCTTACGCCGCCAATAGTGCAAACATCAATCTTTTTAACCATCGATACTGCAAAGTTGAACGCTTAGCGGTGAATTTTGCTGACCTGACTTCTTGAATTACATTATCGTACTGTTCGTCACTCAAATAAAAACTATTATCAATTCATTTTGATGTAAGTAACTCACGAAACTTACTCTCAAACTTCGTTTTAAGCGTTTCGAGATAGTGCGACGCCGACATTGCAAGTACGTGCAATCAACCGCAAGGATCTTTCCTTGCGGTTGACGCAATACTAAACAAAAACATTGCCACGTGTGCGTGTATTGTCTCCCCACCCTCCTCAAGCCGGCCCGGCGCGTCCATCGAATACATTTTTAGCCGTTTCGTTGCGGTTAATGTGCACATTAGCCGGCTAAAGATGGAATATCACGACACAAACTAACATGATACCGAACTTTAGCTGCTTCTCGAAGATAAACCTAAGGTTAGCCGGCTAATCATAAGTTTATGTTCACACCCACCTTTAGCCGTAACATGGATAAGCCCACAGTAGGGATGCAAGAAGTGTAAAAAAGTATCGATATAAAAAAAAAAATCAATATCGATTTCGATATATCGAAAAAAATATATCGATATATCGGTGAAAATTTCAAAAAAAAAATTACTTTATGTAGTTCAACTTTTATAATCACTTAAATACCAAACTAGGAAAAAAAAAACAATAATTTTTACGGCTCTGAATTCCAGCGGTTTTAGTCAGCGGCGACGGTGTTGCTATTGAAAATATATCGTTTTTGATACATTTTCGATACTTATATTTTATATCGATACATTGATATATCGTAATAATAAATATCGCCTGAAAATATCGATATATCGAACAAAAAATTTCGATATTTTTCTGCAAGCCTAGCCCACAGACTAAAATTTAATAAGCCATTGGTAAGAAGGTAAGAGAAAATATTGTTTAAAAACTTAAGATGGGTTAGTGGGCCAGCCTGATATGTACAGTCACGAGCAAAAATATGTATACACTTAGCAAAATTCAATAAGCATTTTTTCGTGGAAGAACAATTGCAAACTTTAGAGATGATACCTATTTCATAATAATATGGGTTCCAAAATACTATGTTCGTTATAACATAAAATTACAATCAATACTGTAGAAGAAAATCACTTTTAAAAGTTGCTAAGTGTATACATATTGGTGCTCGTGACTTAGTCATGTAGAATATTAAATAAAAACAATTTGTATAAGAATTAAATTATATTATTGTTTTAATTTTCATCAATTTGGTAGATATTTTAGCTGCTCTAACTTTATCAATTAAACTTTCTCCTAGAGGACTAGATGCTTCTATATCTAAAGTACTAAAATCAGTTGTTATATCTAGACCTTTTCTCCACTTCTCCAAGCCATTCCAAGCTATCATAACTCCATTATCTGTACATAATTTAGGGTAAGGTCTATAAATTTCATAACAAGTTTCATGGCATAACATTTGTAAAGCACTAAAGATATAATTGTTACATGCCACTCCACCAGATACAACTAGCTGCTGTTTACCTTCTGGTATAAGATTATTATCTTTACAAAATTCCATAGCTCTCTGTGTTCGATGAACAAGATGTCTGGTAGTTGCCATCAGCATAGCAGCGCACAAATCATTAACTTCTGGTATCAATTCATGAGCTACAGTTTTGTGTTCAACTTCCTTTTTATGTAAATGGAATAGAACTGAGGTTTTAAGGCCATTTAAACTAAAATTACAATCTTTGTATTCAGACAATGGTAAAGGTAGTTTGAACATGTGAGGATTTGTTGCTTTAGATGCTGCTGCTTCAACAGCCTGGCCTCCACATATCTGGGAATACTCAGGCACATTCCTCAACTTCATTCTTCTAGCCACCTTATCAAAAACTTCTCCAGGAGCACAATCCATACTTTCCCCAAGTAATTGAAAGTGTTCAACATCTTGAACAACAGCGAGTAAACAATGTCCTCCAGATATTAAAAGAACTAGAAATGGAAATGTTATATCATGATGCATTCTTGCCACTAGTGCATGTGCTTGCATGTGGTGGATGGGGATTATTGGTTTACTGTAGCGCCGTCCTAAATGTTTGGCATATTTCATGCCCACAGCAAGACTGAGTGGTAGTCCTGGTTTCAGTGTGACAGCAATAGCTGAAATATCTTCCATAGCTAATTTGGCTTCCTGTAATGTTTTAGTTACTGTGGGTTCAATGTATGTTCGATGAAGGTCTTGTGCAATATCCGGTATGATACCTCCATTTCTTAAATGCATAAGATTTTGGGAGTGACAAACTTCTGACAATAGTTTGCCATTTGAATTAATAATAGCACAGCCAGTGTCGTCACACGATGTTTCAATACCAAGTATATTTATATTTGGATTTCGTCTGCTGCTATAGCCTCTTGTTTTAAATAAATATTGATTGGTACTCACTTTATTAACAAATTGTGAACAAACTAGTCGCTTTAAGACATTCATTATACTTTCTGTATATTTTTTAAGTATTAAATAGATACCTACTTTAAATTATGAATTGTATTTCCATTCACTAGTTGACTAGGTTTACTTCTCAGACTAAATAAAAATATTTGGTCTGAGGTTTACTTTTACATAACTTGTACCTAAAAATATAGAAACAACTTTATTAAATTATTACACGTTCGTTCATCACTAAATAATAATCAGTATTATTTCTGTATATATTAAGTCATTTAGATTACCATAAGTTATCAAGAAGTCGTAAGTAAGTAGTAAATAAAGTTTGGTTTTGCACATAACCTAAAAAACAAAACAGTGAACTGTGAATGACATGTAAGATGCTGACTGACATATCATAGGGCACAGACTATAATTAATGAAGTCATAGACACTGGTTATGTCAATGTCATTGATAGGTATACATAAGAAAAATGTACCTCCGTGAATTTAGCCGAATGATTTCATTATTATGAACTTTTGTTAATGCTAATCGTTAGAGAGGGTTAGAGAGAAAAGAAAAATCGTTAGAGAGTAATTAGTTTTATTTATCAACGATTTTAATTACTTTTGTGACATTGGCCCCCATTCCCGCAAAAATGGACGTAGACGTAATTTTTTTTTTTATAGTTTGAGAATTGTTAGAGATAGATAGAGAGTTAAAAAAATCATTAGAGTGTTAATATTTTAATTAAAATTAAATTATTTCTGAGAACGCGTTTTACCCTAGGACCTGAGCAGGTTGAAATTTAGAAACGTGCTACCTCGATAGGGGATAGGGGAGGGAGGAGAGGCGGGAAGGGTTAGTAAATCCCCCCAGTCCCCCCTGCCGGAGATACAAAGTTTTTTTAAAATGCTTTTTAAATATGACAAATCTCTTATATGCTGGGGCCACACCAACGGATTATCACGATAGACATTAACCGTTGGTGTACTACACCACGACTTACCTCGAGAATTTGTCAACGGCATTTACATTGGCGTTTGACGTTGGGTGATAAATAACTCTGGTGGCGGCATTTTAGGCAGATCAAAGAGATTTACCGCGAGAATTATTGCTTTGAATGAAGCAGCCACACTTACATTTCTCACTGTGCACCGTGAGCGCGAGTAGTACCGTGAGTAGTAGGTACTACTGATACAAGACATGATGCAGAGGAACGATAAAGTTATGAGTGGTAAAGTTGTGTATTTGATCAACGATCATTTCACAGTGATACCTGATAAGAATACGAAATATTGTTGGTAGTTGGCCCCCCGCCAACATCACACGAAAAATTAAAATTGTTTTTACATAAAAACTAATTACTCTCTAACGATTTTTCTTTTCTCTCTAACCCTCTCTAACGATTCTCTAACGATTAGCACTAACAAAAGTTCATAATAATGAAATCGTGCGGCTAACTTCACCGAGGTGAAAAATGTATTGTAGTTTTAGCCATAAAAAGACTTGAATGTTGCTACTTCAAAGTTTTAGTTTTTCAAATAACTCACGAGTGAGGTTGGGATGATTAGGTTGGGATGTTCGGTTCTTATTACGCTAAAACGAATCGTTTTGTTTACCAATGGTACCTTTTTTATTGCCAAACTGGGCCATATAAGCGGCGCGCAACTGGAGCGGTTTTTTATTGCCAAACTAGGAATTTAGTTCGTAAGCTAATTTTACCTGTGATAGCTACTTCTACGGGGGATGCGCTAGGGTGGCCCGCGGAATTCAAAGTGCATTGAATGACTATTTCATGAAATCATGACATTTGGCACTTTCATGAACTTAGAGAGTTGTATTGCCGATTCTTATGTTTATAATTCTGTAAATCCATATATGTTACGAGCGCTAGCCTGATACTGACCTGCAAATTGCAAAAAACGTTAACGAAAATTTGAATTTCGCGGGCTTCCCTAGCGCTTCAACCTTAAGCAACTACTATGCAAAGCTATGAGGTCTTTCTGGGTCTTTCCTTCGTTATTGGTAAAGATAAAAAAGTCTTAATTTTAATCAATAACAGTCCGTAGACCGTAAATTATCGGAATCGGCCATAAAAATACTTGTATCTAATCAGCAACCTTGAAGGGTTCAAGTCTGTGTTCTTGAATTCAGCAAATAAAAATGTTCCCACTGCTGGGAATCAGACTTTCTCTCTATGAGAGGGAGTGGCCCGGCCTTACTCCACATCCATCACTAACATATTACAAGTTGTACATCCATCCAAACCCAATTGATGCATGTAAAATTTATACGAAATTTAGGTGCGTGTGGTCTACTTAGGTGCTTTAGAGCAGAGGTGACATTAGTGCAATAATATGTGCATGCCTGTTAGGGTGCAAATCTACGACCTACATACATACAGCTCGTAACGTAGGTATCTAATGCGGAGTCCTCACCACTGAGCCACCACTGCTATTAAAAGTCAGTCAGTAAAGTTCAATTATTCAATCAGGTAAGTCGACCGATATGCGTGGAAGTCGTACTATCCTCACTGAATACGCAAGTTTATTCATACGCAGTCAGTTAGGTAGGTATCTGCAGTCGATATATATTTACATATTTTTCCAGGTAGACAACATGAGCCGCATAGCTTGCTACAACTTCTTTTGTTAGTGTTATGTGCATAATTTCGTGAGGACGGAATCTTTTTGTAATTCGATGATTTCGCTCTGTGACGTCTTGCGATCTGGTTGCACGTTGTAGGCATATTGTAGAAATATGTTGAGATTATCTAAAAAGTATACCAATAACGGGAAATGTGTTAGTTTTGTATCAAATGTAGCGTGTAGTGGTAAGAATAAAGAGGTACAGAATGAAAAAGGTCATGTGAGGAGTTTCGAAGAGATTCCGGGACCTAAGTGTTATCCTATTGTTGGGACGCTGTATAAATACACACCTTATATAGGTAAGCAGTTTATGTTAATTCTTTAAATGAAGCATGTGTTTATTCTATTTTCTCTTGCTGTGTAAGTAGTTTGGACTATTGCATCCTATTGAGTTATGGAAATGTTAATTCGTCCAATACTGCTAACCAACATTCGTCCCTATCAGTCGTCAACTTATTTTTATCTCAAGAGTAGGTAAAGGTAGGTATATAATTTTGTAAGTATATTAATTGTATACCTACCTCCTACCGAGTGTAGGTAGGCACGGTCATCAATCGATTAACACTTCAGTTTTTTAAATCTATGAGAAAAATATTCATAAAAAATCTGAACTATGTTACAATTTTGATACTTAGTATTAACTCTGAGCTATTGATGACATGAAATGCTGAAAAGCTACGTAGGTACTAATAATTTTGTATCAATTCAAATGTTAATCGACTTCTGTTGCTGCTTGTACGGTGTACCTATCTACATGTGAAAGGCCCCAAAAGAAGTAGTAGGTACGTACGACCCCTCAGATAGGATCACCTATACGTTGCTGATAAAAACAATCTTCCAGGTGACTACAATGTAGAAGCACTAGATAAAAACTCTTGGCTGAACTGGAGACGTTATGGCAGCCTGGTCCGCGAATCTCCTGGGGTCAGGCTAATCAACGTGTATGACCCTGAGGATATAGAGACGGTGTTCCGGCAAGACCATCGATACCCAGCGAGAAGGAGTCATGTCGCCATGTTCCACTACCGTCTGAACAAACCACATGTCTATAACACTGGCGGATTACTTTCTACGTAAAGGACTTTTATTTCAAAAGTCAATTATACTGAAGATAATAGAGAGAGAGTTCAATTGATTTGTAACGACACATGTCCTATAAGAGTGGGGGCTCTATGATATTTATAAAGTCACGGAGTGAAATCGGTTTTGAAGTTTGTTTGTACAACGAAAACTTTGAAATCCACGCAGACGAAGTCGCGGTCTACAGTTAGCTATGATAATATTGTAGAGACGATAGGATTGGTTTTAATGCCGTAGGTAAACTCTGTGTCATGTGTTCTAATGAAGAAGTCTTATCATTTGACTACCTATACAAATTCAATAGGTCATTATTCTCAGAATCTGCTGGTAATGATTAAAACGAATGTTTTTAGTCTCTTACTCATAAATTCATATCTCCCACCCTTGTCTTGAATTTCACTTCATCACGTCACTTTTTACCCGACTACGGCGAAGCAAAAAGGAGGGTTATGATTTTGGGCGGTATATTTATGTTCATCTGTTCCCTCATAACTTCAAAACTACTCATCATTATTTGACAAATGAGGTATCCTAGAAAGCGTCTTCATCGTCCACTGGTTATACGCTATTACGCTATGTGACGTTGTATTAAATAAAACTACGACAAAAAGTCAACTAAAAAGGTATAAACAAGACATCACACACAGACAATAAAAAATCCGGAGTCACACGTAATCTGCTCGATTTATACCCCTAACACGTGTGACTCCGGATTTTTAATTTGTCTGTCTGTGATGTCTTGTTTATACCTTTTTGGTTGACGTTTTTGCCGTAGTTGGGTTTTAGTTTCATAACTTTTTTTTTTGTTTTAACTTTTACAGAAATGGCTCAGAATGGTGGAGACTAAGAAGTACATTCCAAAAGAATTTTACCGGTCCTCAGAGTGTAAAAAATCACGTCGAAAGAACAGATAACGTAATAACAGAATTTGTACAGTGGATTAAAGAAAGAAATATTTCATACAATGAAGACTTTTTGCCTTATTTGAATAGACTGAACTTAGAAGGTGATGATGGGAACGAAAGAAACCAGACACTATAATTTGAAAGGGTGAAAAGACTAATTATGACATTCTTCGTTATGTTTCAGTAATAGGAACTGTAGCGTTCAATGAACGCTTTCGAAGCTTTTCTCCTCAAGAACAAGACCCGACTTCAAGAAGCAGTAAGACTATTAAAGCGGCTTTTGGATCTAACAGTGGAATTATGAAACTAGACCAAGGATTTCTGTGGAGAATGTTCAAAACTCCTCTTTATCAGAAACTTGCCGACTCTCAGGAATATTTAGAAAAGTATGTTAAGCCTCTCTTCGTCCACTACTATCAGATTTTTTGTAATGACCTGGGATTTCTATTGAAATAATATTTGTTTTAGAGTATCTTCAGAAATCTTAATGGAAAGGGCACATTTTTTTGTTAATCCTGACGAGAGCGACAACTCTTTATTGGGATCTTTTCTAAAACAGACTAATCTGGACTTGAAAGACGTGCTAGGAATGATGGTTGATATACTTATGGCTGCTATCGACACGGTAAAAATAAATAGGATCATTGCTTTCCTTTGGGGATTTTTAGTAACACGGTTTAGTATTTTGAATAAGTATGTTTTTATTTTAGACTGCGTATGCAACAAGTTTTGCTTTATACCACATCAGTCGAAATCCTGAAGTTCAACAGAAAATGTTCGATGAGATTTATAAACTTCTACCCGAGAAAGATGCGAAGATCAGTCCCGATATCATATCGAAAGCTATTTATGTAAGAAGTTGTATCAAAGAAAGTTTAAGACTAAATCCTGTGTCCATTGGCGTAGGCCGATTAACGCAGAAGGATTTCATTCTGAGAGGTTATCTTATTCCAGAAGGAGTAAGTATGATAATGATTTTTAAAAATAGTGAAATTTTATAAAAGTACATAATAAAAATGTTGTCTTTGTTTCAGACAGTAATAGTAACGCAAAATATGGTAGCGTCTCGACTACAACAATATGTCAATGATCCGTTAAAATTCAAACCCGAACGCTGGTTAAGAGGTTCTGAGAGTTATGAAAATATTCATCCTTTCCTCAGTTTACCATTTGGTTTTGGACCTCGATCTTGTATAGCAAGAAGATTAGCGGAGCAAAACATATGCATTATTCTAATTCGGGTAAATGTTCTATATGTTTTCTTATATTTTGTAACTCATTTTTATATATATGTATATCTACAGGATGACCAATAATCTTTTGGGTTTCAGCTGATTCGTGAATTCAACATAAAATGGATGGGTGCAGAACTTGGAGTTAAAACTCTTCTTATAAATAAACCTGACAAACCAGTGTCTTTGTCCTTTATTTCAAGAAATGAGTAACAAATAAAAATGAGGATTTACTTAAGTTAATTAAACATTTCTATTTTATATAAGGACCGTGCGTGCCAGCTTTCACCTGTGTTAGGAATAGTTGTGAAATTAATAAAAATCTTTTAAAATCACCAGTCATATTTTTATTAAATTATTAAATCTCGCAAAAAAATAGCATTACGTTTACAAGTAACTGGGTCCTTTTGGCACATTAGAACGGATAAAAATTTTAACACGTTTGGGAGCATTCTGTTTTTTAAAAGCCATGTTTGAAGCAATACGTTTTTCAACAACATCATGTGCGTAGGACGTGGGATACAGGAACTGTTTTTTATTTCCCCATATAGAAGACTTTATTGCCTTCAGGTTAAGTTTTGGGAACGGCGTTACAGGCAATCTAAAGGAATGCTTCTTAAGCAAAAAACGTTCTAGAGAAGCAGGTTTCGGGATCATAAGTTTTTTTGTCTTCGGTGCACGATTATACGAGAGATGAGAAACAAAAGGTACATAACTAAAAACTCCTAGATTATTTGATGGCTTTGGAATTATTGTAGGGGGTAAAGTTTCCTTGACTGTTACGACACTTTCTGAATTTTGTTGAGAAATTTCTTCCAACACATAGGAGTTAGTAATTTCTGAAGAGTCCAGTTCCTGGAGAGTCGGTCCTGAAGATATTTCTGCAACTGGAGGAAGCATTTCTATTGATTCTTCTAATAGTATTGGTATTTGTATTTTCACTTCTTCCGTAACAACCGGAAAGATGTTGTTTGCCAATGCGAAGGATTCTGCAGTTTCGGATAGTTTTTTGTTTTCCAAGGGCTGTGAAAACGGTCTTGAAGTGATTTCTGGAATTGAAAGAAATACACCTGTGGATTCCTCAATTTTTATCGATTCTTCTATTTTTACTTCTTCAACAACGGGCGAGATGCCATTATATGAAAGTGGTGGTAAAACTGCAGCTTCTGGAATTTCTACATATTCCTGAATGGCGGGTTTGGCCTCAACGTCAACAATTATCGGCTCTTCGATTTTCATTTCTTCCCTAACAGCATGAATATCGTTAAGTGAGACTGGAGGTAAAACAGGAGCTTCTGGTATGACTACAAGTCCTGATCTGGAGGGGTTGGGCTCGCCGTAATTAATGATCGGCTCTGCGATTGGACTCGCAGCGATTTCTGTAATTGTAGGAAACACACCCGTTGACTCTTCCAATATTATCGATTCTTCTTTATTCACATCTTCAACCACGGAAGGAAACACGTTAAGTGTTAGTGGAGGTAATACCGGGGCTTCTGGAATGACTTCAAGTTCTGAAGTGTTGGGTTTGGGCTCAACGTAATTAATGATCGGTTCTTCGATTGGTCTCTCAGCTATTTCTGGAATTGTAGGAAACACACCCGTTGGCTTGTTCAAAATAATCGATTCTTCCTTTTTTAATTCTTCTTCAATGGAAGAGATATCGTCAAGTGAAAATGAAGATAATACCGGAGCTTCTGGAATGGATACAAGTTCCTGAATGGAGGGTTTGGGCTCAATGAAATTAATGATCGGTTCTTCGATTGGTCTGTCAGCTATTTCTGGAATTGTAGGAAACACACCCGTTGGCTTGTCTAAAATAATCGATTCTTTCTTTTTTAATTCTTCTTCAATCAAAGAGATATCTTGCAGTGAAAATGAAGGTAATACCGGAGCTTCTGGAATAGATACAAGTTCCTGAATGGTGGGTTTGGGCTCAAGGCCAATCACGATTGGCTCTTCGATTTTGAATTCTTCTTCAGAAACGTGGATACTGTTTTCAGAAAGCGAAGGCAGCACTGGCGCTTCAGGAATGACTATAAGTTCTGCATTGATGGGTTTGGGTTCAACATAATTAATAATCGGCTCACTGATGGGTCTCATAGCGATTTCTGGAATTGTTGGAAACACTCCTGTTGGCTCCTCCAAAATAATTGATTCTTCCTTTTTCACTTCTTCTTCAATAATTGAAGATAACTCTTCAATTTCGTGGATTGAAAATGAAGGTAAGACCGGAGCTTCTGGAATTTCTACAAGATCCTGAATGGCGGGTTTGGGCTCAACGTCAACCACGATTGGCTCTACGCTTTTCACTTCTTCTTCAACAACGTTTATATTGTTTGTAGAAAGCGGAGGCAGCACCGGCGCTTGCGGAATGACTACAAGTCCTGATGTGATGGGTTTGGGCTCAACGTAATTAATGATCGGCCCCATGATTGGCCTTACAGTTAGTTCTGGAATTGCAGGAAACATATCCGTTGTCTCTTCCAATATTATCAATTCTTCTTTTTTCACTTCTTCTTCAACCACGGAGGGAAACCCGTTAAGTGTTAGTGGAGGTAATACTGGGGCTTCTGGAATGACTACAAGTTCTGAAGTGCTGGGTTTGGGCTCAACGTAATTAATGATCGGTTCTTTGATTGGTCTCTCAGCTATTTCTGGAATTGTAGGAAACACACCCGTTGGCTTGTCCAAAATAATCGATTCTTCCTTTTTTAATTCTTCTTCAATGGAAGAGATATCTTGCAGTGAAAATGATGGTAATACCGGAGCTTCTGGAATGGATACAAGTTCCTGAAAGGTGGGTTTGGGCTCAAGGCCAGTCACGATTGGCTCTTCGATTTTGAATTCTTCTTCAGAAACGTGGATACTGTTTTCAGAAAGCGAAAGCAGCACTGGCGCTTCAGGAATGACTTTATGTTCTGCATTGATGGGTTTGAGGTCAACATAATTAATAATCGGCTCACTGATGGGTCCCACAGCGATTTCTGGAATTGTAGGAAACACACCCGTTGGCTTGTTCAAAATAATCGATTCTTCCTTTTTTAGTTCTTCTTCAATGGAAGAGATATCGTCAAGTGAAAATGAAGATAATACCGGAGCTTCTGGAATGGATACAAGTTCCTGAATGGTGGGTTTGGGCTCAATGAAATTAATGATCGGTTCTTCGATTGGTCTGTCAGCTATTTCTGGAATTGTAGGAAACACACCCGTTGGCTTGTCTAAAATAATCGATTCTTCCTTTTTTAATTCTTCTTCAATGAAAGAGATATCTTGTAGTGAAAATGAAGGTAATACCGGAGCTTCTGGAATGGATACAAGTTCCTGAATGGTGGGTTTGGGCTCAAGGCCAATAACGATTGGCTCTTCGATTTTGAATTCTTCTTCAGAAACGTGGATACTGTTTTCAGAAAGCGAAGGTAGCACTGGCGCTTCAGGAATGACTATAAGTTCTGCATTGATGGGTTTGGGTTCAACATAATTAATAATCGGCTCACCGATGGGTCTCACAGCGATTTCTGGAATTGTTGGAAACACTCCTGTTGGCTCCTCCAAAATAATTGATTCTTCCTTTTTCACTTCTTCTTCAGTAATTGAAGATATCTCTTCAATTTCGTGGAGTGAAAATGAAGGTAAGACCGGAGCTTCTGGAATTTCTACAAGATCCTGAATGGCGGGTTTGGGCTCAACGTCAACCACGATTGGCTCTACGCTTTTCACTTCTTCTTCAACAACGTTTATATTGTTTGTAGAAAGCGGAGACAGCACCGGCGCTTGCGGAATGACTAATAGTCCTGATGTGATGGGTTTGGGCTCAACGTAATTAATGATCGGCTCCATGATTGGCCTTACAGTTAGTTCTGGAATTGCAGGAAACACATCCGTTGGCTCCTCCAAAAGTATCGATTCATCTTTTTTCACTTCTTTTTCAACAACAGAAAGAATGCCGCCGTTAAATGATGATGGTGGTAGGATCGGTGCTTCAGGAATGACTAGAAGTTCTGGAGTAACAGGTTTGGGCTCCTCAGTACTTATAATCGGCTTTACGATTTCTGAATTGTTTTCTTTATCAAGAACTATTTCTGACAGCATTTCTTTTGAAGTATCCGACAAAGGATTCATAAACGGCCTTAGAATTTCTATTAGTTTGTCTTTCTCGACAACTTTTGAAGTATCTTTCGCACAAGAATGATGGTGTTGCTGTATCAATGATATCAAAGCTTCAATGTGAGATGGAATATAGCTTGGTGGTAGGTTTAGTTGCGGCTTGAAGTAAAAGTTCGCGCCTTGGTGTAAAACACCAGGTTCTTGTAATTCTGGTGAGACTTGTCCAGGCTGCGCGTTAAAATTTTCATTGACGGTGATTTTAATGGGCTCATAGTTGATTGCTGCTGATATTGCAGAATTAAATTGAAGAGTACCAATTAAGGCAATTAGGACTGTCGATGTCACCTGAAATAAAAACATTAATGTGATTATATTGTTTAAGGCTCTTAGGTAGTTAGAATTACAAAAAGTTCTTGAAGTACAAGGAGTTTGTGGTCTCAGTAATATACCCGGAGCCAATTTTGATTTTCCAAATATTAATCAATAAAAATTAATGAAAAAATATCAAATACTTAAAACAAATAATACGGTTCCTCAACCAAAAGTTTAATGTAGGCGAGATAACTGAATTTATTGGGAAAAAAATGGACCAAAATAATATCTAGGTTAGGGTAACCTTCCATCACAAAAAGAACAAAATATATTTAAATAAAACTTACCATGTTTATGTAACGCAGATTAAATTGAACTGACTTTAAAAATCCTAATGCATGCATTTTATACTTTTCGAAAATAAAAAGTACTAATTATTGGAAGGTGTATTTACAGGTAAAATTAGAGAGCAAATTATAATTATTAAGCTAATGATCGAATAAATTCCAATGAATCCATTTAAATCACAATTGTACAAGTTTTGCAAATGATCCAGTTTTAGGCCAATACCTCATTAGGGAATGTTCTATTGCAAAACCATTTAATATTTAAACGGTTCGTAATTCAAAAATATCGTCAATCACTAAATTAGCATTGCTACGAAACAATATCAGTAAATACTTCTATATCATCATGAATAAGGTATAGTAAAACTATAAAAATGCGTGCTGCTGATACTAATTAGTATAATATTTTCTAATCCTTCTTTTCTATTTCACAGTTGGTAGCATTCTTCGGCATTGTCGCCATTTCATCAATCTTGGCTTCACCACTGAAAGAACACCCTTATCGAACACTACCAGCTGTGGAGCACGAGGAGATTCACGACGAGTTCGGTCAGTTCGCTCTGCGGTACGTGACGGCTGAAGGCACCGTGGTGTCGGAGCGCGGCCGGCTCGTGCCCACCCCGGACGGCACCAGCTACGTCATGATCGTCGAAGGAGAGGTCTCATACATCGATGATGATGGCCAGACATACGTCACCAAGTACACCGCCGGCCTTGATGGATACCATGCTGAGGGAAATCATTTACCAGTTGCACCTGAAGTTCCTGCCGCTACTAAATGATTTTGACAGTGATAAATAAATGTTTTAAGAATATATTGTCTTTGTGATAACTACTTATCCTTATTTCGTACCACAACCATAGGAACGTTTTAATGTTGAAGATTATTCCGTACGAGTCGTTGACAAAGGAAAATAACTATTGCTATCCAATTATCTATTGAAAATTGATTTGTTTATAAAGTTGTAGATACAGGCTCTTAATTGACATAGAACATGACAAATAGAACATGCCTATTGGGTTGTACTTAGATTTTTAGGTAGGTTATTTTGTCATGGCCCTCTATCTTACTTTCTTTAGAGATATTTTCAATTTACATTTTTATGTCACGGTCACCATAACGATAGACGTGTACAGCATCAATAAAGTATGTCCTTTGCCTCTTGTATTATTATCATAATCAGGGAACTATTAGGTTAAAAGTTTGGTTGGTTTTATGTTAGATAAGACTGCAACAAGGCAGAATCAATAGCTTTTTAATTTGAAAATAGCTGTTTAATTTTACAGTAGCTTTTTAATTTTACTGAGAACAGTACACGACCATGCGAGAGTAGTGTCGACGAAAGCAAGATTTTTTAAGAATAGTATGAGCTATTTTTAAGTCCTATGGAGCAAGAGTATTGCTATCAACCGGACACAAATCGAGACTCCGAGCTGCTGCTGAGAAATTCCAGATGGAAAACCCCAATAACAATTCACCAGACCTGGGGGAATCGAACCCAGGTCCTCATGCTCAGCAGGAGCGCTTGCGACCTTATAATCAACGAGGCTTGTATGTAAATACAGACTCGTGACGATATATTCCTTTTTTTCAGTCTACCTAGTATCGTTGAGTGAATATTGGCGAAAAACTCAAATATGGTAAATAAATTGATGCTTGCAGATGTTGCTAGAGTATTCAAGAAAAAAACAGTTGCCAACTGGCCAAGGTAACCAAATATGATCGATACGAGATCAAAAGGATTTATAGAGAGAATAGATAGGAGGATTGGATTGATTGGAAATTTTTATTTTTATGTATCGTTTTTGATGGGATGATTTTGTTCTTTCATTTAAATTGAGTTGTGTGAACCTACTTATGCCGACCACGTTGTTACAAATTATTGTCACTAAGTGGAAATTTCTATATAACAATTCCAGTATTTAAGCAATGATAATAACTTAAATTGATTACACTAACCACAATATATTTTGATCTTTCTAAGATGTTTTTAATGTATTTTCAATTGTATCGGTAATTAATTCGAATGAACATCTGGGTATAAAAGACATGCATCAGTTCTACAGAATTGTATTGTGGGATCATCGAGAAGAGGTAAGTTTTAAGAGAAGAAATCTTAAAGATTCTATTAGTTAAAATCTAACAGGATACATTTGTATATACTTATTACGTCGTTGATAGGCATTTTGAAGTTTTTCTTGACATAAATATATTATATTTTTACATGTTTACAGATGCATTGTCTTGTAGTTCTTTGTCTACTGTCAGCGGCCGTTGCTTTGCCAACGTCGGAACAGCTTCGTACCAACTTACCGGCGCTCCCGCCTCCCCCTGAACTTAAATCACAGGAGAAAGATAACATCAGCGATGAACAAGTCGTAGTTGACCCAATTCCACCCGTACTGGAGGACGCACTTGAACCTGAAGAAGCCAAAAATCCATCGGAATCTACGGAAACACCTATAGCGGAAAAGGACGAACATGAAGATAAACTTGAAGATGTCACTAACGTAAGTCAGAAAGAATCCAAGGAGTCTAAGGAATCCAAAGATTCTAAAGAGCCTTGGGAATCCAAAGAATTTGAAGAGACACCAGAACAACCTAATGAGGAAAGGAAAGAGAAAGACTCAAAATATGAAGAATCAAAGGAAGAAGACGGACCTATTATAGTACAAGTACTCCAGAAACCATCTCAGAGCAATTGGATACCTACACAATTAACTAACAACTTAAAACCCCCCGGGTGGTTATCATATATTTACAACCTAATTACTTCGAAGTTTGGGAACGGTCACCGATCAATGGTCAATGGCCAACAAGACCAGCCTATCTTAATTGTCAGGGAATCTGACTACGCTTTTGTTGATCGGAATGAATACCGCTAACGAGATTTTCATGTTTATCGTCATGGATTTTATTATTCAGAGGATCTATAAAATAACAATGTAAGAGTAAAAAAATACTGCTAAGCAATTTATGTCATATCAGAAAATCTACGTATCAATTTTTAATTTTATCTGTTTGAATAAAATGTATTTATGAATATAATTTTGTTTTTCTAGTATTCCGCTCCGAGTACCTAGTATTCAGGAATTATACGAGTACGATGATGTAGCTTCAACTAGGTACTTAGTATATAACTTATTTTTGAAACACTATTTAAATTAAGAAATGTAATTAATTAAACAAGCTAACACGAAAATAAAGTACAAGTATCCAGTATAAAGGGAAAGGGGAAAGCTTAGGGCATTAAAACTCATCCAAATAATGTAGGTAATAATGTTCTCTCATTTTATGTGAAAAATGTATTAGGTATGTAGTTATCAAGTACAGTTATAGCCTATGTACAGGTACACGTATTGCATTGATATCGATTGATACTTCATTTTTATTATTGCTATATTGTGTGGTCTAGGATATGGTTTTAGGTAATAATAATTAAAAAAATATATATATTAAGATCATATAATAAGGATAGGCGAAACAAATAAGCTTTGTGGTGTATTTTGTCACAGATATTACCTTTTGTGTATTTATTAACATTTATTTTCCGTAGCCATCATACCAGGGTGATAATGTAGGAACTGATGGGGTCGGGTTTTCTTTTAGCTGCGATACCTTTGGCTCATTTGATATATGCATATCATTAATATCATCCAAGCTGAATTTGTAACTACCTCTATACACGGGTCGAGGGGCAAGTCCGATAGAATCTAATATTGGTCTGACTTTAGCCAACGCATGATGACCATTCCTGGTTTTAAATGATGGGACCTGTGTTGTCGGTGATAAATGAATGTGTTTATCAGTGAAGACATGATTTGTGTGTGCCTCTTCTTCAACAGGAGCTTCCGACGTTGTTGGTGAGATATGTAGCCGATGGTTGGGATGTCTATGAGGGTTACGTACATGGGGCGGGAAGTGCGGACGATCTAAATGAAAACCTGTAACGTCATTATTCGGGACCTCATTGAACTCTTCCCATTGTTCCATATGCGGAGGTAGAACTGTCGCTGGTAAAGCAGTCGGAAAATGCGGATGGATCGGTTTCCTTAATTTTGGTGCTGGTGGCACTGGTGCCAAAGTTGATGTAACTTCTTTCATTTTATACTTGTAATCATGCGTTTCCGGTGCGATAATCGGTCTTTCAAAAGGACCATGGTTTGTAATCTTCTTGAAGTTCTCATTAACATCGTCAATGTTTTGCTGCGACTCTGTTGTAGTTGTCGTCATGGATGGTTGGTAATGCAAATACTTTCCAATTTCTTCTTCTATTTGTTCAATTTCTGGAGCTTTATCTGATCTCTTCTGTTCGTAAACATAATTCATTTTGTAGTGAGGATTTGGCAAATTTATGTTATCGAAGTAATCCATAGCAGTCCCACTGTCCACATTTTCATATAATACCTGCTGATGTGCATGAGGAGCCAAGTCTTTGGCAAAGCTTTGTGCTATAAACAAAATCCATATTGTTGTCGCGAGCATGTTTCTGAAAAAGAGAATTTAAATTAAGAATATTGTACACACAATCACATCAAAATATTTCGAAATAGTAATTAGTAACGAGCTTTACCTTTAGGGTTACTTTGGTAACACTGGCCTAATGAATAAATTCACTCATTTATATAGAACAGAACTATAATTACACAAACAGGATTTAGTTAATATGTTGCAATACATTTACCTAGGTCATTTGTTAAACTACTTCTAAAACGTGTCCTAAGAAATCTTGCCATACTCGTTTCTGCAGGTACTTTACTAAATTACTCAATTTGGAAATGAAACCACAAAGTTGTTAACAAATTATTTATGTAGGTACGAACTTACATTAAAACAATAAAATTAGTATAAATACATGCTGTGCAATCTTTACATCATAAGTAATTAAAAGGAGTACAGTGATTAGGTATTAAAATTTAAGAATTTTGATTAGACACAAATACATTTTATTTTAAATTATAAATTATTACCCACAGCATTTTAAGTAGTCACTGCAACAAGTTGTCATTAATTTCTGATAATTATTTCTCAAAAATGACAAATTATTCGCAATAACATTTTATTAACATGCACCCGGCTTAGTATATTATTTGATTAAGTACGTGTGTCTATAGCTATAAATTCAATTTCAATGGTTTACATAAATAAACTATCTAAATGTATGCAGGCTTGAACCAAATGATGATAGTACTTAGTTTACATGCTGTGATAGTAAATTTTTGATCCTGGTTACTGATACATTTTAGTTACACACTCTAAAAGGTTATTTTAGACCAGAATCATTGAGTCGTATAGCTGCCTACGCTTGTCCATTTGCAAGGAAATCCATTTAGATTGACAATCAAGATGAGTTCAAAGACCTTATGACTCTTATAGTCATAATGACCAGAGACTGTCCTTCTTTGATACTTTGACGATAATTTTAAATAAATTAACGGTATTTTTTGTATTATTTTAATTTTAGGTAACATTAAAATATGCTGATGTAAATAACACAACGTATCGTCACACTAACACGAAATTCATAAAATATGTTAACTGTATTTTAATTAAATATTATGTTTAATATGTAAATAAACATGACATTATGATGTTTTTAAAAGCATACAATATGAATTAAAGGTATACTGTACCTACATTTATAGTACAATGGCACTGAAAAATAAGAAAGTAATGATTTTTGGTAGTGAAAAACCAGTCACAAACAAAAACCATTTTAGCTATTTGACTTCAAATATTTTATCATTTGACCCAAAAACTTTTGTCGTACTATTAATAACTCTCACTTACATTTATCAAATTAATGGCTAAGACTTGTTCGCTTCGTTCGATTAGATCGTTTTGTCTCCTTTATTACATAAATAGTTCATGGGAACTAACAATACTGATGAATAAATAAATAGGTAACTTCAAATTCTCACATGTATGTACACACATTTACTACATCAATTCACAGGTCTAGGGTCATATGGGGTCGCGTCATGACCCACATACCTATTGTTTTTGCGTATTTGGAAGCCTTCGCCGGGCGCTGTGTTGTAGTATATCACTCGTCGAATACCGAACGGGTCTACATAACCGAAACTTCCAGTCCTCTCGTTGGAGCCGCCACTCTCTTCCTCATGGTACTGCTTTGGAAGATAGTACCGGAATCCGTTTCTCCTGAAAGCTGAACCGTCGTAAGTCGAGAACTGAGGAGTGTAGCCGTCACCGATTTTGACTCCAGATTGTTGTTGCTGTTGTAGCTGCTGCTGTCGCCTCAGCCAGGCATCGGCGTGTCTGTACGAGTTAGGATTAAACACATCGTAGCGTTTGCTGTCGCTGGCGTGATACTCATCGTCAAGGGTATTAGTGTTAGATGAATCGTATTCGTATGGACTGCGTGTCGTTGCAGCTTCACTGGCTGTGATAGGTGTCACTGTTGGTCTGAGGTCATATGTCGTTGTTGACGAGTCGATCGAGTTAGGTGAAACGTAAACTTGTGGTGTCGCTGTCGGGTGTGGGTATGCTGGTGGGAGAGGCGTCACTGCTACTTCTATGGGGTAGGTAGGTGATCCGTATGATGACGAGGGCGGTGGGGTTTGAGTCGTGGAGGTGTACCGCGGTGGTCCACGATACCGGTGGACAGGTGCAGGTGCAGGTGTTACCCCGTAACCGGAGTCCGTCGGAGCGGTCTTAGCTATCTGTAATGATTCCTGAAACACATAAAAAAACACGTTAAGCATTGCAATGGGCATCGCATGGGCAAAGTGACATCTATTCTTAATTTTAGTGACATTGAATAATTTTATTGTTGTTACCTATGTATTACATTGAATGTTTTATGTTGTAAATTTTTAAATGACCAATGTTTTACTTGTATTATTTGTTTTTTTTAATGTGGAATGATTTTATATTGTTTTTAGATAAATTTAATTGAATGAAACGTACCGAAATTGGTCGGTTTTCCCCAACGTAAACAGTTTTAGATTTGTAAATCCTGTATCCCTGATTGTCAGCGATGTAGTCCTGGAGGCGTAAATAACCGTCGGCACCTACCCAGCCTGTTGTACCTGAAATGTAAAAGTGACATGTTTAATTGCGTAATGACCCTAAACGACTGAAAATGAGAACATTCTTCGACGCGACCCTTTAAGAAATTGCATTTACAAAGACATTGGGGATAAAGTTGATGATGCAATAGGTTTGACTGTTTTACTAAATAGATCTGCACCTTAGTTGCGTAACACACTTTCAATCACAATCTGAACGATTTTAAAGCTTATTGCAAATCCATTGCTTCATATGTTCGAAAAATTTGTCTGCTCAACAACGTAAATAACGCGATGCATGTGGTGAACTCTCAAAATTTCTGGTTTAATTTACAAAACCAATCCCTTGGCCACCGTTGATGTCATTAACGGCACCGTTATGATACTGGAAGAGGAGAGTGGCAGTGACAGCACATTTTTTATCCGGAAACCACACTAGTTACTATGAAATAAAAATTCGCCTAAAATATCAGTTTCCGTGCAAGAACACAATTTAATACAGATATGGTCCGTCACGAATTCTATTGTTATACTAGTTTTTTAAGATATCCTTATTTCCTGAGAAGGAAATTGCTATTATGTACATACATAGATATATAGCCCGCCTACATAAACTTGTGGCGTTGGGACAATGAACTACGGAGTATGTGTAGGTCGACAACATTTTCACAATGACAATGGAGCTTTATAAGTAGGCTGGTCTACTCTATATTTATTGTGAACTTGATATTCAATCCATATTAATGTTATCAATCAACTAAACAATATGTAGCATAATCGTCTTCTTTGTGCTTAAAAACTAGCTAATTTGAGACAAATAAGAATGGAAATTATTACTGTCTTCGATTTTGTGGGTTCTCTATCTTTTACGCATGTACACACGGCTACACATCAAGCTATACATTTCCAGTTTATGCAGAACTCGCATTGTATAAGATTTCCGTACAATGCGAGGTCATCTTATACTGGAAATGTATAGCTTGATGTGTAGCCGTGTGTACTACGAGTCATATGAACTGGTTGGTTAGCAAAAGGAACTGGGCTTACATAGAACATCTACAGCTAAGGCTTAACATAAGGCACTAAGCTTGCAGCTAATCCAGATAAATGGTGGAATCGTCATACCACCGTGTAGAGTACCTATATAGGAGTAATTTGGTCTAAGAAATTGTCTAGATTTGGTCTACTTACATAATAGCCTCTTATTACGTCATCGTCATCAATACGTTGTCTAGACGCAACTTCTTATTATAAACTAGTTGCGCCCCGCAGTTTCACCCGCGTAAGTCTCGGACCCGTGGGAATATCGGGATAAAAAGTATGCTATGTGTTAATCCAGGTTATAAACTATCTGTTTGTCAAATTTCATCCAAATACATTCAGCCGTTTTTGCGTGATTGACAAACACATAAACACACAAACTTTCACATTTATAATATTAGTAGGATTTTTTATTTATTTATAACAATCTTACCTACACTTAAAAAAAACATACAGTTACATTAAAGTCGCTTTTCATGTTTGTCTTTATTTCCGCGTTGTTCTTCTAAACCACGCAACAGATTTTGATGAAGTATTCACCATCGTTTAGAGAATTTATTCCGGATGGTTTATGTGTATAATAATAGTCCTCCAGACCGTATTTTCGGCCACGGCGGCCAATCTTAACGGAGACTAGCCATCGGCGCGGGAGATATTATAGTGCACAAGTGTTTGCGCAGACACAAGTGCACTCTCTCTTCCCTCACTCTCATAGTCCGATGGGACGGCAATCCGACACGACCGGAGAGAGATAAGGCGTAGGACCAACGGCTTAACGTGCTTTCCGAGGCACGGGGGTATCACACCGCCAACTTCCAAACTCCGGGCTGTTACTACGAAATGTAACAACGTATAATACGTTAGTATTAAAGTAACATATAACTGAAATCTCGATGTTTTGTCAAGTCGTAAAACCGTGCGTAGCAGGGGCGGGTCGTTAGTTAGAAATAAAATTAAAATCTAACGTACCAACTACGGATCCATCTTTCAGCCTTCTTTCCTTCCGATACTGTCCATTGTGTGTCTGGTACAAGAAGTATCGCTCGTCATCTTCGTCGGTCTGTATGTGGAACTGGTCTGGGTCTTGTTGAGGACTGTAGCCGTCCAACGCAGCCAATACGCTGCATGCACACACCTGTAAAAGAAACGTGTTTATGTTTAACTTCGCCTATTGTGTGTATTATACCTAAATAGCACCGAGTTATTATGGTTGCAATGCGGTAAATTGAAATGTTTTATTTAAATTTTTAATAAAGTCTATGTTGGGCAGTTACTAATAGTTACCAATTATACAAGGTGTAAGGAACAGCCCTCCGCAGACTGATGAGATGAATTCAGCATATCATACTAAGATGATTGGTACATAAAATTAATTCAGGAACGATAGGGGGATCCAATAAACCTGATTTGTATTATTACCTCACGCGCAATGTATCTTTACCATAGCAAAACCCGCGTAGCCGCACTCCCCGTGGCGCGGGGGGCGCGCTCAAATATTTTTACATCTACTGCTGGTTTTTTTATTTTAGCTGTTTTATTTATATAAGTGGAGTGCTGCGTACAGAGAATGTAATTTTACATTGAAATAAAGGAATAGTAACTGAAAAAACGATAAAAAAAAGAAAACTTTCCTGAGAAAAATTTCCGGTGGAATGTGATTCAAAATAAGGAGCTGAATGCCCCCTGTTAATTTGCGGAGGGCTGTCCCTTATACCCTGTATAAAAATACCTAATACCTAATAGAAATTGTAAATTGGTTTCCTTTTACTGTTATTCAAGTGATAATGTTCCTTCGTTTCTGCGAAATCATTGGAGAAATTGATCGAAGTGTTGCTACGGTGTTTAGAAATGAATGTTATTTTTGTTAAGTTTGATTTTATATCTTGCTTGCTGTTATTATCCTATCTAACTTATAAGCTATATAGAAATAAATCTCTTCTAGATCACCTTGAGGATAATCGAGGCTCATATGGGTATCAGCTTAAGTGGGTATTGTGATGTTATTAGTAATGGTTTAGTGCTACGATTATATCTAATACATTTGTACGTTTAGGTAGTGCAATATGGTAAATACATAACTGACATGACTACTATGTCCATGCAGGTAATTGTAAGATGACTCATAAGTACTGTACAACTAGGTACCTAAATGTCTCACAAAATTGGTTCTACGCAACGAACAACTTTTCTTGTCTACATCTTTCAAGCCAAATATCCTAGGAACGAATCAGCTGATATGATTCGGATTTTAAGAATAAACTAGTAGATACATGATAGGTATTATGAAGTACCTCATTGTTGCACAGTAAATAGCCACTGAGTCAAACACATGTCATGCTTTTTCCCTATATTGAACCTATACTTATCTATTGTCTTTATTATTGGTATGTTAGTAGCACAGTCTGTGCCTGCATTATAATAACAATATAGTGTTGCTTATTGTGGGTTAAGACAAGGTCTGCAGTAGTTGATTACTGATTAGTGTACAGTTTCAATCGCGGGTGAGACGAGCGTGGGACTAGGGATTGTTGGTAATAGCTGTTTATTAAGTGGTGTCAAGGACCACTTGAATAAACTTATATTAACGTTATTGCGTTATTATCTACACGTAATTGAGCATTGTCACACTTGAATTGCTGTAATACAGGCTGTGGATGAAACAAAAAGATGTACACAGATAAAGAATTTAAACAAAAGGCGGCTGAAAAACTCAAATTACCTATTTAATTAACGAAGTTATAAAACGTCTTGTTTACGACGCATACACGTTTTTGAGAATTTGAGCTATACATCCATGGTGTCCATTGTAAAAACGTTTTCAGTAATGAAGGCTAAATTACCGGTAGATATAAAAAAAGATTATGAACAAGATAATGTTGTGGGTTCAATCTGTCAATCAAAATGTGTTGTAGGCTAATGTCATGCGGGAAAATCCTTAACACACGACAACTACCACTCTCAGTAATTAGCCAAGCCGTCACTAATAAGACGTTACCGTGCTTACATTCATCACGCGATGTGTTTTTCCTAGTCAGGTAGATATGTTCCTCTTCTAATGTGCACTACCCGTAAAATCGGGCAACCGAGAGACAATGGCTCTGCCACGAATTAGAGACGAATCAGTAATTTGTAAAACAATAGATGTTAACTCAGCCCCGAAGGTCGAGATGAAGCAACAAAATGTACGGACCTCCCATTAATACGGAAAAAATACAATGAAAGTCAAATAAGTTTCAGACAACTGGTATACATGTTGTTAAAATTCCAGTATCCAGTCGTGAGGCTGAATACTGCAAGTTAAAAGCGGGTTTTCAAACGAACAATTTGAATAAGCTTATGTAAGGTGTTAAAAATATACTTTACAAACTTTAAGGAGTGCTTTAGACCATTGAACTGAATAACTTTTACTATGGCACCAACTTTGAAATCGCGAAAAATAAAGCAGCTGTCCCATACAGTTGAGAACAATAACTGTATTAAATGTATATAAGAAATGTGTGTATGGAATAGTTGTTTTTCTTTCGCGACTCGCTGTTTTTTTCACAAAGTTGGTGCCATAGTAGAAGTTATTCAGTTCGATGATTTAAAGCACTCCTTAAAGTTAATTTCTTAACATCTTTTAAAGGCAACAATAAAAGAGCGGTAGCACACGGCGTATTTTAAACGCGCAGATGACGCGCGTTTCAAAGTTTTTCTTCACCGTCCGAAATCAAGTTTCAAGTAAATTTCTTGAAACGCGCATTTAAAATACGCCGTGTGCCAGGCGCCGAAGTGAAGCAATGACGTTAGTAAAATGATGCATTCTTATGGCGCTTCGTAAGCGCATGTTGGGTGTGACATCTTCCGTATAAGGAAATGTCCAACAGCGATGTTAGAAGGACTAACCAAGTAACCATGTCAGCCTTACTCACGGCTAGTGCCATGGAATATCAATGTGTTTGTGTGATGCCTACTTGCCTACCGCAACAACCTCGGGACATACGTGGGCCGAGAACTAAGGACCTACGCGGAAACGTTAACTTGCATGACTAAATAATGCAAGGTATTGTACAAAAAACTAATTCACCAATGTTCTTATTTGTTCCGAAGTAATTGGCTGTAATTTCCGTCTAAATTCTTTATTTTAATTGGACAATGTCGATGACTTTACGGATTAGGATTAGACAAAGCAGTTCGGTGCGGCAGTTGCATGATTTATTTGCATGTCAAAATCGTCGAGTCGTTCGTCGATTTAAATTATTATCATTCACGATTCCGTACAAATAAAACATACTCAATATCTTCATGATAGGATAACTATCTTTTCTTCTTTTGGATAACGCTGTTCCACTTTTTAAAGCTTGTTTTAATAAAATCAACATTAAAAGTGTGTAGTATATTATTTAGATAAAGAAAACTGGTTAGCTTCGTCTTGAAGTGGTGCCAACCTCATATAACCTATGCCCTATTAAACACCTAGAAGTAGGTAGAGTGGATTATTAATAAACATAATTTATGCTTAGCAACATCTTATTTGACTACTGTACCTACTACTATAAGGTGCAGCTAGACGGTTTACTCATTTATCATTTTTTATTTATCATATTTTTGGTTATTTTATCGTGTCCTCAAAGATTCATACAAAAAACCCATAAGAAAAAGCACTTCCAATTTTCCGACAACTTTTCCAATTTTTATTTCCCAAAAAATCGGACTATTTAATTACGAATGATTACAAAAAATAGCCAAATCGGTTGAGCTGTTCTGAAGTGTTGCGCTTCCCAACGAACAGCATTTCATTTTTATTTATTTATAAACATTCTCTTCGCCTTCTGGATTTTTTCTACATAAAACCAAATTTTATACCAAAATCGTGACCTATAGATATAATTAAATTGTGAATGCTTTGTTATTGGATCAATATTTATGCTAATTTTATGTTTCATATAAATTGTTTCTCAATTATTCAATCAATATATTAATTGTTTGATTGTAGTCAGCACACAGCTGACTTTAACTATGGGTTTTTCCCTAGTCTGGGTGACCTCGGTAAACAACTGGAGGTGGCTCCTGTATTAATTCAGTAACTTGTCTACAGTTACAGATACTGTCACCTGTATCTTGGCTCATATCACTCGAATGACACCATGTTACACATATATAAAAAACATCATTATACTTTATTCAAAACCATTTTTTGCCTTAATCTAGAATTACCCAAAGTCTGAGGAAACTGCTGTCCACAAAAAGCGTTTTAATTAGAAAATAATTAATTTTGATGGATGTACCCGGATACATTAAAATAATTTAATTATACACTATGTACAATAGATGCATCACGTTGACATCATCTCTCAACTAATTATGTAGGAGTAGTATTGTTATATTATACTAAAACATAATAATTATACAAAACAGCAAAAACAGGAATGTGGCGGAACAGAAAGATTACAATGAGGATGATTATAAATTAATTTCTGTACAACATCATTTATTCACAAACCTGTGAATAACGACTGGCGTGAAAATTTCAATTAACGTGGCTGTTCACGATTTGAGGAAAACAATGCCAGGGGGCTGACTATGAAGTATTAATGCCATCATTACTCCACTGCGAAAAAAGGATGGTGCTAGCGGCTTTGTATAGCTCTGTCTCTCACTAACACTGAAAAAATGGTGGCATTACTAAGTCGTGGTATAGGTGCAGGTTGTCTAGTTTTCTATCAATACACCGTAGAATGAAGGTCATTGGAGAGACAGTACGTAAGTCAGCCGAGTTGTCATTCACGAAATAAGGTATTCCGGGAGTTGGAACCGTGCCCGATAAGTGGGTAGTCTTTCCTTTTTATGGCTTTTGGTACCGTTATAAATACTCAACAGCATCACTACTAAGCCTACACGCCTAAGCCTTTATGGAAATATAGCTTAAGAAGTTGAATATGAAAATAACTTCACACACATAACATTATACAATACCTATGGTATAAGAAAGGCAATACAATTGTTTCGTGTGACAAAGTGCTATACAATCCAATATTATTATGTCATTATTTCTAGTATTGACCTGTCTCTTTCATTAATAATACTAGTTAATATATTACGGCA
Organism: Lithophane semibrunnea; assembly: GCA_947363905.1. Classification (NCBI taxonomy): domain Eukaryota; kingdom Metazoa; phylum Arthropoda; class Insecta; order Lepidoptera; family Noctuidae; genus Lithophane; species Lithophane semibrunnea. Next base: position 9,444,061 of record OX376190.1, read on the forward strand.
TTAAATTGTAAATGCACTCGTATTTTAATTTGTCTTTATTACTAATTATCCTCTAATCAGGTTCATCAATGGCATTTTTGCCAAAATACTAATTACTTTGAAGTATATAAGCACGTCCCTTTTGGAGAAATGGTATCAGTTTGCAGTGTGATCAAGACACATCGTGTCTCCTCATCACTCCAAAAACATTTCATTCAACATGAAATTCGTGAGTATATCTTTAACTTATAAATTGTTAATGTTCAAGGCATTGCCTTGTATTCATCGATACTAATGGTACTTTTCTCTATTCCAGTTTGTGGTAGCTCTGTCCTTTTTTGCTGTTGCCGCAGCAGCACCAATGAGTCCTGATGCTGCCGTCGAAGCACGTCGGAAACTGCCAGCGTTGGAGCACGAGGAGATTCACGACGAGCTCGGTCAGTTCGCTCTGCGGTACGTGACGGCTGAAGGCACCGTGGTGTCGGAGCGCGGCCGACTCGTACCCACCCCGAACGGTACTGACTATGTCATGATCGTTGAAGGAGAGGTCTCATATATCGGTGATAATGGCCAGAGATACGTCACCAAGTACACCGCCGGCCTTGATGGCACCCACGTCGAAGGCAACCACCTCCCAGTCTCTGTGACACCCGAACCCATCACCGCTCCCGAGACCATCGTTGTTTCCGAACCAGTTGAACCCTTATACCGTGTGGCTGAACGATTATATTAAAATTTGAAAAATCACCAAAAAACATTTTTACTTTCGGCCTAAATCCTATTAGCTCGAGCGCTTCGTCGATGACTATGATCACTGAATCATGTTTTATTTTATTTTTTTAATTTTTATTAAGAGGGACAACAAACAGTTACATTATCAGAACTTATAACTAGTTTAACAATCATTTTATTTTGCTAATAATGCAACCCACAACGCTGTCCACGAGTTATCATAATAGTTTAGACAAACAATAATAATCGCCAGGGGCGAGAGAAAGGAAAAAATAAGTAAAAAGTACACAATCAGGCCAGATAATACGACACAATAATGTGAACAGCACATCGAGTGCAACAATAATTATACATATTAATTAATTTATAAGAGTTCTGAAAATAAGACCTTTGAATTTTCCTATCGAGTTGTTGAAGATGTCAATATTTACAAAAGTTTTGTTGTACAAGTCAACCATACGGCGAACGGGTGAGCGCAGGCCGGAGTTAGTTCGGCAGGAAGGAATTGCGAATAGCGTACCTGCGCGCACCTGACGCCTGTGGACAGTTCTAGGTATTGCGTAGCAAATCATATTATTTAAGTTTATGCAGTTGAATTTATTTCTAACAATTTTGTATAGCGTGATAGCTTCAAGGTATTTTCTACGACAGTTTAGGGATAAAAGTTTGTACTTGCTGAGTAACTGGGTACAGGGTAGGTAAGATCGATGGCACCTGTAATGCATAGCGCGTAAAAAATTGTGTTGTACGTTTTCAATCATTTCCGCGTATTTCTTATAAAAGGGGTTCCATATCGAAACCGCATACTCCAATTGAGATCGAACTAGGGCTTTATACAGGCATAAATAGGATGAGGTTCTTTTAAAGTTAGTTGAAGTTTGTGTTTAGTTAAAGTTTGTGTTTTGATTTTAGTACTAGAATCATGCCGTCAGCTCAAGCGGCGCGACTGGCGGGTTATGGTTTGACCGCTCACTCGGCGTGTTTTGACCCTAGCAATCGATACTTTATTAGCTAAACTTTATTTTTGTTCTTGACTTCTTGATCATCTAAATAAAAGAGGCTAATCGAATAAACGGCAAATTCAAGCAGATGAGAATGTTAAGATATATGGAATGATGAGTGAGTATACAAAAAGAAGAAGTTTCAAAATAGCGCTGGTGACAGAACAGCTGGGGATTAAGTAGCAGATTCTCCTTCTATGGACAAAAATAACCTGATGCGGAGGAATGCTAAGCACAAGAAAAGCTTTAAGTATAAGTTTGGATGCCTATACTATAAGAAAAGAGGCAAGCCAGAAAAAAGACAGCAATGCGGACGAATTTTTTTTTTGCCCAATAATTCATAATCTGTGTCTGTCTGCTATGGCTTTATAGGTAAACATAAGGTGAATTAAATCAGTGCTTTGGTCAACAAGACATTCTCACATTTTCTTCAAAAAATGTGTTATTTAAAGCCGTAGTAGTGTGGACTTTCACCATTGAACGGGTTCGGCTAAAAACTCTAATTAAGAGATCCTACAGCGATGTCAAGAAAAAGTGCTGAAAATATATACAGGTGGTTCACTAAGTTCACATACGTCTCAAAATAAAAATTGTGCAACCTGAAACACCGAGTTATAAGGACCAAATAACTACAGTCGATAGACATGAACATGTCGATAGTCTTACCGTGAGGTCTTAGAAAATAGGCGATTGAAATTCATATGTGATTTTATTTGCACCGTATGTCACACTGAAATGATTTGCTGACTGTCTGCAGTATTGTCTCTCCTTCTCCCTTTAATTTATCCAAAGGGTGTCTGCAAAAGTTCGCTTTTAGCGGTAAGACCGCCCATTGTGTCACCCTTTATAAAAAATTTACATTATAAATATCTATAATTTTTATAGTGTACCTAATCTCTATCTATTTGCTTAAAGCTTGGGAATGCTGATTACAACATTAAATGGACTTAGTTGAACCAAAAAATCTGTCTATTATACATCGAAAATTTATGCTTAAAATAAATTTGAAAATAATCAGCGTTAACTATCCAAAATCATTACTTTGGAAAATGGGAGATAATGTGGTTTGGTTCATTTTGGTTTTCTTGCCCGTTCTTCTCCATAGGAACCTTCTACGCTTTTGAATGGGAAACAACCTTAATCTTTGTGACTGACTGACCCCTTATTAATTCAAAAGTGCCTGTAATTGGTTTCATTGAAAATTTATTTCATGAAACCAATTACAGGCACTTTGATTTTGAGTTTGGCAGAACAACGCTTAATTATATTAAAAATAAATTATTGTTGTTTTACTCTGGACCCCACTGGTGGACAATCTCCACTGCCCCTCGTCTTCTGATATCACCATTAGATGATTCCATTAGGTACCTACTAGGTTCTAGCCTGCATCTAATTTAAGTTGGTGACTAACGGCTGATCTCAAAAACATAATTATATCATACGTCGTGGTTTAAAGGCTCCTGCAGACAGGCGTGACGCGACGGCGCGTCGAGACTCTAGTGGAACAACTTCTATGAAAACTTCACGGAAATTGTTCTACTAGTGTCGCGTCGTACCTGCCTGCGGGAGCTTTAACCCATCCGAGATACCTAATATATTAGGTTTACACCTATGGCTTCTGTTCCAATGACAAAACTTCTAAAAGTTTATCTTTCATCTTTTTGACAATAGATTGCGCTAAGATCAAAGTGTAAGTATATAATATCAAATTATAAGGATATAATGGTGGTAATGGCGGCATGCCATCTGTTTTATATATTGATTATAAAACATAAATATTAATTTAAAAATATAAGATCAGTTGCTGTGATACGTACAACTTAACAACGCCCAAATCCGACATTAGGATTTGGGCGTCTAATTTGCGATATTATTTATTGTGTTTTTGATGAAATTGCAACATGAGTTTAGATAAAATAGCGTATGAAACAGTTAAGTTTATAACTAGATATTCTAATAAACTACTAATTCGGAAATCGACTTTGGTTTTTATTGAATCGCAATAGATGAGAAAGTAGATTTTTCTCTTCGGGGATAAAGGTGTCTTCGTCTTGGGTGAGCTTGAAATCCTCGCTGCACTCAGGATTCTAATCTTTACTCCCTCGTTTTGCCCAGGAGTTAATTCAGAGCTAGCCCTAGAATCTTTCGTTATGTTCGGGATTCAAAATAGCACCCGTGACAAAAAGCACTTCTTTGTCGCCTTAGTGTCTGATCTATTATAATTGCCCTCATTACTAATTAATTAGTATTTCGGAAAAAATGCCATTGATGAACCTGATTAGTGGATAATTCAGGTTCATCAATGCCATTTTTGCAAAAACACTAATTACTTTGTGCTATATAAGCACGTTCCTTTTGGAGAAATGGTATCAGTTTGCAGTGTGATCAATACACATCGTGTCTCCTCATCACTCCAAAAAACATTTCTTTCAACATGAAATTCGTGAGTATATCTATAACAGTTTAACTTATAAATGGTTAATGTTCAAGGCATTGCCTTGTGTTCATCGATACTAGTGGTACTTTTCTCTATTCTAGTTTGTGGTAGCTCTGTCCCTTTTCGCTGTTGCCGCAGCAGCACCAACGAGTCCTGATGCTGCCGTTGAAGCGCGTCGGAAACTGCCAGCGTTGGAGCACGAGGAGATTCACGACGAGTTCGGTCAGTTCGCTCTGCGGTACGTGACGGCTGAAGGCACTGTGGTCTCGGAGCGCGGCCGACTCGTACCCACCCCGAACGGTACCGACTACGTCATGATCGTTGAAGGAGAGGTCGCATACATCGGGGATGATGGCCAGACATACATCACCAAGTACACCGCTGGCCTCGATGGCTCCCACGTTGAAGACAACCACCTCCCAGTCTCTGTGACACCCGAACCCATCACCGCTCCCGAGACCATCGTTGTTCCCGAACCAGTTGAAGTAATAGCTGAACCCTTATACCGTGTGGCTGAACGATTATATTAAAATTTTAAAAATCACCAAATATTTTTTTTACTGTCGGCCTAAATCCTATTAGCTCGAGCGCTTCGTCGATGACTATGATCACTGAATCATGTTTTGATTTTAGTACTAGAATCATTCCGTCAGCTCAAGCGGCGCGGCGAGCAGGGTACGGTTTGACCGCTCACTCGGCGTGTTTTGACCCTAAGCTAGCAATCGATACTTATATTAGCTAACTTTATTTTTGTACTTGACTTCTTAATCATTTACATAAAATAGGCTGAACGAATAAACGGCAAATTCAAGCAGATGGGAATGTTAAGATATATGGAATGATGAGTGGATAACAAAAAGAAGAAGTTTTAAAATAGCGCTGGTGACAGAACAGCTGGGGGTTAAGTAGCAGATTCTCCTTCTATGGACAAAAATAACTAGATGCGGAGGAATGCGAAGCATGCTTCAAGAATAGCTTTAATTATAAGTTTGGATGCCTATACTATAAGAAAAGAGCCAAGCCAGAGAAAAGACAGCGATGCGGACGAATTTTTTTATGCCCATAATCCATATAAGTAATATCTAATATTATAACTGCGAAAGTAAGTAGTCTGTCTGTTACTGTTACGACTGCTTAATGTATTTAAGTATATTTCACTGCAAGCACACAACAAAATATAAAGTTTAAAGAAAAGATGAATGGATCGTGTGAAAGGTGATATATATGGCTTTATAGGTAAACATTAGATTAATTTTAATCAGTGCTTTGGTCAACAAGATATTCTCACATTTTCTTCAATAACTTTCAATAACAACTTCAATAACAATAAAAAAATATTTATAAAAAAAACGTTTTATTTAAAACCGCAGTAGTGTAGACTTTCACCATTGAACTAAGGTGTTAGGCTAAAAACTCTAATTAAGAGATCCTACAGCGATGTCAGGACGAAGTGCTGAAAATATAACAATTGGGCCATGGTTCACTAAGTTCACATACGTCTCAAAATATTTTAATTTTTTGTCGCCATATTTTAGATATTAGCCCCCTTACTAATAAACGTTGTATAGCGCCTGTATAGTTACAAAACGCTTTGTCTTCTTTTTCCAAAAGTCAAATTACTTTTGAAAGAAGAAGACAAAACGTTGTGTAACTATACAGGCGCTACACAACGTTTATTAGGAAGGCGGTAATTGTTTATTTGTATAGTTAGTTTAAATAAATTTTAGTTAGGATTCCATTAGTGCTAGTTAGCTGTATAATATGTTGTAAATAGTTCCTTTAATAAATAAAAATTGTGAAATCTGAAACACCGATTTATAAAGAATAAATACCTACACACACATGTCGATAGTTTTACCGTGAGGTCTTACAAAATAGGCGATCGAATAGCATATAGGATTTTACAAGCTTTCACTGGAAGGATAGACCTCACACCCTATGTCGCACAGATATCTGCAGTATTGTCTCTCCTTTTCCCTTTAATTTATCCAAAGGTTGTCTGTAAAAGTTTGCTTTCAGCGGTAAAATTTTTACATTTACCCATTGTGTCACCCTATGTAAAATTTTTACATTTACATATCTATAATTTTATGGTGTACATAATAAAGAGTATTCTGTCTATCTATCTGCATATAGTTTGGGAATGCTGATTGCAATATTAAATGGACTTAGTTGAACCAACAAACAGTCTATTATACATCAAAAATTTATGCTTAACATAAATTTGAAAATAATCAGCGTTAACTATCCAAAATCATTACTTTGGAAACTGGGAGATAATGTGGGTTGGTTTATTTTGGTCAAGTTTCTTGCCTGTTCTTCTGTTCGCTTTGGAATGGGAAACAACCTTCATCTTGGTGACTGACTGACCCCTTCGTAATTCAAAAGTGCCTGGTTTCATTGAAATAAATGTTTTGATTTTGAGTTTGGCAGAACAACGCTTAATTATATTAAAAATAATAATAATTGTTGTTTTCCTCTGGTGGACAGTCTCCACTGCCCCCCGTCTTGTGATATCCCCAATAAATGACTCCATTAGGTGCTAGGTTCTAGCCTGAATCTAATTTAAGTTGGTGACTAACGTCTGATCTCAAAAAAATAATCATTTACGTCGTGGTTTTAAGGCTCCTGCAGAAAGGCGTGACGCGACAACAACTTCTGGTGGAACAATTTCTATGAAAACTTCATGGAAATTGTTATACTACCCAACAAACATTTTTGTCATATAATCAAACTTTTATATGACCTTAAGTCTTTTTAAAGTTATTTTATAGTCATTATTTTAACTCTTCGTCATGTATTGGTGTATTATATGTCCGAATAGTCATAAACATTTTTTGTCGTATAATAATGTCATATGACGTTATTTCGACATTTATAAAACTTACTTATACAACTTTTCGTCCTCTAAACGTTTTCGTAGTATAAACGTCATAAAACTGTAAATTTTGTCATATAATTACCTTTTAAACATCTGCTAAACGGATAATAATTGTTTACACGTAGTATTTGTTACCATTATATATAAGTCGAATAAGTATTACGAGTGCGACCTGTATACATCCTAAAGTATCACAAACATGATAATACGACCGCTACTTAATTAATACTCATATTAAAGGTTTATAATAACCTTGTATACAATTTTCGCGTACTTTAATACAAAGTAATAGAGCTCAAGCGGAGAGTGAGGAAAATAAGAAAGGTTCCGTATCACATTTAAATGCAAATTTAACTAATCAATTTAACCAAAATACTACAAGTGTGCCCCGCAGTTCATTTTCCAAAGTTCAGGACTCTTGTTGATTTTTCGAAGTTGAAGTCATCCGGAAATGAAGATAATGTTGATAAAGAAGACACTTTAACCAACAATGATGACTTCAGAAACTATTAAAAAAGTGGGCTATTGATTTTAATATTCCACAAGTTGCATTAAAGCAAAATAAATCTATATGAAGGAGGTAATATAAAAAGGCAGTAATAGTAGATTGCTGCATCGAGCGCCAAGTGAGTTATTGATGCACTCGTGTTAATTTAGTGCCCTCATACGCTCGGGCACCAACATAACCCTCGTGCATCAATAACTCACTTTTAGCAAGGTGCGTAATCTAGTTTTCTTTCAACTACCAATTTACTCAACTCAAGTCAGGTCAAGTCAGGTCAAGACAGGTCAAGTCTGGTCAAGTCAGATCAAGTCGGGTCAAGTCAGGTCAAGTCAGGTCAAGTCAGGTCAAGTCAGGTCGAGTCAGGTCAAGTCAGGTCAAGTCAGGTCAAGTCAGGTCAAGTCAGGTCAAGTCAGGTCAAATCAGGTCTAGTCAGGTCTAGTCAGGTCTAGTCAGGTCAAATCAGGTCAAGTCAGGTCAGGTCAGGTCAAGTCAGGTCAAGTCAGGTCAAGTCAGGTCGAGTCAGGTCGAGTCAGGTCGAGTCAGGTCAAGTCAGTTCAAGTCAGGTCAAGTCAGGTCTTGTCAGATCTAGTCAGGTCAAGTCAGGTCAAGTCAGGCACTGTTTTAGTTCTAAGCAAAAAATACGTCCTTTCAGATCGGTTTTGTAGTGATTTATGATAACATTACCACAGATATTATAATACTACACAGATATTATAATACTACGACATTACTATGTGAAAAAATTGTTTCATTTTTTTAATTGTCCCAGGAACGTAATTAACATTTCAAGTTTTCCATTTCAAATGTGCGCGTATCATTTCAATGAGGTCCATCTTTGATAAAAACTTATCAACATCCGCATAATTAGAGATCATTGTGGGGTTTACCTAAAACAAAAATATTATTTAGACCCGCTTGAGTCCTAATGATGCACGCGATGCATCAATCGGAAATATCCTTCAAGCCCCATGCCACGCAACTTAGATCTCTGTTTCTACTGCAATACGGGTTAATAGTGTCTATGGGCAGTAGCACTCTAGAGTTGGATGATATTCACGTCAAATTAATCTACTAAATGCTTAATCTGTGCATGGAACACCACTAAAAACAAAATATTTAAAAAATAAAAATTGACGTTTGACAGTGTCATCTGTCAGAGCGCCTGCGCGGATGCGCGCGGACAGTCTCCGTGCATATTTTAATAATTATTTCGTGTTTTTACTGCCGTAATCGTCGTGAAGTGATATTAAATCAAATTAATAATAGTTTATACATCGTGTGTGATAATAATATTACCAAAATACATAAGTTGAGTGTGCAAAATTAGCGTATCAAAAAAATGCCGTGAAAGTACTGAGTGTGGTGGTGATTATGTGAATAGTGTTTGTTTTATGATGTTTACAGCGTGGGAAGCTAATATAAAATATTAATTAGTGTAATTGAATCAATTTGTAAGTGATTTTCACTACTATAACGACATAATAACAACATTTTGTCGTCAAAACACAGTCCTTGAAATCAAGGTCAGGATGACCTCTAGTTACGTAATAATTTTGTTTTTTATTTTCTGTTATTATCTCAAACTGTTATTTTTTTTAGATTCGTTATCTATTCATAATACTGCCTCCAAAATTTTATAACAATAGAAACAGTATTTTTAACAGAAATCGTCAAAACATAAGAACAAATAAACTACCACGCACTTTACGATAATATTGTATTATTGTAAATCCTATTGTATTCATCCGTTCACCGTTTATAGATAAGTATGTGGTCTGTTTATTCAAGAATCCAAACTACTTTACTTTATCGAGCTGCGATAAGTATAACTCAAGATATTGAGGTTTTACCCGGAGCCGCTGACACGCGGCGGGCCTCCGGGGCGCTATGTCGGGCGAGCAGCGGGCCCTAAAAGAATTACGCGTTCCAGCAAGGAACCTGAGAGGAGTTAACTAAGTTATAAGTCACGCACACAAATATTCTATTTTTTTAATATAAATTCTTTGAACTAATTTAGCTAAGCGTTTGTAATTTTATTACTGATCCCTAAATCAACTGTAATGGCGTAAACATTTACAATGAACACGCAGTTTATAGGTCGGGAAGTTATGTAGTTGTCATATAACGCAGTCACTTAATAAAATTATTAATAAAATATGTGAAAACGTTAGAGTTTTAAAAGCGCATAAAAAATTTGTTCCAAACCTACCTCACATTAATCAGTAAACTTGATTGCACAATGGTTTACAACTGATGAAATGGTTTTATCACCTCAAATAACAAAGAAAAAATGCAATATTAACTCAGCTGTCAAAAACACCGCCATATTAAATTAACGTGATATAATCTGTTACAATATAATTTCGTTCAATATGAGCATCATCTTTAAATGACAATAACACAACGATTACATTATATAAAAGTCATATTGTGTACCATAACTCGACCCGAAGTCGAATACACGCCGCGACAGCTATCATTACATGATATTTAGTCAAATCGCCGACATTTATATGAATACTATGCGACTAAGTAGGTATTTATACGACTGTTACACGAAACTCTTAGCAACTTAAGTTGAATAAAATGGGCCCTAATGCCGTCGAGTAAACGTCCTTATGACATTTATACGATTATACTAAATAACATTAAGTTGCCACCAAAACGTCTACTCAACGTCGTAAATGTTTGCTGGGTAGTGTCGCGTCGTGCCTGTCTGCGGGTGCTTTAACCCATCCGAGATACCTAATCTATTACGTTTACACCTACCTGTGGCTTATGTTCCAATGACAAAACTGCTAAAAGTTTATCTATCATCCTTTTGACAAATAGATTGTGCTAAGATCAAAGTGTAAGTACATGTTATCAAAATAAAAGTATATCATAAGTGGTAGTTATGGCGGCATGCCATCACATCAGCTGTTTTATATATTGATTATAAAAACATAAATATAAATATTACATCGGTTGCTGTGATACGTACCTACCTACCATTGTGTTTTTGATGAATTTCCAACATGAGTTTAGATAAAATAGCGTATGAAACAGTTAAGTTTATAACTAGATATTCTAATAACCTACTAATTCGGAAATCGACTTTGGGTTTAATAAATCATAATAAGTGCGAAAGTATAGATTATTCTCCTCGGAGGTAAGGATAGGTCTTCGTCTTGGGCGAGCTTGAAATCCTCGCTGTGCTCAGGATTCTAATCTTTACTCCCTCGTTTTGCCCAGGAGTTAACTCAGAGCTAGCCTAGAATCCTTCGTTATGTTTGGGATTCAAAATAGCATGAAAAAGACACTTCTTTTTCCCCTTAAGTGAATGATATATTATAATTGCCCTCATTACTAATGAATTAGTATTACGGCAAAAATGTCATTGATGAACCTGATTAGTGGATAACTCAGGTTCATCAATGGCATTTTTGCCAAAACACTAATTACTTTGTGACTTTGAAGTATATAAGCACGTCCCTTTTGGAGAAATGGTATCAGTTTGCAGTGTGATCAATACACATCGTGTCTCCTCATCGCTCCAAAAAACATTTCTTTCAACATGAAATTCGTGAGTATAATATCTATAACAGTTTAACTTATAAATGGTTAATGTTCAAGGCATTGCCTTGTATTCATCGATCTAAATGGTTACTTTTCTCTATTACAGTTTGTGGTAGCTCTGTCCCTTTTTGCTGTTGCCGCAGCAGCACCAATGAGTCCTGATGCTGCCCTCGAAGCACGTCGGAAACTGCCAGCGTTGGAGCACGAGGAGATTCACGACGAGTTCGGTCAGTTCGCTCTGCGGTACGTGACGGCTGAAGGCACCGTGGTGTCGGAGCGCGGCCGGCTCGTGCCCACCCCGAACGGTACCGACTACGTCATGATCGTTGAAGGAGAGGTCTCATACATCGGTGATAATGGCCAGACATACGTCACCAAGTACACCGCCGGCCTCGATGGCACCCACGTCGAAGGCAACCACCTCCCAGTCTCTGTGACACCCGAACCCATCACCGCTCCCGAGACCATCGCTGTCCCCGAACCAGTTGAAGTAATAGCTGAACCCTTATACCGTGTGGCTGAACGATTATATTAAAATTTGAAAAATCACCAAAAATCTTTTTTACTGTCGGCCTATTAGCTCGAGCGTTTCGTCGATGACTATGATCATCAAATCATGTTTTGAATTTTAGTACTGGAATCATGCCGTCAGCTCAAGCGGCGCGGCGGGCGGGGTCTGGTTTGACCGCTCACTCGGCGTGTTTTGACCCTAAGCTAGCAATCGATACTTTTTACCCGACTACGGCGAAGAAAAAAGGAGGGTTATGATTTTGACCGGTATGTATGTATGTATGTACGTTCATCTGTTCCCTCCTATCTTCCAAACCACTTATCACAATTTGACAAATGAGGTATCGTTAGAAGTGTCGTGAATGTCCGCTGGTTATAGGCTATGTGAAGTCACATTAAATTAAAAATGGCGCCCTCTAGAGGACAAAAAGAGAGGAACTTAAAAAAAAAATGGTTTAATCGTACCATGTTAGGTATCAAATGAAAGGGCATAATGAGCACATTTCAAAAATATATATATTATAACCCCAAAAGAATTTAAAAAAAATTAAGTAATAAAAACTAAAACCCCACTACGGCTTAAAAGGTATAAACAAGACACCACAGACAGACAAATTAAAAATCCGGAGTCACACGTAATCTGTTCGATTTATGCCCTAACACGTGTGACTCCGGATTTTTAATTTGTCTGTCTGTGGTGTCTTGTTTATACCTTTTAAGTCGTAGTGGGGTTTTAGTTTTTATTACTTGTTGTTCTGGCTTCTTAATCTACTTATAAGAGGCTGAACGAATAAACGGCAAATTCACGCAGATGAGAATGTTAAGATATATGAAATGATGAGCGAGTATACAAAAAGAAGAAGTTTTAAAATAGCGCTGGTGACAGAACAGCTGGGTATTAAGTAGCAGATTCTCCTTCTATGAACAAAAATAACTAGATGCGGAGGAATGCGAAGCATGCTTCAAGAATAGCTTTAATTATAAGTTTGGATGCCTATACTATAAGAAAAGAGCCAAGCCAGAGAAAAGACAGCGATGCGGACGAATTTTTTTATGCCCATAATCCATATAAGTAATATCTAATATTATAACTGCGAAAGTAAGTAGTCTGTCTGTTACTGTTACGACTGCTTAATGTATTTAAGTATATTTCACTGCAAGCACAAAAAAAATATAAATTTTAAAGAAAAGATGAATGGATCGTGTGAAAGGTGATATGGCTTTATAGGTAAACATTAGATTAATTTTAATCAGTGCTTTGGTCAACAAGATATTCTCACATTTTCTTCAATAACTTTCAATAACAATAAAAAAATATTTATAAAAAAAATGTTTTAATTAAAACCGTAGTAGTGTGTTCTTTCTCCATTGAACTAAGGGGTTCGGCTATAAACTCTAATTAAGAGATCCTACAGCGATGTCAGGACAAAGTGCTGAAAATATAACAATTGGGCCATGGTTCACAAACGTCTCAAAATAAAAATTGTGAAACCTGAAACAGCGAGTTATAAGGACCAAATAACTACATGTCGATAGACACACACATGTCGATAGCCTTACCATGAGCTCTTACAAAAATAGGCGATTGAAATGCATATATGATTTTATTCGCACCCTGAAATTATCTGCTGACTGTCTGCAGTATTGTCTCTCCTTCTCCCTTTAATTTATCCAAAGGTTGTCTGTAAAAGTTCGCTTTTAGCGGTAAGACCACCCATTGTGTCACCCTTTATAAAAATTCTACGTATAAATATTTTTATAGTGTACCTACATAATAAATTCTCTCTATCTATTTGCTTATAGCTTGAGAATACTGATTACAAAATTAAATGGCCTTAGTTCTTCCAAAATCAAACAACCACAAAATCTGTCTAATATACATCGAAAAATGCTTAAAATATAAAATAATCAGCGTCACGTCAACTATCCAAAATCATTACTTTGGAAAATGGGAGATAATGTGGGTTGGTTTATTTTGGTCGAGTTTCTTGCCCGTTCTTCTCCATAGGAATCTTCTACGCTTTGGAATGGGAAACTAGCTTCAGCTAACCACTTGACTGACTGACCTCTTGGTAATTGTGGTACAAGTGCCTGTAATTGGTTTCATTGAAATAAATGCTTTGATTTTGAGTTTGGCAGAACTACGCATACTAATATTAAAAATAATGATATTGTTGTTTTCCTCGGGTACCCCACTGGTGGACAGTTTCCACTGCCCCCCGTTTTCTGATATCCCCATTAGATGCTCCACTATGTACTCTAGTCTGCATCTAATTTAAGTTGTTGACTAATGTCTGATCCCAAAAACATAATTATCATTCACGTCGTGGTTAAAAGGCTCCTGCAGACAGGCGTGACGTGACAGCGATATACCTAATCTATTAGGTTTATATCCGAGATACCTAATCTATTAGCATCCGAGATACCTAATCTATTAGGTTTATACCTACCTGTGGCTTATGTTCCAATGACCAAACTTCTAAATATCTTTCATCCTTTTTACCCGACTACGGCGAAGAAAAAAGGAGGGTTATTACCCGACTACGGCGAAGAAAAAAGGAGGGTTATGATTTTGACCGGTATGTATGTATGTATGTATGTTCATCTGTTCCCTCCTATCTTCCAAACCACTTATCACAATTTGACAAATGAGGTATCGTTAGAAGCGTCGTGATTGTCCGCTGGTTATAGGCTATGTGAAGTCACATTAAATTAAAAATGGCGCCCTCTAGAGGACATAAAGTGAGGAACTTAAATAAAAATATGGTTTAATCGTACCATGTTGGGTATCAAATGAAAGGGCTTAATGAGCACATTTCAAAAATATATATATTATAACCCCAAAGAATTTAAAAAAAATCAAGTAATAAAAACTAAAACACAACTACGACTTAAAAGGTAAACAAGACCCCATAAAAAAATCCGGAGTCACACGTAATCTGTTCGATTTATGTATTGTTATTTATGTAACAGGTGTGACTCCGGATTTTTAATTTGTCTGTCTATGGGGTCTTGTTTATACCTTTTAAGTCGTAGTTGGGTTTTAGTTTTTATTACTTGATTTTTTGACAAATAGATTGTGCAAAGATCAAAGTGTAAATATATAATATCAAATTATAAAGTCAAGGTCAAAGTCAAATAATTTATTTCAAGTAGGCAAATTAAAGGCACTTTTGAACGTCAAATACATAGAAATAGAACTGATTCTAGTTGCCCCTTCCAAAAGGTAGTTTTCGTATGGAGAAGAATGGGCAAGAAACTCCACCGTTACTCTTTAAAATGTTTTACAATATTTGGTATACATCAATTATATAATTACATGTGAAGACGATGCACTGAGAATACAATTACAATAGGTAAAAAGAATTAAAAATTAAAAATGGAGCAATGACAATTAATAAATTAAGTATCTGATAGATACATGGTGCTCACATATTTACAAACAAGTATATAATATATATGTGGTGGTAATGGCGGCATGCCATCACATCAGCTGTTTTATATATTGATAATAAAAACATAAATATTAATTTTAAAATATAAGATCGGTTGCTGTGATACGTACCTAGTATCGGATTTGGGCGTCTAATTTGCGATATTATTTATTGTGTTTTTGATGAAATTGAAACATGAGTTTAGATAAAATAGCGTATGAAACAGTTAACTTTGTAACTAGATATTCTAATAACCTACTAATTCAAAATCGACTTTGATTTATATTAAATCGCAATTATAGGTGCGAAAGTACATTTTTCTCCTCGGTGTCTTCGTCTTGAGCGAGCTTGAAATCCTCGTTGCACTCAGGATTCTAATCTTTACTCTCTCGTTTTGCCCAGGAGTTAACTCAGAGCTAGCCCTAGATTCCTTCGATAAGTTCGGGATTCAAAATAGCGCCCGTGAAAAAGACACTTCTTTATCCCCTTAGTGAATTATCTAGTATAATTGCCCTCATTACTAATTAATTAGTATTTCGTGTTTCGGCAAAAATGCCATTGATGAACCTGATTAGTGGATAACTCAGGTTTATCAATGGCATTTTTGCCAAAACACTAATAACTTTGTGACTTTGTGGTATATAAGCACGTTCCTTTTGGAAAAATGGTATCAGTTTGCAGTGTGATCAATACACATCGTGTCTCCTCATCACTCCAAAAAACATTTCTTTCAACATGAAATTCGTGAGTATATCTATAACAGTTTAACTTATAAATGGTTAATTTTCAAGGCCTTGCCTTGTATTCATCGATACTAATAGTACTTTTCTCTATTCCAGTTTGTGGTAGTTCTGTCCCTTTTCGCTGTTGCCGCAGCAGCACCAATGAGTCCTGATGCTGCCGTCGAAGCGCATCGGAGGCTGCCAGCGTTGGAGCACGAAGAGATTCACGACGAGTTCGGTCAGTTCGCTCTGCGGTACGTGACGGCTGAAGGCACTGTTGTGTCGGAGCGCGGCCGGCTCGTGCCCACCCCGAACGGTACCGACTACGTCATGATCGTTGAAGGAGAGGTCTCATATATCGGTGATAATGGCCAGACATACGTCACCAAGTACACCGCTGGCCTCGATGGCACCCACGTCGAAGGCAACCACCTCCCAGTCTCTGTTACACCCGAACCCATCGCCGCCCCCGAGACCATCGTTGTTCCCGAACCAGTTGAAGTAATAGCTGAACCCTTATACCTTGTGGCTGAACGATTATATTAAAATTTGAAAAATCACAAAAAAACTTTTTTACTTTTGTCCTAAACCCTATTAGCTCGACCGTTTCGAATCACTGTTTTGGATTTGACCTACAACTATAGGTAAATCGTCATTTTAGTACTGGAATGATGGCATCAGCACAGGCGGCAGCGCCAGGTTTGAACGCCCCCTTGTAATGTTTTATTTATTTACTCTTACTACTTACATTCGTTTTTATAGGTGGGAACCCAATATAATTATGTAGTCACAATTTTTACAATCAAAGTTTTGGCCCTATCGATCGATTCCCGACCTCCAAACTTTATTTTGTTCTTGACTTCTTAATCATTCGCTTGAATCTGTGTGAATAAACGGCAAATTCAAGAAGTTGAGATGATAATTTTAACTAGAATGGATGAAGTAAGGAATTTGCAGAAGTTTTAGAGTAGCGCTGGTGATAGTAGACCTGGTGAGGAGGTGTTCTCCTCGTGTAGAAATAATAACGATGCAGGGGAATGCGTAGCATGCTACAAGAAAAGCTTTAAAGTATGAATATGGATGTCAATAAGAAAGCAGGCAAGCCAGAGAAAAGACAGCGATGCAGCCGAATTTTTTTGATTGCCAAGTTTTAATCCAACATATTATTATTATTAATGCGAAAGTTACTCTGTCTGTCTTACCTTTTCACCTCAACGGCTGATCGGATTTAGATGAAATTTGGCACACAGATAGACCATGACCTGTTAGGACCTATGATACTTTTTATTCCGTGCTTTAATTTCCGATAAAAAATGTTAGCTTGTATAATGTATTGCAGTACCCTGTAAATAAATACAATAAATCTTTAGTTAAAAGAAAAGATGAATGGATTGTGTGAAAGGTAATATGGCTATAAAGGTGAATATTAGATGTCGGCTAAAAAGGGATGTCTGATGATTATGAATTAAGTAAACTATTGCATACATACTGTTTTATTTAAAACCAGTGTGAACCTATAGTATTGAACTAAGGAGTTCGACTAAAAATATTCTACAGCGATGTCAGGACAAAGTGCTAAAACTATAACAAACTAGCAGCGCCCCGCGGTTTTGACCTGCATAAGTCCTGATCCCGTGGGAATGTCGGGATAAAACGTATCCTATGTGTTAATCCAGGTTATAAACTATCTGTGTGCCAAATTTCATCCAAATCCGTTCTCTAGTTTTTGCGTGAAAGAGTAACAAACATCCATCCATCCATCCATCCATCCATAGCACAGAAATTATGTGCGAATAGCTTGGAAAGCTGATTGAAAGATTCATTGATATATACTTATTATATAAAATATTTACCCCATTACGACGTACAAACATTTTAAAACAAAAAATAGCCAAATCAGTCCAGCTATTCTCAAGTGATGCGAGCACCAACGAACATCATTTCATTTTTAAGGTTCCGTAGTAACCCAACAACAACAAGGAACCCTTATACCTAGTAGGTAATACGCGCTGGTATAAGCAACTCCACGTTATAGTTTCGCCATGTCCGTTTGTCTGTTTGTCTGTCCGTGGTTTAGCTCAGAGTCTCTTAGTACTACAAAGCTGTAATTTGGCATATATAGGTTACACCACTACATAATTATTAATCACGCCGACAAAGTGGTCAAATAAAATAATGAAAAAAAATCTCGTCTATCCCATGGTTTGGGGTATCGTTGGATAGGCCGTTCAAAAAGATTGCGGGTTTGTGATAACCATTTTTTGATTCAGGGATCCGTACTATTTAGCTTTAAAGTACTAATTTTTGTTAGAGTCAAATCCCTCCTGCCAGCTAAATGGTTGTTTTTGGATATATAACATAACATAGAAACAAAAAGTCAAGTCGCACCCGAACTGCTGCTTGCACAGTTGGGGCTCGTTTTGACGTCGGTCGGCAGAAGTGCGGGTACAGTCAAGAGGATAAGTGGAAAAATCACGGCAGTAGTAATAACGAAGCTATAAGGAAAACTTTCACAGCAAAGTAAGCTATACAAGTTAACGAGTAATAGTCGACCAATTTACATTTGCAGCTTGAGGCTATATGGGAGAACATGTTTTTCAATTACAATGTTAAGTATGTTCTTAGGATAAACATGCCAACTACGGAACCTTTCATTGTGCATGGTCCTACACTCTTTATTGTAAAAACTGTATTAGATACTGTACTAGAAATTCGATTAGAAATTATTATGCCCGGTAAATGACTCGTATGACTGGTCATTGAGTTAAGATGAAGATACCTTCTCATACATTACAGGAATTAACATACGATTAATTTTCCCTGCCTTTTTACCTTATTCTCTTCTGTGATTGTGTGTTACTATGATTGTGCCACCGAGTGCTAATGCCCATTAAATTATTATATGGCAAATCTAGTAACCGTTTCCAGTCCCTTTGAATAAATATACCAGTTACATAATAACTAATATACATTAGTAAAACAATTTGTATCATTTATTCATAAATTATTTTTAATTGCCCTTATTACTAATTATCTACTAGTCAGGTTCATCAATTGCACTTTATTGTTTTAATTTCGAAATACTAATTACTTTGTAGTATAAAAGCACGTCCCTTTTGGAGAAATGGTATCAGTTTGCATTTTGAGCAATACACATCGTGTCTCCTCATCACTCCAAAAAAACATATTTTATTTTAACATGAAATTCGTAAGTATATCTTAAACTTGTTACTTGTCAATGTTCGAAGCATTGACTTGTATTCATCGATATTAATAGTACTTTTCCCTATTACAGTTTGTGGTAGCTCTGTCCCTCTTCGCTGTGGCTGCAGCAGCACCAACAAGTCCTGATGCTGCCGTTGAAGCGCGTCGGAGGCTGCCAGCGTTGGAGCACGAGGAGATTCACGACGAGTTCGGTCAGTTCGCTCTGCGGTACGTGACGGCTGAAGGCACCGTGGTGTCGGAGCGCGGCCGGCTCGTGCCCACCCCGGACGGCACCGGCTACGTCATGATCGTTGAAGGAGAGGTCTCATACATCGGCGACGATGGCCAGACTTACGTCACCAAGTACACCGCCGGCCTCGACGGGAACCACGTCGAAGGCAACCACCTCCCAGTCTCTGTGACAGCCGAACCCATCGCCGCTCCCAAGCCCATCGTTGCCCCCGAACCAGTTGAAATAATAGTTGAACCCTTTATACGTGCCGCTAAACAGTTACATTAAAATTTGAATAATCGCCTAAAATCTTATTCACTATCTACCTAAAACCTATCTTGCCCAGCTATATGCTTCGTCATACCTACAGGGTGACTGTGATACTGATCACTGAATCACAGTCTTGAATTTGGCCTACAACCATAAATGGTCTAAAAAGTACTGGAATTATAGCCCGACGTTGGCGTCAGCGGCGCCGGCGCCTGGATTGAACGCCTACCTGACGTGTTTTGAGAGTAACGGACATATCGATCTTTAGCAGAATTTTGTTTGTGTTCTTGGCGTTTCAATTATTCTATTATAGGGGACTGTCAAGCTTGAAAGACCATGATATGGATTCGATACAGTGTAAAAAAATAGATAGATAGATATTAAATAGATATTAGATAATTACAGACTTCCGCAATAGATATTTTTTGCTCTCAGTTTTTGCTCACGTTTAAAAGATTCACGGTTATCAATTTACAATTAAAATATCAATCAACAGAATAATTTGTGACAGAAATACGAGTTATGAGATCAGCCTACTCTAGTACTGAGGTATTGGTGTGTGGGCGACTGGTTATTTATCCGTATGTAATTGCTGAGCTGAAGGCGGTGGCACTACGCACTTGTGAATGTTGGGGGTCTTGGGTCTCTGGTCGGCTGGCGGTGACCGTACAAGTCGTGGGTGTCGCCAAAGGCGTCGTGTGGGTTCTGAGGGCGCGCAAATCCGCATTCAACGAAATACTGGTAACCTTGTTAATCACAGGTAATTTACATTCCTTATAAGACCTTCATTAGTCGCCTTCTAAGCCCAACTGATTTGATTCCTTATAAGAACATGGGGTGACGTAGCCATGAGTAGGTGTGTCTCATGGTCAGAGGCTTAATCAAATTATTTTCTGTACCACAGTCGGACTCATATGACTAGTTTCGTTCTTTCCTCGTTACGATTGCTAAACGCTGCATCATCTGGGTTAGTGGGTTTGTATAAATTTGATGCTCTTGATGTATTACAATATTAAAAAGAGTATTGCTGCAATGTTGCTACTGGTTTTAAGTAGGCTGGCTAAATATTATTCGAATTATAATTAATATTACGCCACTTAACATATCAGCTTTGGCAGCAGACCCGTGGTCAGCACCGGTACAGAAATGATTTGTTAAATATTACATAACATCACGCCTTGTTTCTCCGAAGCGTAGGGCAGAGGTGTACCTATAAAACAACAACATTTCGCCAGTTATGTTAAGTGTCAATTAATAGGGGGCGAGACTATTGCCTTCAACCGGGGCACAAAATCTAGACTCCGGGCTGCAACCGAGAAATTCCATATAGAAAAACGCAATAACACTTTGCCCAACCTGGGAATCGGACTCAGGACCTTACATGCTCACCAGTAGAGCTTGCGACCACTAGACAAACGAGGCATTCAAATAAATAAGCCCTTTATGAGTTCAAGTTAATTCAGATTAACTACCATAACTCTCATTTGACGCACCTATAGGAACGTTTGTGTCGAAAACTTCAAATGGCTGTTTTGAGCACAACAAAGGTTTCAATTATTAGAAAAGCAGTAAAAAGATTTACCGCAGGAAGTTTGCATTTAGGTTCAAAGTAAATGCGTTGTTAAAAAGCTCATTAGACACTGTCCATTAAAGTTGCATGTGTGCGATGCGATGTGACGGCGGTCGCCGCTCAGTCGCACACTGCACACACATTCCTTACCGTATACTGCTAATGCTTATTATAACTGTAACGTATTGCTGTCAGTACTGTATATGAACGCACGTTGCAGTAATCCTGCATTCTAGATTTAAAATAAAGGTTTCCTGTAAAGCAAGCAATAATGTTGCATACTGAATGAAGATTAGCATGCAGTACTGTCGGATGCCTGGATTTAAATTGAGCATACAATCATGTTTTGAATTTAGATAAACTTGCGCCTAGACGTGTCTGTGGGCGTTGTGGTTACTGCAATTTTAGGATGAAGTAGTTGAGATGGCTTTCTGCCTTGAAGCAATATTTAGTATATTATCTTATGAATGAATGCTTACTGCTTCGTCTCGAATTTCAATTACTACCGTCTATCGCTGTCATGTCTTATTAACGTAGATCACGTTACGTTATTATTATGCATGTTGTTAAAAATGAACGAGCATGCACGCTAACATCTTCCGCACGTCTATCCGTCCGTTTCGTGCGCGGAGTTCCGTATAAACAATGAAAGTGATGCGATGCGCGAGCGCGAGTCGCGAGCGAGCCACAATGCGCGATGGTTCTCACGCGACGAAAGTTAGTGACGTAATCACGCGACAACGTGACGGCGTGCGCACAGCTTTACTGTTCATTATCATTTTTGATAGATAAATTGCACCTGATTGATGGGGCAGTAAGCTACCGGTAATCTAGGGCGGTCCGCTGCCAAAAAAATGTATTAAAGAATTCATTTAGGAATGTTATTGATATTTAGGTACAGGACAAAAAACTCAAGTAGTTTTGGCATGTCCAAGATATTTATGCAATGTTTTAGGAAGGTGTTAATATTTTCTGTTATCTGTGATGTAGAAACTTTATAAACAATATTTTTAAGCTACAAATTTTGATTAGGCAGGTAAGTCATAAACAAAAATGTAAAGATGTTTCTGGAGATAAAGATTTTAATTTATTTTGCTAAAATAATTAATTTAGACATTAATTATCCAGTTAGTTAACAAAATTACTTAAGAAAAAAAGTATATTTGTTAGTGTTACTTTTTGCTAAGTATAATTACTTTACTCGTACATTGTACTATTTTGGGACTAAAGTACCTTTAATAATTCGTGAGAAAAAATCTTAATAGGTAATACAAAGTCATGGCTAACATTAAATAAAAGAAGACGATGTAAAAAATAAACGTATCTATTGGAGATCTAACTTATTATACACTAGTTTTTCCCACGGCTTCGCCTTCGTGGATGTCGGAAAATATCTATGTCAATTCAGGTAAAGAAATTATTAATTCTGTAATACATTGTATCCATAATACCTAACTCTATTTCAGCGCATGCCAGTAAAGCTCCCAGTCGGCATGATTTTTTCCGACATCTTCAACAATCATCGTTATATCTCAGCCAATTTACACGAAACTTTAATGAATGATACACCCAAACCTTCCTCATGAATCACTCCGTCCATTGGTGAAAACCGTATGAAAATCCGTTCAGTGGTTTTTGAGTTTATAGACAAACAGACGCGGCGAGGGGACTTTGTTTTATAATATCTAGTGATTTATTGCATATTAAGTAACACTGTAATCTATTTCTTCTTACCGTGTCCATGGTAAAAATAACTCATAAAATACATATTATATTTTTAATTTGTTCGCAAATACCTTGTAAACCACTCAAAAATACCTAATTTAATTTAAAAACCCCTATATTTTACACTTGCCAATAGAGACTTTTTCTAAGAATTGCAGTATTAAATCGGTCACTAAAATTGCAAAATAAAATTATATGTTGCGATTTAAAAATTGGTGCGTGGGATTTCGTTTCCAAGTATGTTTTGAAACATTTTAAGTTAAAGTCGTTAATATTTTCTGTAAATAACGTGCTGCAAGAAACATAACAATTTAGCTATTAGTTACTTATTGAACCATGTGTATTATGTTAAAATACCTCGCATTAATTTATCGGTATATTTTTATGAACTATGCAGTTAACGTAGGACTTAAATATTCCCAGACTTGATTGATTACTAGGGTACATTTAGTGTTAAGTTCTTACGAGGTAATGTACCTAGGTGTTAAGTAAGTATGTCACTGCGGCCCTCACTCGCTCACATGGATCGGTCCATTTCGTTCCAATTTGCTAATTTCTGGTTCCGCACCTCAGCAATTTTATATAACGAGCGCAAAAACTTGTATTTTAATGGCTATAAATAATATTATAAGATATACGTAGGTAATTGGATAGCAGATATATGTACCAGAATATAGATTTATTTACTTGACCTACTTTCAGCAAGTTTTTTTATGATTTATTTGGAAACCATGTATAAACCTACTTTTCTACTTTCTGATTATTTTGGCATCACGGTAAATCCATGTAGGATAATGAGGACATGAGGACAAGTTTTTATAGATTTTATGGAGGTGAATTAAACCGGTAAAAAATGAACTTTCTTATTTTTAGTAATTATGATTTATGACCTATTTAATCCTGTTCAAAAATAAACGCTGAATTTTTATTTAATACAGAATTTATTTACTTATAAAGAAAAACTGAAAACAAAATAAGCAGATTTCAGTGATTTCTAAACCAGGGCGAGATTCTCGTGATTGGAGGTGCGCAAGAGTCGAACGCTAACTAAATTGACATGTCCGTTCGGAAGTCCAATACATTAGCATGTATTGCATCGTCGTTACATAATAAGATTGCACAACCTACCGAGACACTTCGGCATGTATGTGCTGAAATGTTATGTGCTTTCTAATTGTAATCCTGGACTGGTACACAAACAAAAATCTCGAGTAGTCGCCTTGAATTCTAAGTACCTGCTTGATTAGTTTTGTTCTAGTTTATCCGAGTGAGTCATCGTCGTTAATTATTTATTTGGGTAAGGTATCTTGCGCTGTCTGAATAGAATTTCGTAGAATTCTTCCTTAAGATTTATTCCTACTGTCAGTAGACCGCAATCAATTTAAATATTTTCATTCACTGCATGTTTCAACCAAATAAATTAAAGAAGAGATTTATCTGTATTGTGTATTTCTTGTTGCTTTAAAACTAGAAATTCTCTCAATATGTGATTGAGAGAATTTCTAGTTATTGTAACGCTTAATTTAAGGATGTGTTTTTCTGCTGGTTCAGCCAAATTCAGCAGCAGATTTTTCCTGAAATTACCTTAACGGTTGACCGCTTAGTGACCTTAACGCTTGTAATTATTATTTTTTGACTTTATCGACGACTAATAGAGAAGTACGGAAGAAAAAGACATGTTGCACCGACCCCAAATAAATTGGGATAAGGATGAGATAATGACTATTATGATGCATATTGCTTAGAAAACCATCAGCACTTCACATTGGTACATAGGTACATTATTATATTGTGCAAAATCACCTTTACTAATAGCTTACACATTAATTTTATCGATATTGGTGCTTAAGAGTTTATAATCGGTAAACGGAATACAGTTTTGAAATAAAATCGGTATTTTTGCAACATGAGTTGTCGCAAACAGCGGTTGTTAAACGCCATTAAATGATACAAATTTTTGCCTGCGATTACGTCCACATATAAATAAGCTCATTGAAGACTCGGGTTTGGTTGGTTGTTTAATATCCTTAATTATTATTCATAAATTTCTCCTGTCTACACAAAAATAAGGAACATATTTTCCGATAAATATGTTTCTATTTTCAGTGTTCAAGATTGTAAGGAAGTAAGGAACCCACATTGTCTTACAGTCAGTAGGTAATATTTAAACTGTGGCCATTATTTTAATCTAATTTATATTTTTTGCATAAATTCACGTGAGAATGTGGCAATGAGCCAAGTTATTGTAATACGCTGATTATTTCTCTATTTCCCACCTTTCTCCTTTATAATTATGTATGCGCCTTACGTTTGCACGTGCATAACAATGTTACTCGACTTGACGTAAAGTTTTAAATGGTATGTCAAACGATATACGGCGCCGTCTCACTAATTATACAAATGTTTATTATATAATTCATTCTTCTCTATTTCGTGTACGGTATGAGTGGTGGACGCTAGACAGGTTGCGGATTCAGGCCGTGTAAGGGCGACAGGACGGTGGGCACTTTCACCCAGTTGCGTTGTTTAAATTGTCCATAAACAGACGCTGTATTGAAAGCCACCGATAAGCCTTACAATTCTGACGTCTTACTATAAACAATGTCATGAACGTAAAGTTTGACGTAGGACGTAGATCGTGACCTTTTTTTTTTTTTTGAGGGTGGGAAATCATCCAATGACTTCTCCCGCTCTGGGTGGAGCGGAAGGGCGTGTCAGACTTTTACTGACTAAAACCCACCCGTGTTCCTTCAGTTGCCTGTTGCCAAGGTCCCGGTATCCCTTTCGGACTAACCCGCAACCCTGGCAGGCATCGGTCCTAGCGGACCCCGCCAATTGTGCTGACATCTCTTTGAGGCGCGCGTGGAACACGACGCGCCATCGACTCGGGCCTGGTCCTGATCGGACGGCGAGCTACCCATTGCTCGCCGTCCGCAAGCCCGCGCCTATGGTGGCCGGGAATCCGCCTGGGATTCCCGACGCCCAGGGCGTCTCCAGCGGCGGTAGATCGTGACCTGAAGCCTCAAAAATGTTTTATTAAAACTATGTTGAAACTAGTTTGCATCGTCTTCTGATTCATTATGTGATAAACAAGTGAATAAATCACTTATGTTCATTTTAAAATTAGATTTTAAGGGTTTTAATACTGATATCGTATATCTGGACACGAATAAGGTTTAGGTCTTAAATCATCATAAAATACGGTTTCTGCATAATGAAGGCAATTGACACAGTTACAAGATATCGTGATCAGCTCATAGTTCCTTGCTCCATCAATTACAGAGCACGGCGAAACATATAAGGTACTACATTGCCACAATTTACCAACAGTGCCCGAGATTGCAATCTACACCGCACTGTCGGTTCATAAATCAAATCGCTGGTGGAGTAACCCTTATGGTTTCGGCTTTTATTGACGCCAATGACAAATGATTTGAAATGGTTCACTCGATGGTGTAACAGAGTACTTTTGTAGGCGATAGCTTAAGATATAGGTACGGATCATGGGTTAACGATGCTAATAAATAGATGCTATCGATCGTAAGCCTACCCACACGGCACATGCATTAGGTTAGTTGTAATCTGTAGAGCAACTGCTGTATGTAAGACACGAGGATTGTTTAGTTCGATGTTATCATTGTGGATTTTACAAGTGTTGTTGCTAGTAGGTACAGTCATCAGTAAGGAATTAGATCTGCATAGAGCCTTGGCTTAAACTGTACATTGTTATTCTAAAGAATACATGTAAAACTAACTACATAATTTTATTAGATATGCTCTTAAGAAAGAATAGTTTACAAAGAACCAGTTAAAGTTTAACTAACTACAAAATTAGTTGTTTGTAAAAATAATATCGTGGTTTTACCTAAGAATCGAGCCATGACCTCGACCTCAAACACTGCTCATTTGTTGTTACAGACGAAACACGTATAGTGCTACAACTTAATTCTACAATAGGAAGTTATCGTGTGGTGTACGCATAATGATATATGCATGCGATTTGTCTCGACAACCAACGTGCCGTAATCATTAGTTCTCCCCGGACTGACATTGAGCAACGTTCACACTTGTAAGCGAAGCCTTGAGTGTCAGATAGGTGAATTTTGTGAACAAGGCTTCATATTGTTTGTTCAGCCGGTGACCTATAGCTGTATCTCTGATAACATTGTTTTGTTCCAGATATGAATATTTCACATATTGCCGCATGGTCCGTTTGTTTTAATATCTCACTCAGAAACTAAATAGTGTCATTGTTGTTTTATGAATGCGGACGGTAATTATAATTGTAAATTAATAGCGTAGTTAATGATTTAATCGCATGGTATAATATTACAGGGCGTCGATTACAAACATGTTGTCCCTACGATGATAGGTGATATTTATGAAAAACGTATGGCAGTGCGTGGATGCGTAAACAACACTATTGTTTTACACGATAACACGATTTAGCTTTAACAGTCTTTCCAGGAAACTAAAGACTCTTCCTACAACTACGTTAAATGAATGTAGAATTATACAAAATAATATAAGCGCATGTGACAAGGTAACGAATCGTTTTAGGATTTTTCACATACTAGATATGTATGTGCCATGGTTAGATACCTAGTAATAATATTATGATTATTGCAAATAGGCACGACTGTTTTATAATGCCAGAGCCTAATTTCAGTAGTGCAATTATCTTGTATTCTCATAAGTAAAATGCCAAAATTATTCACAAACTTAAAAGTTATTTTAACACATGATCATAATATTTTACAATTATTACTACCGATTGTGGGATATCATCACAATAATATGAGTAATACTATGATCACAAAATGTCAGCTTTTTTTTCTGGTTTTTATATCAGAGATTAGAAAATAAAATATACCTAATGAAATCTCAATCAAGCCTCAGATTGCATTTTACCAAATGTGGAAGTTTTTTTGTTTTAGTAATAAATAAGCAGACATTTATTCATTTTCTCGTATCTAACTATTTTACACATTTACCTATCACACACACGTGTGTTTCCTACCAGCGGATCTGTAATAATAATTCACAATATTATAATGAGCTCAATCGACTATCGAGATTCGAGATATATCTATCGTTTTCCTTCAGCCTCCTGTACACTCGCTAATTTGTACCTACTGTGTTCCCAGCATTTTACTTCCTACCTCACCAACGGAAATTCAAAGTAACAGCAAGTTTACCTGAACATTTGTCACAAGTCTTTGGTGTAGCTTCTCCTTGTCAGTCCACATGATAAGTAAGGTGGGCGCAAACAAATTGCAACTGCCATATGTAGTACCTACTCTTATTTGATTGAACGTGGGTACTTTTGGCGAAGACCTTGTGATAATCTATTGTGTGATCTCCTTGGCAAGGTGTTGCTCTCGAACAAGAATGGTCGAGGCAAATGTGTTATTATTTGTCTTGTTCTAGCTCAAAGATATGTAGATTGCAGATGGCGGTTTTATGCTAGGTACGCGACCATTGCATATCCTTGAAAAGTTTTGGTATCAGCCTGTTTTATAAAGAGTTGTTATTAAACGTAGCGAGTTAACAAACCAATTGTAATAATGTATAGCGCACTAATTGACAAAGACCTATGTATAAAAGTCATTGTTAGCCACCTATATCATCTAATCATCATTAAAGTCTAATGCGGTCTTTAACATACATTACGTGAATAGTGGCTACGTCATTGTTTAGCACCGTGTCCACACGTAATTAGTGATATAAACACTGTAATGCGAGTTCTTTGAGCAGTTGTGTTGCGTGTAGGGATACCTACCATTTCTAGATTGGAAAACTCCTGGCAAAAAGCCGGACATTTGCAAAAAAAATCTGGGCATTTTACTTTTCATCTTAATTTTTTTATTATTTAATAAATTAGTTTTTTTCGTTTACCTCTGTTGTTCCACTGCTGGGCAAAGGTCTCCCCCATTTTTTTAGTTTTCCTTATGTTCTGCCTTCTCCGGCTAATCGGTCAGGAACGAGCATTATATCAGTAAAATATTATAATTATCATCATTTATCATTCTCTTACCCCTATCCCAATTTATTTGGGGTCGGCGCAATACTTTTCTATTAGTCGTCATCTCGGTTGTCACTTCCTTTCTAGCGATATCATCTTTCACACAGTCCATCCATCGTTTCTTTGGTCTTCTTCTACTCTTATAGCCTGCATTAATACTCAAAACAGTAAAATATTATTATTTTCTAAAAATCATGCCATACGTCCGGACAAATGACAAAGCTGGACAAAGTCCGGACGAGGGCGAAAAAGCCGGACATTATCCGAACGAATGGTAACCTTAGTTGCGTGCTCCACAGCCCACGATGTGCCATGTGACCGAACAGTGTCCAGTCTTAACTGCAGGCCTTGACTTCACCGCCAAAAGAAACATGATTTTCTATCCTATTTATTACAACGGTGGTCAATGAAATGCTTCATTTGATTTAGTATAAAAAGTTAGCACCGAATCTGTTCTCGCTGACGTTGACCTCTATGCCTGTTAGTGTTCGTTATTTTTAGCCGACTTAAAAAAAAGGAGGTTATCAATATACTTGATACTACTTGAAACTGCAATATATTCATCTATGATATTCTATTATGGCTTCCAAAAACATTTTTTTTATCCTTAGATATAGGTATGTCGCGTTGTGAAACTGTTTATATACCGATGAATTCCTTACAAACAGGTAGCAGAACAATGTTTTTTTAATTTGAAGCCCGGTAGGTAAATGGTTCAAAAACATACCGTGGAACGGTATTTGATCTCATTATGCCTATGCATTTCTATGATAATAAGCTTTCCACAAGCTTATGTCTAAGCTCAAAGGTATGCGAACCAAGTGAATAGCAGTTTGACACGTAGGCGACCTTGCCTGCATTCTTTATGGGTCCCTAACTTGTTCAAATGTTACCAGCTGTTAGATACCATTTTTTTTGCCAAACTCAATCTGTCAGTGCAAGTTTTAAGAAATTGAAAACGTCGCGGCAAAGTTGAAATTCAGATTTAGAAAAATAAAATATACGGGTTTATTTGGTTTGCAAAAATCGACAAGGAAAAATAAATAGCTGCGCTTTAATTTTATATGCAATCATGTGTCATTCTCGTTACATACGACCTCAGGCAATATCTAATCAATATTAATAAGTTCATGATTATACATAATAATAAAATATTAATCTGATAATACCCTAGAGATTATCGAGTGTCTGAGTATTTTTTCCCGCTGGTGTTCATGGCTTGCAATAAATGTTTCACGTGCGACCTAGACCGACATGCGACTGTCATCTGTTAAAATATAGGGACACCTAGCTTTCAAGTGCAAGTTTAGCTTTAATTGACCGGTAAAAGGAATTACGTGTATTATTCAAATCAGTTGCCATAAATAATAGTACGTTATTGCCACCCAAGACCAGAATAAACGATTACAATTTGTTCTTTATCGTTGATGATAAATAGGCCACTAAGTGTAATAAGCCTCAATGTTAATAATGATAAATGAAGTATTTCCTTCCTATACATATAGGTACCTACATGTTTGTAAATATGGATCGCAGGTCTAGAACATGGCGCAAACACAGATACATTTATGAATATTTTATGATAAGCTACCTTTTCTTGACTGACTTCTATTACGCAAGTTAAAAAGGTAAAAGAAAGTTGACTTGCAGTGAATTTATACAGTTCAAGATTCTTGGAGACATCAAACTTGATTTACAAACGACAACTGGAGCAACTAACGATATTCAGAAAACGTCCTGCACTTTCGTTGGCCCGTCTGTATCCAGCATTTCACACACATATAAATATATTTTTGATTGCATGTATTGCAAACGATCTCGTTCTATAATAAACATCAATGACGAAGCAATAAAATAGTCTTTTGCAAGAAAAACAATAAAATATCTACAAATAATGTAATTAATAATTATGTAATAATGCCATAATTGCCTGAGTATGTATGATTTCATTTTCATTATAAAACTAGGACTGGCTTGCGAGTGACGCACAATAATAATATAATTGTTCTCATTTATGGGTATGGCGCTATTACAATTCTTATACAATGGCAGCCGGACCATAATCTTTTTAATTACATATATACACATGTGTGTAATCAGAGATTGCATAATACCAATTAAAAATAATCTCAATCAAAATCTTTTACTTTTATGTGGAATTGGGGAGACATAGGGCAACCTGTAAAGCTGTTTAAGTCTAGATATTAATGAAATAGCTAAAACAGGTTACGTACCTTTATGATACATGTATAATTCATGTCTTGATGTCATAATCTTGTAAACAACAATACAAGGTTTAATAAAGGTAGGTAAATATTATTTACAAAAAAGGTCGTTGCTTCTTTCCTTTTTACATACTTATATATTATTTATTATTATCTTTATATCTAATATTTATTATGGTGCATCTACGTTGATCGTTGAATCGGTCATTATAGCCATATTTGGTTACGATTTCTAATCAAGTTCGGCGTGACATCCAGGAAACGTTTAATATAAAAAATGTTGAGACATGAGGAACTCCACATGATGCCTAGTGACGTATGTTTCGCTAAATGTTGAGACATGAGGAACACTCCACATGATGCCTAGTGACGTATGTTTCGCTAAATGTTGAGACATGAGGAACTCCACATGATGCCTAGTGACGTATGTTTCGCTAAATGTTGAGACATGAGGAACACTCCACATGATGCCTAGTGACGTATGTTTCGCTAAATGTTGAGACATGAGGAACTCCACATGATGCCTAGTGACGTATGTTTCGCTAAATGTTGAGACATGAGGAACTCCACATGATGCCTAGTAACGTATGTTTCGCTAAATGTTGAGACATGAGGAACTCCACATGATGCCTAGTGACGTATGTTTCGCTAAATGTTCCTACTTTCACTTCGAATCTCTAATCCTGTAATTAACATTAACTGTTGACGGTTTGAATTAACATGATTTGCAGTTAGCACATAGGTACCTACGTAGCTAGAAACTGACTTGCAGTTTCTGTGTGTACTACATTGTTACTAACAGCTATCGCCGTTTAGTTCCATCGACTCGACTAGATTAAATATTAATACAAAGAGCTTTTTGATGTAAAAGATTGTAATTTTTAGTAGGTATCTTGGATCATCATCATCATCTGCCTAGCCTTTTCCCAACCATGTTGGATTCGGCTTCCAGTCTAACCGGATGCAGCTGAATACCAGTATTTTACGGAGTTTTATGGAGCGACTGCCTATCTGACCTCCACAACCCAGTAACTTGGTAATACGATACCCCTTGGTAAGACTGGTTGTCAGACTTTCGAGCTTCTGACGACCCGTAACGACTGTCAAAGATCCACAAATGACAGCTGGGGCCAACGGTTTAACGTGCTTTCCGAGGCACGGAGGAGTCTCGATATGTAAAGATGGTTACCCATCCAGGGACCAACCCCGGCAAGCGTAGCTTAACCTGATGGATCGACCCGTTCGGCTGTTATTACTTAGCCACGAGCTATCTTTGATGTTTCAAAATAATAGGTACGGTTTGTTTTAAGGTAAGATTGTTTGAGTTAGGTACTCTTGAGACGTTCAATTGTTTGAGTAAACAGTAGTTTAAAACAAAATAAGAACGCGTCAAATGTGTCCCTTTATAACAATTATTTTATTTTACTATGTCGTAGAGTCACATTTTATTTTTTAGTCGCATCACAGTTGTACCTACGAACATAATTAGAGGAATTTGTTCTCTAATAAATTACGTTAATAGCCTGATGACGACGATAAGATCAACATAACTACCTATTATAGTGGGTTTCTCAAAAAAGTAGCCATGAGAACATTTGCCTGTTCCATTGCAAATGACGTTTCACTCGATTTTTTGTTCAAAAACCTCAAACCGTGAACACTCGTTGTCTGTTCTTAATTGATTGAAGGAAATAACGTTGTTATTAAGTTGATTAATAATAGCTTTCGCCAACTTCTTGTGGATGAATGTCAACGACAGAAATAATTGTCGATTAAATAGCCAGACGACTATTCCACTTATATCAATGTATTCACAAAACGTTTTTTTTGTTTAGTGTGGTTATGGTTACCTATTTAGTAATATCAGGAATTGATTAATATGTTGGCGATGCTATAAATAAAAAAAACCACTATGTAAACATCTTTTTTTAATCCAACATAAGTACCTATATCTCGAAGTCGAGTAGCATCATTGCATTTAAAATATGAAAATCACTTCAGCCTTGTAGGTCAGTTAGTTATTGTGTAGGTATACTGTTAGCTGATAATCTAATATCCACTAGGTACCCACGTCATACAACTAGGCGGTCTTTTTGTAGCCAAGTCCACACAATACTGAAGTAACGTGGGCAGTTTCGAATTAAAACTAATGCTCAACTAAATATGAATGTGTATTTCGTCAAAGTATGTTTGATTCGAGCTTATATAACAGTCAGCGCAATGATACACATAAAATTATACTGGCAGACGAGTTATCTGTAGATTTCAAAGTATATGACGTAATTGACGATAAATGTGCTATGGAGAAATGCTAATAAGATAGGCACATGTTTTCGAAACTTAAACAGAAATATATATTTTGGCACTAATGTGTGCAGTTATAGTTTCTAGCAATTTGTAAATATTAGTAAATAGGAATGACATCGTGATTTTGTAGAAGGTTTTTAAATAACGAGTAGCGTTGAGCTAGAAAATGATTTTCTTTTAGAAAATACCTACATTCAGGAAATGTATTGTTCAAAAACAAAACCTCTTTTGTTGGACTGTTTGACACAGAACCATGGAAATTGTATGTACTACATATATCACAAAACATAGCCATTTTTGTTTGGCCATGTAAAAATAAGCACGTAGCATTAACGTTGCATCTAAAGCTACCATCTAGTTTGAACTGTGTGAAGCAATGCGTGGCATAGACATTTTCAAGGTCTGTAGGCACGGGCACCCTACAGACCTTGAAAAAAATAACTATGAAACATGGGCCTACATTAACAACATTAGTGGTTTTGCAACTAGGTCATAGCACCAGATACCCATAGATACTCGTTTTGTGTAAAGTTAGTGGGTGTACCCTAATGGTCAGCGTGAGAGTCGTAGCCAATGAACGGAGTAAATGAATACTTGTTGAATTGATCAGGGCTGCTACTGCAACAGAATTAAGAATCTATTGATTACTTAATCATTAAATCGTAACATTTAAATCCAGCTTATCGTGGATCAAGAATTGTATACGCGTGGCATATTAATAGGCTTTATACCTAAGGGACATTTGTAATCAGGAAGTTTAACAAATCCTTATGGAATATTTTGGCTCCTCGTATGTAACGTGTGTGGTGTCATCATGGGCTTTGTTGTCACAACATGTTGTTGCCATGGACATGTTTTGAATCCTGATATTGATAGCAAGTAGGTAAGTGTCTAATGCTGAAGGACAAACAGACGTCAAAGACACACTATTCTAAAATATTAGGCACGTTGGCAGATATATCTTGCTAATTCCCAAATATACCTTTTTTTCATACAGGGCTTCTTGTTACATCAATGGAAATTGATAGTTTCTGTCAAAAATGTTGAGAACAATTGAATAGGATTGTTGAATTTTATGTGTACACACGGCTACACATCCAGCTATACATTTCCAGTTAATGCTGATCTCGCATGTTATAGAACTTCCGTACAATGCGAGGTCAGCTTATACTGGAAATGTATAGCTTGATGTGTAGCCGTGTGCACATAGGTATGCCTGATACCGTGCTGCGTATATTTACAGTTATCACAATTTAAAACCTTTTTGTGATGATGACATAACACATTACGAATGCTTTACTCTTAATACGGCAACTGATAGGAATTGACGTTACAAGTTAAACCGCATCGGCAACCCTGCAGTCGTGCGTTACGCAACCATCAGTTAGTTGCTCGATAAGTTGCTCCACATTCGCTCTTTGTCTCGGAGCCCCGAGTACTGCCCGCCTGGCCACTAACCCGTATAACAGTGTAATAACCAACTTTATAACATACAGCTATCTTACTCTTGTATGACGTCCTTACGTAAACGATCATTAGTAGGTATTAATTCTCACAGTTATATTATATTTTAACGCATTTCGGGAATTGTATAGCGTATGAATTTTAATTGGTGTATTTATTTACGCGTGTGTATGTTACAATGTTTAAGCAAAGCTTTCACGTTTTCCAACCTGGAGAATAGTGTTGCGTTGTCAACATTTTTTGCAAGATTTTGCGGATTTGCCACCCACAGCCTAGATTATCTAACGCACCACTCCTACTTATGGTACCAAAGGTCTTTTAATTGCACAATAAGTTTTATATTACAAAGTCCGCGTAATCGAAAAAGTGTGTCACAATATCACCGTCACTATTAAATTTAGACTTTATAGTATATTTTAATATCGCTAAATACAATAAAAAATGACATAAAATGAGGTAATTAGATACCTCCATATTGTCATTGAAAAGGTTGCCAAATATCTAATGAGAAACAGTCCATTTTGAGTCCGTCACTGTGAATACATAAGATTCTATTTTGATTTTAAACACATCTATAGGTATTTAAATCATCAATGTTTGAATAATTGTATCGGTTTGATCCATATAGAGGAACATCAAACTTATAGAACCTGAGATCATTGGAGATTTCAACCAAAAACTACAGCACGACCAACACACGAAACGGAATACACGGGAACTACATATTTATAAATAAGAAGAATCTCAGAATCAAATGAGGTGAGCTAATTTTATATAGCAGCCCTTGCGTATAATACCTAAAATCAGCAGGCAAGATATAAGATTTTTTGACGTTCAAAAGTGCCATATATGTGCCTATTTGAAATAAATTATTTGACTTTGACTTTGACTTTGAAATACTCCGTCAAAAGAACACAGTCCCTACTCCCTACAAATGAAGACTAATCAAAATCACATTAGATCTTGTAAAAAGTATCAAGTATGAGGAAAGTTTACAAAATAAGGGCCTTGTGACGTAATGCCTGACTCATTGGTATATTTTTACGAGCTCTCTATAGCTCCAAAAGGAATGGATGTCCGTAGGAATGCTGTCTCTGTAGGCTGCGTTAACTTGGACTTACCAATCTTACCATGCAAATTGCAGGTAGATCAAAGATTTAACGCTTAAAGTAAGAAATATCTAGGGTCCGTTCAACATTTTTAGTCATGCAACCTAAAAAAGACAAATATAAATATTAATGGCATTGGAAACATGATACGGGACAATATTTACATAGGTACACCTCTGCCTAACCCTTCGAGGAATGCAGCCGCGATGTTATGTTGTATGTTAGGAATTCACATTAGCATTAGTCTCATCAAATTGCACTAATTTAGGGTTCCACAAGGTCGATGATCTAAAAACGACCAGATGTCGTTTACCACCACTTCTTAAAAACTTGAGATATTTAGTTTTAGTGACTAATTACTAAAAGAACGGTGAGGTCATTAGTTCGCGTCAGACGGTCAATTTAAACGCTAATTATGTACTTAGCGACTGTTTTATGTGCACACTCATTATGTTTAATCATTGCTACGAGAGCATAGAAATAACAAGGTCAACATTCCGAGTTTAAGACTATTATGGCAAACCTATGAGTTTCAGTCCAGCCCTAGATAAAGTGACATTCTATCAGCGATAATAATGATGAAAAAGGCAAATATATAGGACTGACATAAGCTATCGAAAAGCTTAATGCCAATCCTGTTGAAAGTCGTTGCAGAAATTCGAAACGCTTTCGAAGCGATTGTCACTTGTCTAAGCCCTCAGAAATGCAAAATTTGTATAAAACCTTATGGCTAGTTTTGTATTCCCGACTTCAGAACAAAAACTAACTATACGAAGAAAAACCTAATGATCTTGAAGGTAAATGCGAGGCTGGTTGTGGGTTTTTGAATTCAATTGTTTTTTACGGGACCTTACTGTACCATATAAGATCGACGAATTTAAATGTGTCATCATAAGGATACTGACAAAGTACTTATAGTTCGGTCTGATTGTGATTCACTGTCCATATTGGCTGGATATCATGGCTGGCGGGACAGGACCAGCGTGAATCAGATCAGCAGGAAATTGTAAAAAAATAAATGAAACATGAGTGGGCAAATTAGCGGAACCAACTTGTCACGACCAAGCCATAGTTGTTCCTCACTTTTCCTTATAGTCTGGAAAACCTGTAAAATTGACAAATAGATGAAGGGAAACCAACGTAGGAACGTGTATGTTTTTACTAGAACTTATCGTTCGGGATCTAAACAAACACGAGCGTAGGTATTCAGTTTTATCTAACAACAATATCAATGCGTAATCACCGTGAGTGTAAACAATCTCACAAGAATGCGCATTGTGTCGGCAACTTGGACCACTGACTTCCGAATGCACGTCGGGAGCAAAACTGTGCGAAAAGTTCTTTTGCACCATTGTTCGGTACCTGCGAACAGGTGTAGTTAATTGGACGTGGGTATAGAATCGTGTATTATATTGTATGGTGCTTGGCTGTTGTTACATCTCCTTTTGTGTTCGAGTGAAGGCTAGGACGGAATTATTCTCGGGAAAAGAAACGCTTGTAATTTGAAAATGACTAATGAACATAGCGTATGCAGCTTGACATAACAATCTTATAGAGCCTTGCGTTAGCCCCTTATTTAACACAAGTTATTTTCAAATAATGCCAGATTTTGTTTTGCTTTAGAACTTTGCGAAAACAATGCGTCAGTTACTTAGCCTTATGCTACCTACCTACAAAAATGACGTGTAGGAAAACTTAAACAAGCGATACTCCCGATTTGGTAGTAAGACTGATGTAGTATTTCTTAGAAATTGTGATAAATCAGAGCTGACAGGCGTACGTTGTAGCCGTCAGATTTGGAATAGGCAGAAAAACTTAGGCATTAGACAGGTAACTTAACTAACGACGACCGGACGAATTGCTACATTATTCATTTAATGGACTATTATTAATTATGTTCTTAATTGATAAATACACGTGATAAGTTACGAAACAACTAAATTGAGTTCGGATCAAATATTATTTTAATTATTTTAAGAGATCCAGTGTTCTTGTTCTCAATTAACAAATATAATTGTAGGTATCTATCTATCTACTCATCCTTGTAGTACCGGATTAACATTTAATACAGGAAATAGCAATTGTGTAACACTTATATAATCTTAAGTCGAAATCAAGTTCCATTACGTGGAATTGGGTCCTGTATGAGTATGTTGGTAATTGCAAGTAGATATTGTGAGCATTGGAACATGTTACTTTCACTCTTATGGCGTGTGACAAGAAAATAAAGTTACTAGAAATGCTTCATAAAATTTCCCAATCATAAAGTAAAGGGCCGGTTTGAGAAGCTTTGATTACGACTGTGGACTTCGTTGTTTATTCTGTAGAACAGTTTAATTCGTATTCATTACAGATACTGTGTTTTATTTTTTTATTTTTTTTTACTCCGTTTTTTCTGTTTTTTTTTTTATATATTTCGAAACTACTTTTTAATGTGCTTAACTGAAACTTACTTATGTACTTAATATTTCACATTTTGCACTTCCAACTTGCCAACTTGTTCTATTTATAACGGTAAGTTGTACTAAGCTATCTATGCTATCTAAGATTGCATCTAACTGAACATGTCCTGACCAAGCCATGTTTAGATTTCCAACAGCGGAACATTAAGAACCACTCTAACAATTTTATTACGTCATGCGCTTGACTGCAAACAATAAGATATATTGTTCCAACAAAATATTAGTACACGAATGTACTTCGATGCTAATTAAGAATCGAAGACAGTAACATTGTTAATAAATTCTATTGTTCACTTTGTATGTGTGATGTCAATATGTTACTGGTAAAGCTATACTTACGGTTTATTGTAAGATTTTCTGGTAAAAACAACAGTAATCAACCTATAATTTTCCCACTGCTGGGACACCTCTTCGAGGGGAGTGGGCTGTAATCTACCACGCGGGTTCGGTGCGGGTTGGTGACTTAGCTGTATTACTGTATGTTTGAAAATCATAAGTAATTTTTTTTTTTTTTTTTTTTAATCTTTATTGATTTAATTATGGTTTTCCTATCATGCCTTATACAAACTACTAAGAAGCAATACTTTCAACTTAAATTAAAAGGAGAATTAATCAATATAGTACACCAGCTCGCTGAATCTTTTCGCCACATTTGACTTTGGTTGTGCTAAAATAAATCTTAGTCATATAAGTAATATTAAAAAATCACGCACGGCAAAATTACGAAATCGATTAATAAAATAATAACTGTGTTCCAGTTAACTGCACATTAATGGAAAACGATTTGAAAACTCTCTGGTAAGAAAAATTCAACCACACAATAACAAAATTATGTCGAAAGAAAGTGCATTTGGCAGATGCGAAATCGTAAGCCGTTGCTGTTGCCGCAAGCTGCAACTAACGAATGTTATGTACCTGGGCAATAAAGTTTAACTTACGGCAGAATACATGTCGTAAGTTTATAGTTCAATTGAAATAACAGTTCCTTAATTCAAAATACATTGCCATTTATTTGTTTCTAAATACAGTTGTTAGCTGATTCTGACTTTTTAAACTTCATAACTTACCAATAATATAAATTCTTGTTTAAACATTTTTCATCACAGTTTTCGGGGGTTCCTGTAACAAATAATAATAATATTAAAGTTTAATTAAGCAAAAGCGATCTTCGCAGTGGGAATGACACAAAAAACAGGAGAGTATGATACAATTCTTACGCGAGACAGTGCCCTGCTCTTTGCCCCGGGATTTCTGCTAAAATAGCAGAAATAGATTTAACATAACGTTCTTACACGTATCTTTTATTGATATTTCTGTTATCAGCTGTATTATAGTTAGTTAACACAAAGCCGCGCGTTTAACAGTTATTAATGTGGGTTTTTTTATACCCATCCCATCTAGATTGATGGATCCTGAAGGTGATTTTCAATTTATGGCCTATTACAGAAGTCTCCAAAACCAGATATATTTGAAAACCTATTTATATTTGAAAACCTATTGTATGTACACAAAAACATATCAGAGTTTAAGAAAATGTCCGATATTCATAGTTTAAATACCAGGAATAAACACAATCTTGCTGTACATCGCACTCGTCTCCACAGAGTAGGCAACTCGTTCATGGGTCAATGTATACGCTTTTATAACAAACTTCCCATTGACATTCCAAACTTACCCATTAAACGATTTAAAAGCTGTATTAAAACCAAACTTTGTAAAAAAGGGTACTATAAAATCACAGATTATTTAGAAGACAAAAATGCATAGGGATTGAGCTGCTCGCTCTGCTAAGCATTGTGACATTTTGAATATTATGGAAAGCCATAAAAATATACCTACCAGTTTTATATATAAATTGACATTCTTGAATATTATATGCAAAATGACATGATGATTACTTGTAAAGTATTGTTTTATTGTGAATGTGAGGACTATGTGGATATTTATTTTTTGTTCTGTTAGTTTTAGCGAAGGTCTGGCAATTTGAGAACTTTATGCGACCTACCCAAATGTCCTTTCTTTGGTATTGTTCGTCGAGTCGTTGAGCTCCTTAAGTTCTGAGTTGAGCTCCACTATTACTGACAAATGCTAGCACTGACTGGACAGGTCCACTCAAATCTGTGTGGTTCTTTCCTCAAAAGACCATTTCAGACTCTTATCTACATGGTCCTCATATGGCCTGACCAAGATTATGTCTGGACTTTAAAGGAGACGGTGACCTCTGAGTTTGTTTCGGCCTTTCTTCTCAGAGTAGTTAGATAGGAAACGCCGACCTCATCTAGCTTATTTTTACAACTTTTTAATATGACGTGTAAAAGTGATTCCAATATCCTATTTATAGAATAAACAATTTCATTTCATTTCAGACTTACCCAATATCTTAACACTAAACTTAACTAGCCAGCCATCCTTGTTCCGAGTCGGCGAACATAAAGACAAACTACTTGGTCAAATTGCGTCTCACATGGTCTAGTTATGGCAAGGTTGTACGGTACGTGGGTTGATGGTACAGGTGACATTGAGACAACACTAGCGGCAATCGTTGACATTCGCTCTAATGCAGAGGCAATTAATGACGGTAATCAGACTGTGTGTTTGTTTGTTTAAAGCTATTTTTCTTACGCATTAGTCTACTGATTACAGGTTGATGTTCGATGGCTTTGTGTTTCTTGGTTTTTGATGAATACATCTTGGGTTTAATTCATCGGTTGGCAAGAGCATATTTAAGATCTTCAAAATCTGATGGCATGAAAAACTTTAATCAATTGAAAACGATTAATTCTTGTTTCTTTATAGCTAAATAAACTGCTTGAAATATTACACAATATTAAATAAAAAACGCGAATTCATTATCACGGATAAAGTGGCAGGCAGCAGTAGGTATCTACCTGCCTACATAGCAACGTGCTAGATTAACATCACTAAGCTAGTTGTTTTGTTTGTCATGTACAAGTAATTATTCCTCACCCACATAACATGTACGGAAATAGGCATGCGGCTGTGCTTCGATAAAATTAAGCATTGTATTGATTAAGTCACAATTTTGCATAAGCAACAGTGTTATACGTAATTATTTATAAATTCCTTCTGTTATGGCGTTGTTTACTATAGAAAGTGTGCGTACAATGGGACATTGAATGATAGTGAAAATGCTCGCGCTCCTCGCATATCAAGTGGGCATTTGGTGTATTTTATGTGGTTGGTCATGATCGACGTCGGAACCAAGTAACGTGCAGTTCCGCAAATATGGGATAGAAATTACAACCGTTTGACAGTTTGAAACTTTTTGTTTTTTGAAAATTTATTTTATTAAGGCTGACACGGGGCTTGGTTGCCCAACCTGTTACCATGGATTCCATACATGATGTTGAAACGCCAGCGTTCAATCGTCGGTTATTAATTAGCTGTTTCATACATTTTGACCGCTTAGGTATTATTACAGTTTGCGTGTCGATGTCCCTGCCACCCTGTGCTATAAATTTTGTTAAAATCGTTTATAAAAACTGTAATTTCTGTGCTATTATTGTATTTTTTTTTAGACCAATCAACCAACATCACAGCAACTATGCGAATGCTACGAACCTCAATAATGCGCAAAGTGGGTCTATTTCGCTCATATTTTATTTTATTAATTTAACTTATAAGGTCACGAATTACAATACATTGTTGTTCTTTAGAATTTACGTTGAGAAAGCTTATAATAACAATAGATAATATTATTTTGTTGACCACTGATTCTTTGACCTTTTCCGGTTTCCAGTTAGAACAGATGGATTTGATTTTATAATGACAAGTCAGTGATTTTCTCGTAAATTAAGCCTACTAACTCAACCTATTATTTTCGGTATAATAAGTGGGTTTCTATAATTTTGCTTTTAACGGCTCGTTAAATTAAACAAATACTCGTAAATCATCTGCAATTTTTTCGTTATCTATGTAATGGATGGGAACTCTTCGGTTAAATAATAGTGAATCAGTAATTGTAATAAATTGCTGATTCTATTACGATAAACAGGAAATGTTGGGAAGTAATGCGATACTGTAAGGCAAGCGTGCAGCCGCGGTTTCTTCGTAATGCTGCACTGTTTGTATTATTTTATTGTTTCACACTTTAATAGATGCAATAACTTTATTCTTAACTGGCTGTTACCCGCGACTCCGTTCGTCTGCGATCCAGGACGAAATGTAGCCTATGTCCTTCTTCAAGTCATGGTCTACCCATGTGCCAAACATCCAAAAACTCGTTCGGCCCATTCAAATCAATTCAAAATCAAAAGTCATTTATTCAAACTAGGCTGAGAATCAGCACTTTTCGAACGTCAAAATTACATAAGACAGTCCCCCAAAATGCCCACCCTTCACCACTTCCTATTGCTTTAGCTGGGAAGAAGAAGTGGCGCAACAAACTCCCCAGCAGCATAGCTGTCTGTTCAGTTCAGACAAAATTGATTCTATACAAAAGTTTGCAAAATCATTTACATTACGCAACATAAAACATAAATCTAATTATTAGCCATATGTCAGCTAGCAAACGCCAACAAACCAATTAAAAAAAAAAAAATAAAAAAAAAACGAGAACTATATGTACTCTAGCAGAAATAAGTAGTAAATGTAAACATAAATTAACTAAATAAAAGCCTCCAGGCACAAAGGGCGTGCCCGCTTACATATAGCTATTTATAGCTGCAATTGGAAGTTATAAATGATAAACTAGGACCAACGAAGTAAAATAAATAAAAAAATGAATTACTAATAACATTAACAAAACCGAGATCAGCAAGACGACCAGTCACCACAAGCAGCACCCGTTCACGAGCATAACGCAAAGATCAGCCATTACCCCCCATTTAGCGGGAAAGCATAACAAACAAACAAACAAAATCACTTTCGTATTTGTATAATATTATATACTAGCTGCGCCCCGCGGTTTTACCCGCGTAAGTCTCGATCCCGTGGGAATATCGGGATAAAAAGTATCCTATGTCCTATTCCACGTCATGGTCTACCCTTGTGTCAAATTTCATATAAATTCGTTCTGCCGTTTTAGCGTGAAAGCGTAACAAACAGACAAACAAACTCACTTTCGCATTTATAATATTAAGTTAGGATAGTTAGATTCGTAAGTAGTTAGAATTTGGTACACCATATGTATGTTCACCGATTACTCCGCCGCTTGTGAACCGATTTTGAAAATTCTTTTTTAGTTCGAAAGGGTATACTCTCGAGATGGTCCCATATAAATTTTATTTAGTTTGCTTGCGTAGTTTTTGAGTTAGCTTCAATATTACGTATTTTTCCCACAGTCTATGTAGACGATATAATTATTAGACTCCTTCACTGTTATTTACATAGCAGGTAGTAACTTGTGTGGGGTAGGTACCACCACTAAAAAGTGAAAAATTAAAACTTTTTACAAAAAAAAACAACCGACTTCAAAAAAAACACTAAAAAAGTGAAAAATAACTTTAATTTCGGAAGTCGGTGGCAAAAAACGAAAATTAAAAAGCAAAGACACCGACTTCCGAAATTAAAGTTATTTTTCACTTTTTTAGTGTTTTTTTTTAAGTCGGTTGTTTTTTTTTTTTTAAAACGAACTAGACATACATACCTACATTATGACTTGTTTTTGTTTCTATAGTAATATATTTGCTTTTGAGCGCTCATTAAAAATATTGATGTCAAAAAGCTAATAATGCAAGCAATAAAATTAAGAGTTTGATAGATATTCCTATACATAAGTGGTGACGATATTATGGAAGAATTTAACATTTAAGACTTTCGGCGATGACTCATACTCGTGTGCATGTGTTACTGTAATGTATAAGCTGTGGTCAACGGTCAGATTTACTAGAATGTCAAAATTGTATATTTCGAACTATCACCAGTACGAAAGTATAATGTCTCTATTGACTCGGAAATTTGAGGTTTAGCTCAAAGACCAATGTTCAGAATTTGATTCAAAAGAGAGTAGTTAGGTACGGCCCAGTGCCTCGACTGTTCCCGCAGTAGTCTTATTTACAAAATGAGATCTAAAAGCCCGGGTTTAAATCTTCGACATATTTATTGAATTTCTAATCAACTGACAAATTGACAAAGTTGTTAGTTTTTTATAAAAAAACTTTATTTTGATCAGTGTTAGGTTCCTTTACAATAATGTTTTTTTTTGGTAAATTAAACCATGTCTAAAGAAAAATCTTGTTTAATAAAAGGACCGCTCAAGTTTATCAAGTGTACCTAAAAGATTTAATTGATTTTATTTACGTTAATT
Source organism: Lithophane semibrunnea (assembly GCA_947363905.1). Lineage (NCBI taxonomy): Eukaryota > Metazoa > Arthropoda > Insecta > Lepidoptera > Noctuidae > Lithophane > Lithophane semibrunnea. The sequence continues at coordinate 9,488,681 of OX376190.1, forward strand.
TAGTTTAATTTGAAATTACTTAATTTGATTTTTTTTATTAATAATTCATCTAAAGTTCTTTGTAGATATAATCGGTGGTATAATAATTTATCCTGATATAAATTTTTATCAATGTTTAACGACAAACCTTAATCGACAAGTATAAAGGCAGAATTTCTTATATTTACAAATAAACCACTATTCAAACTTTTACGGGAACAGATGTTTAATAATAAAACTAGTAAGCTAAAACACTAAATTAAGATACCGTCAATGCTTTTTAATTTTTATCATCTTAAACACGTAGAATGTGGCACATTTTATGATAGTTTTAATTTATTCATTTAATAAAAACAGACGCCAAGCATATGACTGTAGAAAGAGCGCATATTTTGCTCGCATAATTTCAGATTCGCAAATCTGGCTTTCTACGTTTTCTAATATTTTCCGAATCTGTCATTATGTGAGCAAACTACGAAGTAAATGGGTATTATTTATGTCGTGGAACAAACCGAGCACGGTTTTGGCCAAGACTTCATGACATCACGCCTGTATTCTCCGAAGGGTTAGGAGGTATGCAGGCAGGTTGTAGCAGCGGGCCCACCTATTGCCATTAACTGGGCACAAATCCAGACTCTGGGCTGCTAGTGAGAAATTCCAGATGAAAAAACCGAATAGCACCTTTACCTCTAGTAGCACACATACATTTTGTTTTGTGTTTTAATGTAGGTATTAGGTTTATTATCTGCGGACGCTGAATTCACAAATTAATGTAGAAAAAAATGACTAAGGAAAGTTGTATTTAACAGGTTTAAAAGATTATTTACTAGGATATGTAGAAATGAAGATTAACAACCAAGTTATTATTTACTTGCTCCTGTGCCAGTCTGCGACTTCGCCCGCGCATTTTTTTTTTTGTTTTAACATAATATATAATCTATGACACTCGACAATACTGTAGGTTCCCACTACCGAAAGAATATTTGGAATCAGGATTATCCCCTACATACAAACTTACCTCTTAAATGATATTATAACTTTTGCAACACGGCGGACATTGAACTGGTAGGTACAGTGTTGCATGGTATTAATATAGATTGCAAGGGAACAAAAAAAGAATTTTCCTCATGTTGGGCAATTTAGCGATCAATCTAGAAAAACTTTACTTCCTAACGGATGTGTGATGCAATTCAACACCGCGGGTACTCACTTGTACCAGCGTAATTGTATAATTATTGTGTATACATAGTATCTTATCGTAAACTATAGTCGAAATTTTGTGTCGCTATTTATCGAAGCGGAAAATGTATCCCGAACATAGATCAGGCGTTGCTATCCTCGAAAAAAAAGCAGCTGTTTCATATGCCTGATGTTTAGTGTTTGAACATACACTAGGACTATCACTCTTAACCGAAAAACCGAAACTCAGAACGCTGCTTGGTGGCAGGATGATATGGTGGTAGGATGGTATGGTGGTGTACTTCCTCAGCCGATCTTTTCCCAAAGAGCTCTAAGTTACTAATTATTTTCGAATTTAAAAAATATTCTAATTAGTAGTAATACTTAGAGCTCTTTGCATTACTATTTGACTATCATAGGTGTTAAAAATATTTTTTATATTACGTGCTAGATCATTAAGGTTTAATCTTAACTTATAAACAAATAAAGCAGTTCCGTGATCTATTCACACATAATACTACGGTTCAACGACTGACTGACGGACACGCACAGGGATGCACCTTAAACTTTAGACTCTAAACTAAAGCATTCTTACAAGAACAATCCTTACTTAATATTATAAATGCGAAAGTAACTCTGTCTGTCTGACTGACTGTCTGTCGCACTTTCACGCCAAAACTACTAAATCGATTTAAATGAAATTTGGTACACAGATAGTCTAGAGTCTGAGAAAGAACATGGGCTACTTTTTATCGACATACCACGCGGGCGAAGCCGCGGGCGAAAGCTAGTCGTCTATACTTTAGAGGATTGTTCCTTTGAGAACGCTGTGCTGTACGAAAGAATGTTACGAAACTAAGTGGTTCAACAGTGGATCGAAAATTATTTGTAAACTAACTCTCTGGGCACCAGAGTGCAGACGCCTGCCTTAATATTGGGAGTCCCCATCCATTGGAATACTTTAGAAAAAGGAGGGCCAAGTATTTCACCTTACATATAATGAGTCGACACGTGGGGTGCAATTATTATTACCGTTACGTATAGACGGAACAGCCTGCATGAACATAGTAATATTGTGTCGTTTTAAGATCATAATAACATGTAAGTAAGTATAACCACGTGCTTGCCGCCAAAGAAACTATGATTCCTTTTACGCTTGTGCAAACACATAAGTACTGTATCCAGCCTGTAATATTATGATGACATAATTGGGTCTGTCTATGATATAATTTCATTGATTGGTGCTGTAGTATAATTATATTTTTTTGCAATAGTAAATAACGTTATTTTCCCCCTTTCATTATTAATTTGGCAGTTAAAATATATAGCAAGTTACGACAATTCTTGTGGCAGCTGACTCATGATCAAGTTCCTTTAATCTTAAAATTATTTTTATAGAATATAGAATACTCTTGACTGGGACGACGAAAATAGCCTGCCTACACGAGCTGCGATATAAATGTGTACGTTCAACCTGGGTAATTTTTATATTTTTATAAATGGCATCTCACTGGTCAAACTGGGAGGTTGTCGGCTGCTTTACCGGACTTTCCTGTGGGTGCCGCAATAAAATAGGGTCTCCAGGTTGGGCATACAACTTAATAAGCGACTTCACACTAATGGCACCCCCTGTGGGGTACGGACCTCGGTTTAGGGCGTCGCTGGGCAAGGGCAGCAAGGGACAGGCTGGTACGGATTTCGATTAATTTGGGACGAATTTTAAAGTACAGGCTCAGCGTCGCGGACTGGCTCGAGGAAAATTCGGGGCGGTTACTGTTACTATTTGGTTCATACTTATACCGGGGGCCGAAAAAGTATCGCCTAAAAAGAAAGTCTAATTTTTAGTTTTAAACATAAAACAAAAGGTTTTTCCTAGAAAGTTCAAGGTTTGCATATGGCGCAGTAAGATAGCCATGTCCGTTATTTTACCTCAATTCCAACTTTGGCTATCTTACTCAGCTTTCCAACTGTGAAAATCCTTTACGGTACTTATGTTAATTTCACACTAGATTCGCATTACAAGGATTTGTGTGACCTCTTTTAAAACGAAATGGATGGAACTGTATTTTATTTAACCATCCCAATGTCGTTTTGCCTTTGTTCGTTGTTGGTTTCAAATCTCCGTCGATCTGGGTAATATGCGACTGCATAAAGTAACAGAACAAATTTTGGCTAATACTGCTATCTAGCTACCAAACGCGACCATCTCTCTTTTTTGTCGCGTACTTCATTACTGAAGGTCATGTCTTTGAAAGGCTTTCGTGGCTTTATTAATGATATTCTTCCACTTCGTTCCACGCGACCATAGTCAGAGTTTAAGTTTCACTGTGAATAGTAATGCTTAATTTCTGCACTACACTGTCGATTCAATCATTTTGCTCAACAGCAACGTAACAAAGATCGATTCTCTTCCGGAAAATGCTTACTTAATAATGAGTTATTAGTTTTTACTGCTTTTTAGAGCGATAGCTCGCTGTCTGCTCACGGCTCATGAATTTAAAATTTTGTTGTTATAGCACAATAATGTGCACTTTCTTTATTTGACTCATGAAGGTGCAAGTTGTTAAATGTTTTTTTTTTGTAATAGATATAGATTTTATTTCTGTAAGTAGGTTTGTACAAACAGTTTTACAAGTAAATCATATTTAAAAAACAGGATGAGTTCGGCTTTTCCTATCTGACTACTCTGAAAAGAGAGAGATTACAGTCTCTTTTAAGTCTACCGATAATCTTGAAAAGATCATGTGAAGACGATGTAGATTGGTGTTTGAAATGGTCTTTTGGGGAAAGAACCACACAGATTGAGTGGACATGTCCAGTTAGTGCACGTATTTGTCAGCAATCTTTGAGCTCAACTCAAAATACTCAAAATAGTCGTTAATTTGAAATTCTGCTTATAATTTCAGTCAATTATTTTTTATGATATTGGCTGAGAAGAGTGATAGAGTAGCCGATGGCGCATCTGATGCTAATAGGTCACCGCTGTATAAGGAAATATTGGATATCTGCAAAACCACAGGTAAAGCAGATTCCATCCCATCCTAAAGACAGCGCAGAAATGACTCACGTGTATGTAATTATATTTGTTGTCAAGTAAAAAGAACGCTGAGCGACAGTGCAGGGGATATTTGTCTGCGCACGAGTACAGTTTAGGCTATTGTTTTATAATATAAGTATAATTGTTTTATTGTAGAATCGTAATAGGTATACTTTACGACCTACTTAATACTTTAGAATAAGGTGGAATCGATAAATCGGTCAGTGCGCAGGTAAACGGCCAGCGTTCTTTTTATAAATGTGACGGGACCTGTACACCCATACCTTTCAAACCGTAACAGCAACGCCGCTTCGCGCTAGGAATAGGTAAAGTAAAGTAAAAGAAGGTATGGTGTTAGTGGGGTTTTGATTTTAGCATTGACCTGAGTGACTTCTGTCAAATATACAATACATCTTATTTCCTACTAATTCTAATCTAATCAAACAAACGAAATCATTAATTTTGAATTGATCAGCTGAATGACAAGACTTTTGTTCAAATAATGTTTTTTGTTACTTAATGAAATAATGATTGATGAAGTGATATACTTGAATAAAGGCACTTATGGGTTTCGAGTGCCCTTGTCTGACCATAGTGTTCATTTTGTAAATAGCGATGTCATAATGCAATTTATAATGTTAACCTTGCGTGATATGATTAATTGATAGTCATGTGCCTGCGCTAGCAGTAGATCTTGAGATAGTTTTTAGAGAAGGAAAAGTATTCTCTGGTACGGGAATCGGGTTTTGATGATTTAGTAATTAATGACTAATGCTATCAGTGTGTAAATAATTTAATCACTACTGCTCTCAAAAACGGCGAAGGAAAACATCGTGAGGAAACCGGCATGTCCTAGAACCAAAAATTCGAAGACATGTGACACCTATCAACCCGCGCTGGGCCCGCATGGTGGATTACGGCCCATTCCCTCTCACAGAGAGGAGGCCTGTGTCCCAGCAGTGGGAACATTATAGGCTGATTATGTTTTCAGCTGTTTCTCTTATACAAATAAGAATAGCTAAAATGCCGCTTGCTGCTGAAGCTAAAATATTAGCCTGTCAATAAGCTGGTAGCCCAGATGGCCTGACAAGTGGCAATGTTTCGTATTTCTACAACGACTATCAATGGGATTGATATTCCTTAGATTTTCGGTAGCTGCTGTCAGGCCCATACATTATTCACTTTTCCTTCATCATTAGGTATCGCTGATGGAATGTCACTTTTTCTAAGCCCTGAGGGTACGCAAAACGTAGAAGATAAACGTATTATTGTGTTTACAAAATATAATGTGGTGTTCAAATCAATATACCTAACACCAAACGTTTAAAAAAAAACAAACTGATGACATTCAGTTTGTTTTCTTTTTTTAAAACATTGATGATGACATTTAGTCTATGCTGTTCCTTATTATCCTTATGTTTAACCACAATCTATAGATGTACCTATCTATCTAGCTACGCCCCACGGTTTCACCCGCGTTAGTCTAGATCCCATGGGAATATTGGGATAAAAACTAACTATCTCCTATTCCAGGTCATGATATACCCATGTGCCAAATTTCATCTAAATCCGTTCAGCCGTTTTAGCGTGAAAGCGTCACAAACAAACAAACTCACTTTCGCATTTATAATATTAGTTAGGATTAGGACTAGTTACGCCCCGCGGTTTCACCCGCGTAATTCTCGATCCCGTGGTAATATCGGGATGACCCAATGATCACTTTAGTCAATGGACAAAGGTGAAATTACAATAAAAAGCACGCTGGCTGGACAAACGAATTGGGCATCACAATTTGTTTTCATTAGGAGAAAGGAAGATGATTCTGGTCATTCTTTCGAATTCCCTCGATCTCTTTTAGTCCTGTTATGGACTGGGGTATGCTGTGTTGGGTATCATAGATACCTGACATTGTAGGTATGGCTAGTTGTTATCATATTAATTGACTATTGTTGCTTTAAATTCTTAACTGATGACTTTTAATGTAAGATTCTTAATATAGATCGGAAGCACATTGGTTAAAAATTAAGGAGTGCTAAACCTTGAATATGTTAGATATTATATACCTATGTAAAGTGTAAAGATGTCAAAGGTGAAATAAATTAGCACTGGAAAATTGTTACTTTGTCTGATTTTGGTAATAAATATAATAGATACTCCTGGACCTGTTATGTGATAAGGTCATAGTTGCATGCAGTTTTTTTATGGTACTTTTGTTATTAAAGCTGGGTTAGTTGGACGTTAGGAAATATTGCTTTTAATCATGTTATTGTATGGTAAATTGGTAACGTAAGCCAATTACTTACTTATATTATTGAAACGTCTTTCACTTAATTAAGTCCAACATCAAATACTCAATTAGGATATGTTTTGTTTAGAGTTTAAGAAAGTAGAACTAACACTTCTTTTATTGTTTAACAAAGCATATTCACACCATTTTAAACAGAATCGCTACAATAGGAAATGAGGTGTGCCCTCAATACTTCCATTTAACAATTTTAAAACAAAAAGACTAGGAGACGAAACGTCGCGTTCGCGATCGCATTGAGTTTGAAAATTTGAATAACGAACGCGTGTTGCGCACGCGCCGGCTTTGGTACGACTGGTGGAGGCTTCCCGCCAAAAGCACGCAGCGATAGTGGCTGCAAGTACCTGCAAAGATTCATTCATGAATGCGAATCTTATGCAATTGTCTTGTTATTGAGATGATCGCAGGGACCATTGAATCATTGCTGTTGGGTCACGACACCCGCTGGGGTACAAGCAGGTTAATTATTGTGCGTCTGCAGTAGAAAAGCGACACTATTATTGTAAAAGAGCACAATTGATTACGTGGTGATAGCTAATAGTTTTGCTGTTTTCTTTGACACTATGTAGGAAGATCTCAAATATTATTTGATTGAACTATTCAGTGTGCTGCCATGAAGGTGCAACGTTTACTTACGACACCATCGATTCAAAACTCCCTATGCCTTTTCACAATTTGACCGATTTGGTTTTCGTTTTCTCTTAAACGTGAGTTCAGAAATGATGACCTCTTCCAACATAAGTTTTAATCAAATCCGACAGAAACAGATATTCAATCCAAACAGATAGACTGAAATATTTAGCGAATTTAAAATATTAAGGCATGTTTGAACACCTTCTGATAAGTTCCAGTTTTGGTTAACTTACCTGACATTCAGTTGCATTGATATTCTGTTCCATATTGAATTTGAAAGGCATTGACTAAGTAGTACCTACCCAGAATATGTTCTTAAGGCCCTTAACAAAAATACTGGGAGTATATGGAATTAATTATTCTACTTTGCTCCACCAACCCGCCCCACTGGTGCAAGGCGCAATGTTGTAACGCTGGATAAACTATTTTAACCCACCCACAAAATATTCACAGCTCTAATATAATTCGTAACTTAATGTTAGATAAAATATACATGAAGTATTTATTCTCACGCTTTTAAATAAAATCTGCATAATTAATTTTATAATTAAAGGAAATGAGATACATTTATGTTCTTTTTAACGAATGGGATGTCCAATTTTTGCAGGATATGACAAACGGTCCACTAACAAGGTGATTAGGTGAGAAATAGGCAGTGTAGAGCATGCAGTGCAAAGTAAATATTAGGTCTCATTTTATAAAAGAGTACTTTCTACTTTAAATAAAACTGTCAATAAAGTAGGTACATACCTAAGTAAAAGATAAAAAGAAAAGAAGAGCGGAATAAAGGATAATTGTACTTACCTTGTTAAATAAAGGCTAGATTTAGTAATGTTACGAGTATTTGAACATTGTGAAAAACGATTTTTCAAAAATAGTGGAAGCACAAACGGCACGATGTAAAAATACGGGTAGTATTTGTTACACTGACGCCTTTTTTATAACGAATAAATGTAGTGGCGTTTGTATTGAAGTTAAAGAGCTTTTTTTTGCTGGCTATTTCATCCTAATCATTTATATCATTGATAAAAATATTGAAAAAAAACTGGAACCAAGTGCGACTCCTGCGGGATTCAAATACCGAATTCAAGCCGATTGGAATATCACTATATTATAGTAGGTGAGGTGCGCTCGTGTAACCCGCGAAATATACAGTTTTGTTATTGGGCAGAGTGAGCACAGATCGTTTTGTATTTATACAGTATGCAAGGGTAAACACCGTTGTCACTCAAACCATGGGTAGTTGACTTAAATATAAAAATAAATGACCCAGTAACAACAAAAAAAAACCTTATTTTTATTAAAAGATTAAAAAAAGTAAATATCCGTCACTGTCCCGATACTCATGGATACACGTTCGAGAGAGCTACGAACCAACTGACGGCCGGTCATGTAACGTCCCGCGCGCCCCGCCCGCCCCCACCAACCGCCGGCCGCGGCCGGTCGTTGCCCTTGCGTGTAGGGTGAAATATTCTTGTGGAAAAACGTAGATTTTCTTTAAAAAAAAAAAGTTGTATTTTTCCATTGATTTTACGTTTTATAAATGAAACCAAACCACTGGTTTCAAGGATAACGGTGTTTACACTAACACCCTGTATATACTTAAATGTAATACCAAAAACATTAAAATCCTTTTTTATGCCTGAAGCTTCGTTCAACGGAAGTAAATCACGATATATTTCATAGAGTAACGTTGAGTGAGTCGGCTTGGCCAAGTTCGCCATCAGACTTCAAGACTTCTTCTTTTGGTGTCACTTCAACTAAAGGCAGCTCTAAAGGAATTGAACGGATTCTACAGGAACTACCGTTTTATAATAACCTTTTTGTTACCTAGTGCAACGGGGGCACCGTTCTAGTGGAAGAAATTGGCAGTAAGAAGATTATTTCAAACCTGAACACAGCTACTCTGCTTTCCGGCTACAATGAGTATGACGAGATTACCCTATATATTACTTTCCTCTATGGACGAGATCCTTCACAAAGATACTACTAGTTTTTTCCTGCCTGAAATTATACAAGGTGGAGACGACAATACAACAAAAAATGAAACTCCGTATATCTAATCACGGTTCCGTGTATCTAAAAACGTTCTCGGTCTACATACAAAAATATAATCAAATATATCCAATAGTTTAGTTACGATAGGTAGTCTAAGATCGGCGAACCCCATAGTCGAACCATCAATACCATTTAGTTTGTTTGAAAAAATGACTTTTTACCGACTTCAAAAAAGGAGGAGATACTACGTTCGGATGATTGTTTTTTTTTTTTATTATTTATGTTCACCGATTACTCCGCCGTTTGTGAACCGATTTTAAAAATTCTTTTTTAGTTCGAAAGGGTATACTTCCGAGATGGTCCCATATAAATTTTATTAAGTTTGCTTGCGTAGTTTTTGAGCTAGCTTCAATATTACGTATTTTTCCCACAGTCTATGTAGACGATATAATTATTAGACTCCTTCACTGTTATTTACATAGCAGGTAGTAACTTGTGTGGGGTAGGTACCACCACTAAAAAGTGAAGTATAAAAACTTTTTACAAAAAAAAAACAACCGACTTCAAAAAAAACACTAAAAAAGTGAAAAATAACTTTAATTTCGGAAGTCGGTGGCAAAAAACGAAAATTAAAAAGCAAAGACACCGACTTCCGAAATTAAAGTTATTTTTCACTTTTTTAGTGTTTTTTTTGAAGTCGGTTGTTTTTTTTTTTTAATTTCTGTTAGGATTTATTTGATAGTTCCAAAATACTCTAATGCATTAGTATTGCCAGTGTTTTCATTTATAGTTGTATTGTCGTCTCCACATTGTATATTTTCATGTCTCTTCAACCCTTTCAGCAGGTGAGATGCTGTTATGCTGTATCTTATCATAAGGCCCGGATGCAAGAAAAGTACCTAAATGTCAATATGAAATCTTATCTTAAATACTGCCATCTATTGACAATCAGCGGAAATAAGAAGTCAAGATCAATACTGCATTGCCGCGTGACGTAATTGCGTTTGCACAGGTTGCTTAACTTGCTAAGTCTTTTTTCTGCTGGTAAACTAATAGTATAATAGATGGCGTGAGCTTCAATTCTGCTGTAAATCAAATATTATGAGTTGTATGGACTGAAAAAGCTTAAGCCAGTATTATATTTATTTAAGGTAAATGTAATTTTTTTATTAATCGTTGGTAATTTTTTCTGATTTTTAAAATATAAAAACTTTTACATTCATTCAAAGTTACTTTGCTAGCCAATGTTGTTTAGAGACATTCAATTGCCAATGCATTGGTTGGTGATAATCTCATTTGAATGTTTTTTTTATTATTATTTAGTGTTGTGTCACGAGATGCACTTCTGTGTATTAGGCATGATTTATTGCTGTTAAATAATTTATGGGTAGCGTTTAAAATATTTTGTTGGTGAATAGAAATATCTTTATTATTGTTAAATGTTGGAATAACATGACATACGGTAAAAACTAACTGTTGAGTGACAGGCATACGGACAGACAACCAGGGGGCCAAGTCTACTATTTTACAAACGTGTCAGTGGTCTCACAATGATCAGTTTTTAACAGATATGCCATACAAAATCTGCCGAAAACTCATCATTGCGAGACCACTGACACGTTTGTAAATTAGTAGACTTGGCCCCCTGACAGAGTGATGGTGCCGGCGCGCGCGGCGGCGACTGGGCCTACTAATAGGATCCCGATTTTCTTTTTTGATATGAAACATTAAATTAATAATTTTATTAAAACAAAATTATTCGTCTGCTGATGAATCAATTTGTTATTTGGCCAGACGTATGCAGATTAAGGGCAGGTTGTTTCACGTCCACTTTACGCACGGGTAAACGTCAAAAATGGCGCTAACTATCGTCAAATCAAAAACAAGCGTTGTTTCACGAAATAATGGAATAACTTTGACACAACGCTTTGTATTTAACGAATGTTAAAACAACCGAAACAATCAACCTGGTGAAACAACCGGCCTTAAGGTTGTTGCGCTAGGGAAATTAAAATTTTCTTACGTTTTTTGTAATTTGCAGGTCAGTAGGTTGTATGTTGATCTAAATATTATTAGCGCTCGTAACAAATATGGATTAACAGAATTATAAACATTAGAATCAGCAATACAACTCTCTAAGTTCATGAAAGTGCCAAATGTCATGATTTCATGAAATAGTCATTCAATACACTAGCGTTAGCGCCATTTTTGACGTTTACCCGTACGTAAAGTGGACGTGAAACAACCCGCCCTTAATTGGCTGTAATTACTTTTAATGACCATTGATTGAAATATTTAAAAATACACAAAATTCTATCAGTTATTGGTGCAAAACTATAAATCTATGACTCTATTTAGTTTATTACTACATAAAATCGATCTTTTGTTCGATCAGGAAAATATAATGTTAATTAAGTTTTTATAAATATGTAGATTGTGGGTAATATTAATTAGACACATTATATTTCTTTTTCAAATATATTTTATTGTATTTCTATTCATTTTTTATATTTAAACATGTTATTATACCAGGTGCTAAATGTCATCACGTGTTTCTTTAATGAACTTAAAAGACTACTAATAGTTACTTTTGGTGATCACTACTTTATGGCAGTTACATGGCAGTGTGTTACTTTGAACAATGTTATTATTAAATTTAAATGTAATACTTTCAAAAACGTATCCTAAAAAACATAATCTAACCTAAAATTAATAGTAAGATTATAGTAAAGTAAAGCTATACATTTTAAATTGCCTACTAGGCTTCGCTCCAAAGGCGCTAGGAAATGTTAGAAAGGATCAGGTCCACTTTAGCTCGAAACGATTATCGAAGTATCATCTACCGCTTTTTAGACTCAACAGGATAATATAACCATTTGAATTCATAACCCTTGAGACCGTATTTCTCATCCTTTTCAGTTTCTGGTTTGGGAACATCTTCAGATAAAAGGTCCAGCACGTCCTGTGAAACTTTAGGATGGAAACCTGTATCATCAGCCACGTAATCAATCCTCGTTCGTACACCATTCCTTCCAGTTACGAAGTAGTATCCTTTCTTGACACCGTTTGTATAGCCCTCTTCGAAGTGACCGTGGAATCCAATGGTGTAGTTGAATGTGTAGAGCAGCTGCGTCATGTCATTCTGAGAAAGTCCTGGCGGTAATCCTTTCTGTTCATTAGGGCCAAGTGCATAAACATCAGTATTTTTATCAACTATCTGCATTTGAGCGGAAAACAGAGTAGGTTTATTAGAGCCACGCTGTCCTCCTTGACCGGCAGCAGGGCCTTGTGGGCCCAATTTTGAGTCAAATTGCTGTTCAGGACCATTATATTGTTTTGCAGTTCTATCTCCAGCTCCTCCTTGCGGATAGGAACTCTGAATAGCTTGCTGAATATTATTCTGTCCAAAATTACCTGAATGTGGAACAGTAGTTGCGGCGCCACTAGGCGGGGCTCCACCATACTGATTATTAATACCGCCAAATAAGCCAGCTTGATTTCCAGTACCGCCTTGAGTCTGTCCATCAGAAGTAAAGGCTCCACTTCCTGGTGCGTAATTATTAGGCGCAGTAGGAGAACCTTGTGAATAACTTGGAGAGCTTGGATAATTTTGTGCTTCCTGCCCAGGTTGTGGAGCAAACGATGGCGCACCACCTGGCGCAACAAGCCCTTGTTGGGGGATATTTTGTTGACCAGATGGATAGTTCCGTTGACCTCCTTGAGGATTGTATGATGAACCGCTTAGTCCACCCTGTGCAGTGTTTTGTTGTCTAGGAGATGAAGGAAGGAAAGCTTGTTGACCTCCTTGAGGACTGTATGATGAACCGCTTGGTCCACTCTGTGCAATGTTTTGTTGTCCAGGAGATGAGGCAGGGAAACCATTTTGAGAACTTGATCCTGGTGCACCAAATTGGTTTGGACCATTATAATTGTTATTGCCAGGCACTTGGTTATATGCCGGTGGTGGTGCCCGCGTGGTGGTTGTAGGCAGACTGCAAGACGAGCATGACCTTCCTGGTGGCTCAATAGATACAGGCTTGAATTGTTTCCCCGGTTGTGATGCAAAAGCTGCTTGTGACACTGGAGCTTGTGGAGTAAAAGGTCCTAGCTGTGCTGGTGTAGAAACTCCACCTAGCTTCTGTGGTTCTTGAGGAACTGCTGATGCTTTTACGGAAGCAGCTTGTGCAGGTGGCAACGCCAGAGCATGGCCTTGTCTTGCTGATGTAGGTGCTCCAAAGCTCGATGAAGCTGAAATACATAAATTGTTTGGATGAGTTTATATTTCATTTAGTGTAAAGCTAACAAATTCGAGTTTTTTTTACGTTTAAAGATCTTTTTTATATCTTGGGTCTTAGCAGGATTTAACACTACCAAATTGGCACTCCTTCCTTCAGGGTTTATTAAAACGCTCAAATCACGGTGCTTATTAGATTGCGTCTTGGAGAGACTCGATAATCAAGAAAATAGTTTAATGGTTAACTTACATGATTTCAAATGAATATTTTTCATCGACAATATCTTGAAGCGTCCCTCTTTGTCTGTGGCGTATACGGTGACATGGTACACGTCATCAGCGGTGATGAACCCGAACTCGCCCATGATAATTCCGTCTTTGTCTGTAAAGATACAATCGGTTTAATTGAAATAAAAAATAAGGAGATTTAAAAATAAAAATTTAAATCTCCTAAAGAATAGTGAGTAGAAAACGAGCAGATTCTAGTAATACTCGTAATAATAAAAATGTTTAGTTTGACGTTTTCCTCTTTTTTTGTTTTGGGTCGTAAATGATTAATTATCTTCTAAAACCCTAACTAAAACCCACCCGTGTTCCTTCAGTTGCCTGTGTGTTGCCAGAGGCTACGGTAACCCTTTCGAACTTTCCCGCGACCCTGGCAGGCATCGGCCCTAGCGGACCCAGTTAGTTGTGCTGACACTTCTTTGAGGCGCGCGTCGGACACAACGCGCCATCGACCCGGGCGTGTTCCTTATCAGACGGCGAGCATCCCATTGCTCACCGTCCGCATGCCCGCGCCTACAGTGGCCGGGAATCGGCCTGGGATTTCCGACGCCCAGGGCTTCTCCTGCGGCGGCTAGGTCGCTAAATTTGCCTCTCCCTCACGCGCTCCGCCTCCTCCTTCGCGAGCATTGCTCGGGCAGACCTCCACCATGTCCTCTGGGCGATCCACATAATGGTAACACCCGGGTGACGTTATCCTCACCGTCCAATTTAAAACGAAGAACTAGTTTTCAAGTCATCGACATAATTGTTTGTACCTAATAGGTATTCACACTATCAGTATTAATAGAATAGAGTGTTTATAAAACAACGTGATGATTTTGTGGCCTTGTAAAAACGGTCACATCAAACAGTCTGGAGAAGATATGAGATACCAGCTTTAAAAAATGCAGATTTCAAATTAATATACTAGGAAATGAATAATTCACCAATTCGTTATAGGTGTTTTAGCTTTTTATAAAATAATTATCTATCTAACTGTCTCTGATGTTCGACTAATTTCAGTAAATTCTTATTATTTGATGATGTCATCGATTTTAAATCAAATTGATATGTTGGTCAGTTGATCATTTCTAGTACTTCCAAAAGCTTTATATGAGTATTTGATTGCGGTCGCATCACTTCCTTGTATTATTAGATGTAGAAAGGTGATATTGCCAAAATTCAATTCGAAAATTGGTAAGTACCTGACGATATGCTGCTAAAATATAGTAGCATTCTTCATTGAGAATGTATTTTTGATATTCATTAATAGCAAATTGGTAGTATATTTTGTAAAATGCAATTTAAAATCGCTATCTACTCGAATGTTATCTAAATAATCATCTTTATTGTTTTATATTATACAAACATCGTATTGCTTATGGTAATATTCAGTTGTTCTTTTTTCGTTTTTTTTCGTTGGTTGAAAACGCTATCTAAATTCAGAAAAATATATTTTAAATTATTTAATTCACACGTATTAAACCGGTACAAATGTGAAGTCATTCGTTATCTAGTAAAAAAACCAGCAGTAACTTTTAAAATCGAGGACTATTAATTTTTTAAATTTTCATAATTGCTTTTATTAAATAAGGCTTAACAATAATTTAAATCACAACATTGTAGGTTATACTATCGAATAAAGAAAGAACCGAAGGTAAAGGTACGTACACACGGCTACACATCAAACTATACATTTCCAGTATAAGCTGACCTCGCATTGTACGGAAATCCTATACAATGCGAGATCAGCATAAACTGGAAATGTATAGCTTGATGTGTAGCCGTGAGTACTTACTTTAACATGATTTATTTTCGTACAAGTGACCGTGACAATTCTCTCTAAGTACATACAACTCACTAGGTGTTGTGTCATCGATACCGTGTCTAGACACTTTATGTTTATGGAGTAGCCTTCCAGTAAGGTAAGACCTGATTTAAAGTCTGTCTGTAGAAAGACTATTGCTCTATGAAACCATTCATAGCGCAAGAGCATTTGACAAAAATCTAATAATCTACGGGTATGAGAAGAAAATTGTTAGGTGAAAAGTGTGGTGGTGTACTGTATAATAACAAGGTGCGATCGGGTAGGTACAAAATCGTACCAGTTGAGTACGAAAACAAGTTTTTCTTAGAGTGTGATTCGGTATGAGCAAGCTTAATTAAAAATGGAAAAAAGGTAAATTAATTTGCAATATAAAGTGCGTGCAAAACTACCGACTCGTTCCTAAATTACCTGCAGATAAAATTTTAGTTTTTTTCCTAATCCTAATTTAATATTATAAATACGAAAGTGAGTTTGTTTGTTTGTTTCTTGGTTACGCTTTCACGCTAAAACAGCTGAATGGATTTAGATGAAATTTGGCACATGGGTAGATCATGGCCTATATTAGGATATATGAAACTTTTTATACCGACATTCCCACGAGATCGAGACTTACGCGGGTGAAACCTCGGGGCAGCTAGTTAATATATGATATAATTACTCTAACTGGTGAAATGTAGGTACACTTCTACACAACCCTTCGGGGAATACAGGCGTGATGTTATGTTGTGTGTGTTATTTATTTATACAACTGGATTTATTGGTCATTGAACACAAAAAAAATACTCAAGCAAATAAAACAGTAAGAATGTCTAGGTTCCTTTAGAACCTTTAACAATGCCAATAGACAAACTCTGAAACCGGGGCCGTATCGTAACTCGAACAGCAGTCAGGCCCAAAGAAGTGGCGTTCTATCTATGCTTTTATGGGTGGCCCATGACCGAACGACCACTTGGTGATGGTGCTCGGCTAGGCATGTTGGGCTAATACCAGTCACGGGTGCGGCGAATGTACATGTTTCTCCCGGACCCCCAACGTATCGTAGGAGAAGGAAGAGTGGGGTTTTCATAAAAACTTCCCCAAGGATAAAAAAGTTACCTTTAGATTCATGCCTGTGCTGCTGGCCGTCGATCTTAAACCCGAACTCGTACGGTCTGTTCTCATCAGTGTACTTGTCGGCACCCAGAGCTTGCAGCACGAAGCATAGCATTATGCTCGCTGTTAACCGCAGTCTTCTTGGCTGATGCATCTGAAGAAGAAAATATGCAGTCGTTAATTTCAAATCTTTAGCACTTTCTGATCAAATCTTTAGTCAATAACAGTTTTGATCAGTCCTACATCCATTCAAATATAGTGTAATCCGTCTTTTTTTCATTTTGGTTCCGTGGCACTTTACACATTACACAACCGCTCAACTGTCGATTGGCCTTCTAATGGCCGATAACAATTAAAATTCTATTGTGTCTCGTTAATGACAGTTGGAGGCTAGTAGAATTAGAATTAACTACTTTTTTAAGATAGGCAATGTTAAATTATACCGGTCAATATACTATAGTAGCTGGCATAAATGTCCGCGCGCTGTGCGAGCAGGCACAGATAAAATACTTTAGGTCGATTAACCACAGTATTTTGAATCTACTCAGTTAATAATTTTAGACAGATTATTTCGTCGGTGAACAATCTATTTTCCACATCCATCATTATCAAATGCTCCTTGGCATTTAATATTACTTCACTTACATTTAGTAAGTGTTAACTTTTGGTGGATCTTACAGTTTAGTAGTTCCTAAACATTATGTCATTTATGTTAAAACGGAACTCGATGTCAAGGCGAATATAAAATATTCACCGTGTTTCGCGTTAATGCTTAAGTATAGAGATTGACCGTAAATCATGCTGGTAGTAAGACACTTCTAAAGAAATGACGTCATCTTAGAGTTGTCAAAATAAAATGGCACATCATAAGGTTATAAAATATTGTTTTTAAAGCCCACACCTGTGGTGTTACATAATACAAGAGTTAAAAATTAATTTGGAATATGGTGCCTTAGTTTTAAAAGGTTTACCTACTATTAATTAATGAATGTTTTATTATAATTGGCAAAACGACAGCATTAGACATAATACTATATAGTTACATGGTGTTTTTAAATATCATTTAGGTAGGTCGGAAGGTACCTAAAACTACTCAAAAATGTTCCCTTATTCATTTTATACTCTACGTAATGTAAGCGTAAATCTGAATATTTAAAGCTAATATCTTCGCTGAAGTAAACCTATGTCTAGTCTCGACAAGACATAGGTTTACTTCAGCGATGATATTCAAACTCAAACTCAAACTCAAAGCATTTATTTCAATTAAACCATTTACAGGCACTTTTGAATTGTCAAGGAGTCGGTCAGTCAGAAATATGCAGCTAGTTGCCCATTCCAAAGCGTAGTAGGTACCTATGGAGAAGAACGGGCAAGAAACTCCACGGACACTCTTTTAAATCAAAATATTGTTACAAAATATTGGTTACATCATTCATGTTGAAATTATACATGTGAGAACAATGTAGAAAGCACGTTAAAAGCGTCCGCAATTATAACATAAAAACAAATCAAAATTAAAATAAGCCATGGCAGCTAAGAGATGACCAGTCACAACTGACGGCGCCCGTCCACGAACATGACGCATGGATCAGCACCATTCAGCTCAACCATTTTGAAGGGAGCTAAATGATCCAACACACGCGCCACCATCAGCGAGACATTTGAGTGAGCATGACATTCCCAGCCGCCAGGGCACATTCAAGTCAATTAAAGACAAATTACCCGGTAAATGGCTCTATAGTACATAGTACTCACACCTGTGCTATGCAGTTATATAATACAAAGGAAATTGAGTTTATACAATGCAAATATGGTCTTACAATCTTCAGCAGCTCCAACATTATTTTCGAATGTTAATTAGTAAGTTGTGGTTGTGGAGCAGGACCAGCATTAAGCCAAGCATTTTTATCAGAAATGTAATCCTCCAACTTATAATATGCCTGCCTGTATAGTGTGCGTTTTATACAAGTTTTGAATTTCGTCTCGTTCAGTTGAAGTATGTGGGGAGGAATTTTATTGTAACATTTTAAACAGTACCCCATGAAAGATGAGTCTTTTGCCAGTCTGAAACCTGGTTGAACTAATAGGTCCCTATTTCTAGTACTATAATTATGTCTATCACCTCTTTTACTAAAAATATGTAAAAATTTTTTTACGTGGATGTTGTTTTCATAGATATATTGGCAAGCAACCGTCATGATGTTAATATCCTTAAACAGTTCCCTTAAAGAATCGCGCCTGCGGAGATTATAAATGGCTCTAATCGCTCTTTTCTGCAGAATAAATATAGACTCGATGTCTGCAGCCCGTAATACAAACAACACAAGTCAGAGATTCTCTAGTTTACTCCAGTAGCAGCGGAATTTTATCGGAATAAATTGATTACAAAATATCACACTTTAGATCGAGTAAATAACTGCGAATCACGGAACTCAAAATTGTATTTAAATTATTACTAGATTTGTTATTTTAGAATATTATTTTGCATTCATTTATTGTGGCATTATATGTTATCTCTGTAATTAACTATGTTGTGTAAGAATACCTAGTCGGTAGTTAAGGTTCTAAATAATACCTTTAATATTCAATGTTGGATATTATAACTTTGAGGAGCTAGTAGAAGCGATAATTTGCAATAAGGCTATCATAATATTGATTAATTGTACCAAGTTTTTAAGTTTGAGGTTGGGATGGGTAGCTAAATATGCATCGTTCACATTAAATTCAGTAATTAATTATAGTATATATCATAATAATAGCTGAATTCAAAGACCTGACCTTAACATTTAAAATTAATACAGTATCCTGTGATTATTATTAAGAATATTGTTTATTTAAGATTTTCGACGGACGAATTACTTGAACATCACCAATTAATTGAGTAAATAATGTTCTTATATCAGGCGGAATTTCAATATTGACGTATGATAATATCATGTAACGAGACAAATTGAATTGATTTTCTAGTGAAATAACACGTACTTACGTCAAACTTTTACATTTGACTGCAGTGCTGTTCACATAATATTAATTTCTGACTACGATTTCCATTTACTACTATTATTGGATCAGTGCCTGATTTTTAGTTTGGGTCTTTCACAACCCTTTGATTAGGGGAAGCATATTTGTTGGCAAACAAATGTGTTAAGAAGTATAAACATAAGCAAACGAATCATTCTAAAACAACATGAAAATTGCAAAGAAGTAACATTATACTTTGGATAAGCTACAACACAAAGATATTCTCAAAATATAAGAAACAAAAGTTGGTGTCCCGCAAGGCAGCGTCATGGAATCTATCTTAACGCTGGTTCATGACGCTGCAAAAGTTTTTTCAAAATAAACCTAACTCCATCACAGGAAAGAGAATTTTGAAATAACTTTTAATGCATTTTGTCATATTTGGCGCGCGCTGCCATTTCTTGAGGCTGGTTATAAAAGCGAGTGTGAAATTATGCGTAACATGGTATCCTGACATATTGACTAATTGGTGTATAATTATAATATACGATGCCTGTCAGAACTTTGTTAATCATTCATGTTGATGAGCTACCGACAGGTTTTTTATGTAGCAATTAATATAAACTGTCTTAGTTTAGTTAGATATGTATCTCTTGTTAACGTTTATTTTCTACACATTAATTAAAAGATGACAAAGCGTTACTAAATAGGCATCGATACATTGGTTCGCGGCTACATTAAGGCAGATACTTGAATTATTTATTGCCAATATCGATTGTCTAATATAATTAATGATTTCACGCAGCAACTTTTACAGAATAATCGTGTTTGAATTTACCCGAGTGGCATAATTTTGTACTAATCATTTTACTTGTACTGTTGTTGTCCGATGACATGGTTCAGTGGTACCTATTATCAGTGAATAAATAGGTATCTGATGATTGTTTGATATCAGATTGTATTAGTTCGAATCGGTTTAATGATTCTAAATTGGTGTCCATATTTTCATACGTGACCAACAGTAGGTAGGTACCTGCTGTATAATATTCGGAATTTAAATGTTTTAATAATAAAGTTAGCCTTATGATAATGTCGTAAAACAATGCGATTAATAAAGCACGCAAAGTATATTAACATACAAATGGTAGCCAAAAAGATTTCTGTGCTAGCAATGTCTTGTATAAACATTATGCTTTTAATATAAAGAATAATTTTCATTATTTTTGTATTTTAATTACCAACGAGTCGAATTTACGATACTTTTAATGTTTCCCGTTAATAAAACCATTGTAAAAATCTAAATATGAATTAAAAATTTATTCAAATCCGTGTCAAAGTTTATTATCTGGTAGGAGGCATTTATTGCTTACATAAAAAAATAATAGTATATTTTTAACGAATCTCCTGCGGACATATTTACTCATTATCGTAACAGGGCAGTAATGTGTTGTCCGTCATATAGAGATCCTCCTTAATTTTAGAATAAACGAGTTCAACAAGTTTGTTTTTTCATGTGAAAAGTTTGACATGATCACACAATATTAATTTACATCAAGTTATTAACATTTTTTTTTAAATTGGCATTATTTTTTCCAATAAATTCTAACACAACGTTTTGACAAACGTATGCAAAACTTGGATTTTATAGCAGCAATAATGACATGTTTTAAAATATAGATCGTTTTTCTTCTGTTACAGATTAGGTAAAAAAGATTTATGTGCGTTTCGACAAATGATACAGATTTTATGGTTGATTTTAGTATTCTAATGAATTAATTTTAATTTAAATGAATGGGTTTATTAAGATGTTGATGTGTATAATGATCTCATTTGAAAACGATACAATTTATGTGATCATATTCATTCATTCAGTTTAGCATTTAACTTTTTTTGTTTGTTTACTCTCTCAATATATAAAAAAACAGGTGTCTGGTACCACTGGGTCCAACCTACCGGCGGCGGCGGTAGTAAGGATATTGTGTCTAGGAATGCCGCTTTCTGTATCAAGCCATTAATGCGGAATATGGCAGTAATTCTCTACTTTAAATAGTACCTTGCTCTACCAAATCCCCATAATTATGATCGCATGAACCGCTACTTATCACTTTAACGATACAAAAAGATAGCTAGTGAGTCCCTTGTACACAATAAAAATATTATACTCTTAGAGCTGTTCTTCACTGCATCCGATTAGAATCCTTGAAATGTCGGTCCGAAGTAGCCATAGTACTATTTGTATGAGGGGTTTCACACTAGATTAAAATTCTGTCCGTCCGAATGCAGAGTATTCGTAATTTGGATTGAACTCGGATTTTGAATTCGGATTCTGATCGAATTCTTTTTCTCTGTTATCGCACAAGTACCTCACGGTAGTCTAAGATTTAGCATTAAAAAGCCTCTAACCCCGTACTTCCACAGAATGCCTCGTCACCTTGCGTGTAGCATCAGTCTGAGTTCACTCGAGTATGATGAGACAAGGAGTACTCCAAAACCGGCGCGTGACCCAACCGTTATATGTTGGTGCGCATCTTTTTTCCGCCAGGAGATTGTTATTATTATTTTTATTGGCTGATTTTGTGACACCTGCTGTGGGCTGGTTTCATATTATCTGTTATTTATTTGTTTTGCCCCAAAAAAAGGTATAAGTAGGAGTAATTTATTTGTTCAAGCTCGTGAAAGTGTATGGAATATTGTGTTTTATTGTCATAAATTTTATTAACAATAGGACGGAAAATTTAAATTAATGCTAATGAATTGCACAAAAAATTATGTTACAACATAAATTTAAAGATTAACTGGTAGTCTCCTTATTATTTTCATGTATTGATTTTTATTACCTCCATGATAAAAATCTAATAAATGGCTTAAGGAATTTCCTAACATATTGATAGTTTACTTGAACGTATAATAACATAATTATAATATTTGTTGTTACACTGTGTTCCTGACACATGTCAGTTGAGTACAAAAAAATACGTGTTTTACGTATTTATACTTTTTGTTCCTAATCGTGTCCAACTGAGAGGTGTCCCGCATTTAGTCAAGTAACAATTGTGTGGTTATGGTAATATTATGATATGACAAAATATCACTGTTTCTATTAATTACACATTTACTTTTCATAATTATTGTTAAATATCTGCGTCTATTGTATTTCATATTGTGCCATAAATCTTTCATATTTGAATAACGAGATGGTTTAACTGTGTACCTAACTCTTACCTTCTCATTAACATAATTATTATTCGGTCGATATCCTCACATAAGACTGTCAAATTTTGGTTTTAGAATGAATAATAGCAGTCGTTAACCCGATGTATTGACCCGATGAGCTCAGTAAAGGTTTAAAAGGATTATCTCTAGGCCAAAATTGTACCTACTGTTTTTGCAATAGGGACTTTTATCTTACAGAAGATTTTAATGCTTTACCAGACAACATTTTGCAACACATGAAGCTAGCACCAGGTACATTTTACTTCGATGTATGTATCTACTTCATTGTCTTCCTACTGGAAAGTACAAATGGCGAAGTGGACTCTGATGATCTCAATATTTCCTTACACCTATATGTATTTATTTTATCTTCGCGCACTTAAATATTTATATGACTTAAAAGATTTGCAAATACATGGACCAGTTTCAAAAGTTAGTAGACTTCCAAATGTTTTTCTTCATGACAGAGAAACAGTTGAAAGCCATATTTTCCTGTAAATCTGATCACATCAAGACCTTTTATGATTGTGATCTTCGTCTTTTCGTATGGTTAGGGACTAACCTGGTGTCAGAGTTTTAAAGTCGCCCAAGGGCCTCTGAGTTCACTCTGGCTTCACATGCCGTCGAGGAATATCTCTCAGGCAGTTTCCTTCGCCGTTTTTAAAGCAATATGATAATATATGCAATATTATAAGCAATATGATATGTGATAATTATACAATATGCATATGAATCCGAAAAGTCAGAGAGCGTGGCTTGGGTTCGAACTCGAGATCTATGACTTGGCAGTCCGGCGGTCACACCTCTAGGCTATCACTGATTATTTATAATGGTGATGATGGAGCTATACTTTATTATTACCAGTGTGCCATTAGGTATTTTATTTATTGTACTTTATCCGCCTTACTAATAAACGTTGTATATCACCTGTATAGTTACACAACGCTTTGTCTTCTTTTTTAAAAAGTCAAAGTACTTTTGAAAGAAGAAGACAAAACGTTGTGTAACTATACAGGCGCTATACAACGTTTATTAGTAAGGCGGTATATTTATTAGGTACTAATAATAAGCAGCGCATAAAAACAAGTAATGATATCTAAATATTGCATCGAATAGATTAAAGAACAGAAATAAGTAGTCGTAGTAAATTGCTATTGAAAATTATGGACTCTTGTGATTTATTTTATGCTATATGTACCTACAATACAATATTATACAAAGGCTTCATGCGTATCATATTATTTATTATAAGAAAGATGAGATCTAAAAATCTAGAGCTTCGAAAAGGTGACCACAAATGGTATCCCATTTTTGTCATTATATTTATTGATGCCATGGAAGTATTGAATACTCTCATTGTAGTCACAATTTTAATAAGGTATAGACGCGTGGACATTTACTTTTTCACTGTGAAAACTTAGGTGCGGTGAGCTGTCGATAGTGACAAGTTGGAATGACAACTCCCTTTACCTACGTTTGATTTTTACAGAATAGCTTTATTGTTCCCAATTTTCCTAAAGTAGGTATTTTCATAACCTACATTTAAGTTACATAGTACCGGGTGACGAAGTGAACGTTTACAGTAGCTATTGGCACGACACTAACTTTATTTACTATGTTTGTTTCATTGAACAATGAGACAGTAAACCATACAAGGTGGACATCGTCGTCAATCGCAGGTAGTAATTCAACTATGTCATGGAATTAACATAAAACATTACAAATTATATTAGTTATTGATGAAGCATTAATTATAAGTTACTTTAGCAATAAAAAGAGAATATACGAGTAATTATTAATACATTTTATCGCGTTATTTATTTATCTACACGATAGCAGTGGGATTCCTTTCAGCAATGTGTTGTTTAATGAAGTGCTAAAAACATGTTGTATGGAGATGCGTCTGATTTCGAGACTGCTCCTAAGTAACAAATAACAAGCGAATTTCGCAACTAGCAATTTAAATCATTGAACTTTTTTTATGATATTGTTTGAGTTGTAAGGTTGTTTATTTTCAATAAATATTTACCTACATGAATCGTTTTTGGAAAGTTTACTTATTTGCACACAATTATTTTTTTATTTGATCGGAAAGGATAATTAGCTCATTTCTTTCAAGCTTTTAACAATTTAGTTTTTTAAAAGAGAAGAGGTTTCCACTGTTTTGTCTTTCTTGCATATCGCGATTTACCACGAGTGTTTTATATGCATTAAAATTTTTTCAGCCGTGAAAAGAAAATCATTTTTTTCAGTTCTTTAAAACTAGAGCACCCACTTTTCTACTGATTCTTGGTAATTGATAAAGGTATTTGTACGTAGGTAATTGCTTATTTTTTTTGTTACAATATATCGACTTACCTTATATGGTCGTAATGTGTGTATTAACGCGGGCCGTCTCGCGGCCTGTTGCGCAAGAGTTGGCACGAGACTGTGCCGATTCTTTGGACCACGTAATTTATTAATACTTCTGCCTAGAACAGATGAGCGAAGCGACAGTCAGAGTCGTCACTATTTTACCTATGAGCATGTTTTATTGCAGCCCATATTTCCGGGCCTGATGATCGTGCCCGCAATGTCACGATTGTAATGTAATTATAAGATATATGTCAGGAAGATACTTTTTAATCTGGAACGAATATCCTTAGTAGACAAACACTTTTTGTTTGAGGTTTGCTGAACTTCTATGTTTCAGAAAAAAACTATTTTGAAGGTTCTGCGCTTACTTGTTTGCTTAAAAGTTTTTAAGACACCAAATAAGGGAAGAATTAAATACACTGTATTTAATTTTAGCTATTTTTTAATTCCTGAAGGAATTTTCATGTCATGAAAAATAAACAAATTTTCCTCTAAGAGGCAGATTGTATTTAGGCATTTTATATATTCGTATACATAATGTTGGTTCTATAAGTTATTCTAATCATCCGCGATTATTTTTTCAATGTAAGCGTGTTTGTTTTGTCCCAGACAAAACTTTGCATAGATCTATCTACAATTAGGTACCGAATTAGGCATCTGAATTTATTCATGAACATGAGTGACTCTGCTCGGGGGAGGCTGGATCGCTCCAACGCGAATGTATACGTACATCCGTGGTGAGGCGACCCGGTCTGTCAGGCATTTCTTCTCATGCAACCGAGCGGGTGGGCAGGTTGCGGATAGCCCAACTCCGGCTGCGGGACCGGTCGCCTGCGGTCTGCACTGACCGTTGGTGGGCGATTCCGCACCCGGAGCATCTTTCTTCTTTTAAGATCCCGGACAAGAGAAGTTCCCGAAAGCCAAACCCCAGGCCTAGGGTAACCAATACCCCGCTCCTATGTTCCTCTACACACGGCTGCATGCCGGGCGGCGCGCTTCAGTTATGTGCTGTTCCCGCCTCGTACGGGTCTCCCGTGCGCTGCGGGGTCAGCCTGTGCTGGGGGCGCGTGGCTCGGTGTGTAGACGTGTGTACCCATCCCCTAACCCTTCCACCCTTCCCTATCCTTACACATCCCGTCGATCCAAAATCCCTAGGCCAACTCCCAGACCTAGGGTGACCCCCCCAAACCCCTACCCACCACCCACCAATGCCTTCCCTCCCATCCCTTTATCCCGTCGGTCCTAGAGGAAGGGTAACCTCTCAACTCCTAAAAGCCCACCCCCCAAACCTATGAAATGCAGAATTGGAAAAATACTACCCAGGTGGGTCCCGGCCAAGCCGGGGAATCCCACACCGCTACGGCGGTTAGCCCCCATCGTAATATGGGAGGGGGCACAACCTGCAACATGGCAAACCTTATGCCGCGCTTCTCAGCGCGGCCGGCTGCTGACTTAGCGCCCATACCCTCGACCTCGGCTGCTGACTTAGCGCCAACACCCTCGACCTCGGCTGCGACTAACGCGCCACTTGACACGACTCCGGCTGCGACCCACGCGCCGACACCCACTACACGAAGTATGCCTCCGACGAGCGTCTGGCAACAGAGCATCGTGCGGACCAGCATCAATTACCCGGACAATGACAAAGACCAGCACAAACAGACAGAGACGGGGAAGAATGATGGACCTGGCAGCTCCACAAATCTCCCGGTTGAAGTTGACAAAGTACGCCTGCTGAGAAAGCGCGGAAAAGTCTTAGCCCGGGAGAAGAAAGTAGGCGACCGAAAGCGCAATACCCGCGAAGGCACTAGCCAGCGCGAAGCGCGATCGGACGCCGAAGCGATGGTACGCGACCAGCCACAAGTACGCGAAGGGGAAACCCAGCGCGAAAAGGGGCCGGACGCGGATCCACGCGACCAGCTGCAAGTACGCGAAGGGGCAACCCAGCGCGAAACACAGCCAGTCGTGGACCCAAGCAAGCGAGGGCAGGTACGCGAAGGGGCAACCCAGCGCGAAGTGCCCCCGCACGCGACAGACTCTGCCGGGGCCGCCAGCCGACCCCAAAACACGGACATGACCCACGACCGGCCTCGATCTAAACAAGCCAGGGGTAGGCGGGCTGGTTCCTCACGCCAGGCGTCGCTGGCAACCAACACCCTGCCTGGCACCTCCAAGCCGCAGCCAGGACCGAGTGGTACAGGGCCGGCGAAGAGGGAGCGCCCAAACGACACGGCTTCACCGAGTACGTTACAGGGGGACGCCAAGCGCGTGAGGACCCACTCCGCTCAGGGAGGTCAGAGAACCTACGCGCGGGCCACAAAGGATATTCCTGCGCGGCTTGCCGTAGCAATCTGCTTCCCCCCGCCTGGTAGAGACCTGACCAAGGAAGAGGCCGAGCACATCAAGACTGACCTAGAGAACCTGGTCATGGACACAGACTTGACGACACCACTCCCGGCCTTCCGCGGATACCCTCGGGTAGCGGAGGGCACAGTGCAGATATGGTGCGAGGACGAAAATGCCTTGACCTGGCTGACCCAGAACGTGCCCAAAATTGTACTCCCAGACACAGACCTGAAGCTGACAGTGATGAGACAGACAGACGTGCCCACCCGTGTCCGAGCCTCGCTCTTCGTCCCTCGCTACAGGGGTGACGTGGCCCGGCTCCACAGCATTCTGACCCGGCAGAATACTTGGTACGACATAGGCAGGTGGTCACTGTACAGGGCGACTACCGTCGGTGGTGACAATAACGGGACCTATCTCACGTTAGGGTTGCCACCGGAGGAAGCAGAAAGGGTCCTGGGACGGGAGCGACGGATATCGTACCTACTAGGGTCGATATACGTTCGCTTCTGGCCCACGACCCGACCCGCTGACACCCAGACTGACAGCACAGACGGGAAGACGACGATACTGACGGCGACACCGACAAATGACACGGACATGGACCGACTTGAGGAGGTCATGGCCCGAGCGGCAATGGCCGACGACGTCGACACCATACCGCCCACATCACCTGGCTGGAGCGAGCAACTGCTTGCCTCGTCGCCGGACGTTCAACATGGAGACCGATACAGAGTGGAGGAGGCGGAGAAACTGTCCGATGGATCTATCTCCGACTAACTCCACTCCACCGTCGTCATCGCCCCTCAACATCATCCAAACAAACCTCCAACATAGCCAGACTGCCACGGCTAGCTTACGCAGGGCGCTGGAGGTAAAGCCCCGAACCATCGCACTGATCCAAGAGCCGTGGATCAGGAACAATAGAGTATGTGGCCTTGGTAACATCGGAGGTAAGATAATCCTCAACACTCACACCTCAGACAAGCCAAGAACTTGCATCTATGTACCCAAAGAATTTCTTATCACACTACTCACCCAATTCTGTTCCAGAGACCTGACGGCTGTCAGGCTCCAAACCGCATGTAGCGTTCCGGATGTTGTACTGGCCTCGGTATACATGCCAGGCGAGGGCACAGACTGCCCGCCAAAGGAGATGGCCGACCTAGTGCAACACTGCGAGCGCACCGGTTTGGACCTGATCATCTGCACCGACTCGAACGCCCATCACCCGCTCTGGGGCAGCGTCACACCGAACCCTAGAGGAGAGGTACTATCCACCTATTTGTTCTCCACTAACCTTAACATTATTAACCGCGGCTCCGAACCCACTTGGGTCACAGTCCGAGGTCAAACGATCATAGATCTAACACTTGCTACGGAAAACGCGACAAACCTTATAACAAACTGGCACGTATCGGACGAGCCTTCTTGTTCAGACCACAGAAGAATACGTTTTACATTAACTGACAACACAAGGAAACCCGCACCGAGGCGTAACCCGCGACGTACAAACGTCCCCGAGTACAAACGCCTCCTGGCCTCACTTTTGGTGAGGCACCTATCGCGGGTTACCATACGGGACCAAGCACAATTGGAATACACGTTAACAAAGCTATCGGAATACCTCACAGAGGCATATCATGCATGCTGCAAGCTAAGAGCGCCGCGGACCAAGAGTGAAAGAAACCCCTGGTGGAACGCCGAACTTAGTAAACTCAGAGATACACTACGCAAACAATTTAACAGAGCGAAAAACACTAGACTTCCGGTTGACTGGGAGCAATACAAAGAGACCCAATATACATACAAGAAGAAAATCAGAACCGCCAGAAGAACAGCATGGCGGAAATTCTGTGAATCCATCGAGACAAATAACGAAGCAGCAAGGGTAAGGAAGGTTTTGTCAACCGACCAGGACAGAACCCTTGGCGCGCTGAAGAAACCTGACAACTCTTACACCCAAACCGACCAAGAAACCAGCAAAGTCCTCCTTGAGACCCACTTCCCAGACTGTACACTCCTAGAGGAACGGACATGGGAGGCGGTTCCAGAATGGAACTCAACGGATCAAGACTGGTCTAGAGCCCACAATATAGTAACAGAAGACCGAATAAAGTGGGCTATAAACACCTTTCAGCCATACAAGTCCGCAGGACTGGATGGCATCTTCCCAGCCCTACTGCAGTGGGGGGTAGATCACGTAACACCACACTTGGTGGAGATCTATCGAGCCTGCATAGCACTCAGATATATACCTGTCGCATGGCGCGAAGTGAAGGTTATCTTCATACCCAAGCCTGGCAAACCAGATTATACACAACCCAAGGCTTATAGGCCTATAAGCCTAACATCCTTCCTACTGAAAACCCTCGAGAGACTCTGCGACAGGCACATCCGGGATGGACCTCTCCGAGTTAAACCTCTCCACAGACAACAGCATGCGTACTCCACAGGTCGCTCAACAGAATCCGCGCTGCACAGCGTGGTCTCTAAGATCGAATGCGCAGTAGATCACAAATGCTCCGCACTAGCCGTTTTCATTGACATCGAGGGCGCTTTTGACAAAACCACGTTCAAAAGCATCAACATAGCCCTCGACAGACACAACATAGACGCGACTCTGAGAGGCTGGATCACCAACATGCTCAAACAAAGGGCGGTACAGGTCACAGTGAATGACACGACAAGGGCCATCGTGGCGAAGGGCTGCCCACAAGGGGGCGTCCTCTCGCCGCTACTATGGAACCTTGTGGTGGACAGCCTCATCAAAACACTTAACGACAAAGGATACTACACGGTAGGCTATGCCGACGACATAACCATAATAATCAATGGCACTCACGAAAACACTCTGTGCAACCTCATGCGCCAAGCCTTGAAGATAGTGGAGGAATGGTGTGACAGACACCAGCTTTCAGTAAACCCAGCAAAAACTGAACTGCTTCTCTTCACAAAAAAGAGAAAGTTAGCAACACTACAGTTACCACGATTCTTCGGAGTAAACCTAAGCCTATCTACTGAAACCAAATACCTGGGCATCTATTTGGATAAACAGCTGAACTGGGCAAAACACACCAACTATATCACTACAAAAGCCAGTATATCCCTGTGGCAATGTAAGCGACTGCTTGGCAGGAACTGGGGGATTAGTCCCAAGATCACCTACTGGCTATACACTACAGTCATCCGACCAATTATCACTTATGGCTCACTGGTCTGGTGGCCCAGGATGGACCTGAGCACAGCCCAAAAAGACCTCGAAAGACTGCAACGCTTCGCATGCGTGGCAATCACTAGCAGCATGAGAACCGCACCTACTGCTGCCCTACAGGCAATGCTTGGACTGCCGCCTCTACACCTCATCGTGAGGGAGGAGGCGGCCCTGGCCGCCTTTAGGCTCCATTTATCAGGTACCCTAAGTAAAGACTCCAGAGTAAAACACACAAGTATAAAGGAACATGCGATTAAGCGACGGCCAATGATGGCATCACCCTGCGACAAAGCCCCAAAAACACACCACTTCCAAAGGCACTACAGTATAGTACTCACAGAAGAACAGTGTGACTACTCAGGACCGAAGGAAATGAGAGTATACACGGACGGATCGAAGACCGACTCCGGTACCGGAGTCGGAGTCTTCTCACACGACCTCAACATAAATATATCCAGCCCGCTGGGGAGGCTCAACACCGTCTACCAGGTGGAGTGTGTGGGCATCATTCTAGCGGTCTACGCCCTAGAAGCCAGGAGAGTCACGGACAGCCAAATACGTATACTCTCTGACAGTGCCTCAGTTCTCCAATCCCTAAAAAGAAAATGCATCACCTCAAAGCTAACACTAGAATGTCACAATGCACTAGAGCGAGTAACAGTATCTAACCGCAACACGGTGACACTACAATGGATTAAAGGACACAGCGGATCCCTAGGTAACGACGCAGCTGACGAACTTGCCAGAAGAGGTTCTAGCACGGCAGTCTGTGGACCCGAACCTATTGTACCCATCCCCTTCAACCAAATACGCAGGTGGCTACAGGAGCTCACCCACACACAGGCAGGGAGCTGGTGGACCTCGGCACCGGGCTGCAGGCAGTCCAGGGAAGCTATGCCATCTTTGGATAGCAGGCTGACCAGGCGTTTATTACGCCTGGACAGGTACGGCCTGCGCCTGGTGTCGGGGACCATCACGGGGCACTGCTCGCTAAATAAACATTTCCACACAATAGGCATTACAGACAGTCCTCTGTGCAGGGCATGCATGGAGGCCGAGGAAACTGTCGCGCACGTGCTCTTCGAATGCACCGGTGTAACCCAGATCAGAACAGAAACCCTCGGGGCACCCAGATCCTTCACAGATGTTCTGAACAGACCAGGAGCTTTAATTAGCTTCTGGAGGGAGGTGGGCTGGTTGGAGTAACCACGATAGCCGCCATGGCTCACGCACAATGGTCCACCTTTTAAGGACTAAGTGCGGAAACCAAACCCCATAACGAACGAACGAACGATGAGTGACTCTACCAGTCTAGTCTTAAGTAGGTACAGTATTTTTATCTGACGAAGAAACGCGCGTTTTACTTGTGGTAACCAAATATACAAACTGTGATTTTAGGTATGAAGACGAGTAGCGTCCGCCCATAACACACACACTTCCGACTTCGCCATTGTCTCGGACGATACCGAGAGCTCCTGCGCTTACACACACATTCAAAACGTGTTTGTAAACTTTGTAAACACGAGTAAAGCGCACGTCACTTCGTGAAATAAAAATACTGTACTTATGGATTGAGTTGTTTACCTTTTTATAGATTTTTTTTCATTGATTCCAGTTCGTTGGTCCCTACTGGGTTTACTTAATCACTTACCATGAGAGTGTTGAAAAGTGAACGTCATGTTTAATTAACTAATAGAAAAACAAAATATATTATCATAGGCTACTGACTCGTTCTTCGTAATACCTCCTTGTTTAAAAAAAGTTCAACCAATAATAATCATATTAAACATACATAGTTGCAGTATGGACCAAGAGATGTCAGCAGCATTTATTCGTCGTAGAGCTCAAATCTGGTTCAACCGGGGTCACAAAGGTCAGATCGCACCTGATCAGTGAAAACCAGAAAAACACCATATCAAGAATGAATTAGTATTCGAATGAATGACTCGTTCATAGTGATTATAATCGAGACTGTATTGAATTTAGTTGTCGCTGTATTTCTTAGTGTCACTGTTCAAATAACGAACGAAACGGTGAACGAACGCTGCTAGTTACTAGGTAAGCGTAAGTTATTTACAAAGGGAAAAGATTCTGAAAAACGTCATATTTAAGTTACCACAAGATGTATTGGTCCGAATATAGGAAAATGTAGGTTTAACGACATAAATATTAATGAATAAGATCAAGTGATAGACGTATGTTAATTAAACGTTACATTACAAATACATTTATAACTAGTTTAAATATCACAAAAAGATAAACATTTACCTAATGCGATCTATAATGATCTATAATTTGCTAACATTTATATGTAGTAGTCTCAAGTTACAATCATCAATAAATTATATATACTTTATGATGATTAGCTTCAGATGACACTTCTGCTTTTTGTGATTATCATCAAATAAATTTGTCACGATATTATTTCCATTTATGATTATTTATGGCAATATTCTTGTTGACTGTCGTTGGTTTTCTTTCTGAGTTTGTTCATTTAACGTCGTTCGATATGTCTTTAACCTCATTAAAGTAATTTAAAATGTTTATCGTGATGTCTTTTATTTTCGCAATTCTCATGGTACGGTTTTGTCCTTTTTCTTAATGATATAAAGACAAAATTCATTATGATTTGCTTAACACACGGTTTCTTTAGGTTTTGTAAAGCACATAGCACTTTTGAAGCGTACGCGGATACAATTTTGGGAAGTCCGGTATATTTTTCTTTGTCAAATTGTTACAACATAGAATATAATAACATACCTCTTTGTAATGATGATCCAAAAACGCGATGGAACTGTGGTTAGTTAGATAGAAGTAAAAAACCCAACACACAGGTGAGAAAATCCCACTCACTGATGGAAATAGAATCCCTGCTAGGAATTTTTAGGTAACACGTCTGTTTATTACAACGTATGTCTGGGGATTGCACGAAGAACAATCGCCCTAGGATTATAACAAAACATGTGATTTGAATACGAAATTCGTGAGTATATTTGCGTATTATGTAGTTGCAAAAAAAGCGAAGTACATTACATACATTCATTTTGGTTAATAATGTAAAAACGATGACGGAACCCACGACTTTTCATAAATTATTCGAATACTAGGTAAAACTATATAAAAACGGCTGATCTTGAGAATCAAATCGTATACTCTAACAAATTGACAAAGGTCAGTGTTAAGTACTAAATGTTTACCTTACAATTACCGCCGTAATCAAGGTCACTCAAACATCAATGGATGCCGTAAGTAGGCTCTTATAGAAATGTAGGAAGCGATTGGATGTTGCATTAAAGAATAGAAAATATGAAGTTTCAAGGAAATTCTTGAGTTCCAACACTAAAGCAGTCATAATTTTTCTTATCATGAATATATTCCATAAAAAATCTTTAATGCTATCTTTAGCTTTATATATTTTTATTTAAGTACCTTAGTTCAAGTAGGCAGTACTCTAGTCTGCTCAAATTTTGTAGACAAATAAAGTCATAGACAAAAACACATGAGATTAATAGCAGAATTTTAAAGCAAAAAGTTTTCATTAACTTCTCACTATTTCAGAATTATACCTACATTATGAATAGATATATAAAAACATGTTCATCTATATATAGTATAAAACAAAGTCGCTTTTCGTGTTTGTCTGAGTGACCGCTCAGATCTTTTAAATTACACAATGGATTTTGATGCGGTTCTCATCACCATTTATAGCATTTAGTCCGGAAGGTTTTGTGTATAATAAATTCATATTTAACTAAGATATAGCGCAGAAATCTCGATGTTTTGAAATGTCGTCATTGCACCCGTGAAACAGGGACGGGTCTCTAAGTAATAATAAAATCTAGTGTGCTTGATATTCTGGATTGAATTAAATGTAGTGCAACCTACAGATGCAGATCCTGTCAGAGCACGATGGCGGCACTATATTGATTGACAGTTGATTTATTAGTTGGTTGAATTAGATTTTCCGAGGTAACGTAAACATGATTAGAATAAAGATATAAAACGAATGTTTGTTGACTGTTACAGGATTTGGAACACAAATGTAGTTCTAACAAAAATGTATGAAAAAAAGCGTGGTGTAGTGTTGCGTTTCTTGGGACAGACCTGAAAAGGAAAAGAAATCTGCAATCAACGGAGATGACCAAGTTGTAAAGCGTCGACACAATGAAAACCGTATTTGATTCTGTCGTCTTGGAACCAGCAACTGAATTAAACAGAAAAGAGATCAGAGAAATCTCCGTATCAGATGACGGAAGAAAGTTTCACAGTGGTTGGAAGTTCATGGTCAGCACTAGAGGGTTACAGGCAAATAGGTAGTACAGCTATAATTAATGTTTCCAGTGTTGGTTCCTGATGATTGCAAAAACTGACTCCATAAACTTCTATCATCTCCATGAAAAATCTTTTAGCCGGTAATTTAGGAATGTACTATTTTTAGCATACACCTACTTACAAAGTTGTAATTTACATTATGGCCTTAGGGAAAATAAAATAAAACAGAATTAGGCAGATCTAATCGAAAACGTTTTACTATCTGGTAAGAACATATTTGCGGTGTTGTTTCATACATACGTGCGAATGTTATCATCACAGTAATAAATAATATGGCATTAAAGTGCATGTTAAAATACCATGTTGTTGTAACAGTAATACTCCTCCAGACCGTATTTTCGGCCACGGCGGCCAATCTCAACGGAGACTAGCCTTCGGCGCGGGAGATATTATAGTGCACAAGTGTTTGCGCAGACACAAGTGCACTCTCTCTTCCCTCACTCTCATAGTCCGATGGGACGGTAATCCGACACGACCGGAGAGAGATCAGGCGTAGGACCAACGGCTTAACGTGCTTTCCGAGACACGGGGGTATCACACCGCCAACTTCCAAACTCCGGGCTGTTACTACGAAATTCCTAATGGAAAAATCCAATAACACTTTGCCCGACCCGGGAATCGAACCCAGGACCCCACGCTGTGCAGTCGCGCTTGCGACCACGAGACCAACGGGTAACAGTACTACATAAAGGAACCGTACTCTATGAAATACGTGTTATTTTCGGTTAGATACGGACATACCAAATGGTGCTTACTTTCTTAATACTTACAGGAACATGCTTACTTTTCAGGAACATCGTCAATAACAGAACAGGTTTAGTTACGTTAGGATGGTATATTGTTATTTTCACGTCTATTCCCTACCACCTACCCGGTCTGCTCCTTGATATGCAATGGCCTCTGTAGCCCCATGAAACATGAGGCTCCAAGGGCTAGTACAAATCTTGGGGTTCATTCGATTTATCGAATCTGGTTAAACCACGCTGGAATTGGTGCATTTCATTCATTCATTCATTCATAGGTACGAGTATACGCTGTGATTTATGCACATTTAATTTTAATTCTGAATAAAAATAACAATTTTCATAACAGAACGTTATTTTCTAAATAGGTACATTTTATAGTTGCTTAAATGCTATGTATAATTTTATGAAAATAATTATGAAAAAATAAGTTTAGAATAATATGTTTAATTTATATTGTTAATATGCACATATAGAACGTTAATTAGTTGCACTTATTATTTAATCAAAAAGGAATTAATTAAATGCGTATAATTTTATCAGACTAGAATTTTTATCTGATTTGGTTTCTATTGTTTAGTAAACTATTTCTTATATCCGGATTTCTAAGTTCTAGGTTATGTTAATTTCGATGTGAATTCTTTGCCATCATGTACATCAATAAACAGTCGTGACCTGCTAATCCTGGCGTGAAGCGTCACATATCATGCACATTATTTGCAAAATCTATATATCATTGTTTGCAATTTGTTACTCCAAAAAAATATTGTTAATTGTTTTGTGAGACTAATTATCAATTTTCCGATTCTGGGCTTACTTGTGAGTTGCTTCTCTCAATTTTTCAATAGAGCGAACACAATTTTAATTCTTTAATTTCATTAAAATCAAATCTCCTAAGCACATAATCTATCCATGAGTACTTACTTGTTGATCCGCTAAAAAACCGCTTCATTTATTGCTATAACTAGCTGTGCCCGCGACTTGCGAATCTAAGTGGCATGCGTTAGTTTTTAAACATTAGTGCATAATAGTTTTAAAACATTAGTGTTCATAGTTGTTAAATAAATTAAGAAAATGTTAGTATGAAAAAAGCAACTTCTTTAAAATTCCTCATACAAAATGCTAATTTCATAGGTGGGGACCTAATATTATAATGGTCCGTAAAATTACGCATAAAGATTGTTACTGAAAGTGCCTAAAACTGAATAAAGTGGCAGACAAGGTAGACTAATCCTTTCATATAAATAGGTATTCAATACACAGAAAAATTCCCCCTTTAATTGAATTTTAGTTGAAAACCATAAAAGATAGATAATAAATTAATAATAATAAAATTCAAATGGATCTGTTTGGCGTGATTTCGGTATTTATTGGTTGTTGACATCATTGTTAGAATATCGATTCTTTATAACGTGTTTCAATTTTACTTTATTTTATGAAATAAACTTTAATTATATTCTTTTCTGAAATGGGTTGTTTGTGTGCCGAATTATCAACTTGGGGTCAAGTAATTGTACAAAATAATCGTCATAGCTTATGTACCTGTGTGTAGTAAATAGTTAGATATATTATTCCTAGGGGATAGAAAGCAGCATCTTTCTCTGTTCATCAGCACCATCATCAACAAATTCCTTTAATACGACAGAATATTGTAACATTTCATTAATTGAAGGTTGCATTACCTGACATGTGCGTGTATCATAGATACATCATGTATCTGTGATACATGCAAATACGCCTTCAACCAAGTGAAGCGCAATAAATAATTGCATGCAGCTATGCTAATGGTTTTATGTTTAAATCTATGCTTTGTTTATTATATCATGGATGACCTTTCTTATGCCTGCGTTGTGGAGACTAAGGAGTTCAGGAACTCGGTGCAGTCACGATTGATGACATCGTTCACGTCTTTACTACAGACTTTAATCACATATAAACATAACATCACGCCTTGTTTCCCCGAAGGGTTGTGCAGAGGTGTACCTATAGTACTTACACCCGCATATCGCCAGGTATGTTTATGTCCCATTTATGTGCGCAAATCCAGACTCCGGGCCGCTACTGAGAAATTTCAGATAGAAGAACTCAACGCTTTGCCCGACCTGGACTGAGACTTAAATCCTGAGATGATATAAAGCTTTTTGTATTTAAATATTGTTGACTTCAATAAACTAAGTTATTTATACAAAATCAACACAGGATAAATTTAGCCCAACCACTCTGTAGCTTAAAGTGATAAGGAGGATGCTTCGCTAATTCATCTCGCCTGAATATTGTCCCACTATAGGACAAACGCCTTCTTACTTTTCTTAAAACTTCTGTTCTCTGATAAATAACAGCTAGTTATTTCGATGGTATTCTTGTTCTTCGCGCTATCTTTGTTGCCAATTATCTTTAAAAGAGTAACCGTAAAGTTTCTTGCCGGCTCTTCTCCATAAACATAAACGACTAATTGGAGCTGCGCACCTAGCTTCTGACGTTTCATAAGTGCCCATGTAGGTTTATGTGAAATAAAATATTTTGGTTTTATTGAACGCTAGCTTGACGGCAGTGCAGCGGCACAGTGTCGTCTAGGGTTCAATAGGATCTACTGTTCAGTACTGAGGACTTCATATACTGAAAGCCTGTGCCCAATGGGGTTCCCTATCGGAAAAAATCACAACATTTCATCCTTTATTAATTCGAACAAGAAAAATATTGAACTCCTATAAAATAATTAAAATATTAAAACATTCTAAATCCAAAACTATATGTTTCGAGATCCAGGTTTTAGGCTAATCGTAGTCTGTCAGTTAATTTAAGATTATTAAGCAGATAGGTACAAAATAAGTTAATGAAAAAATCTAGAATATAAATTGACATTGAGGAAGATTAGTATTCAAAACATAGAATATTTTTTAAATCTTAAGTACATCCTGGTTAAGCACTATCAATTTGAAGTACGTGTTAATGGAATTATAACGAATAGCCAGTTATCTGATGTCATCATAACATGAATTTAATTTACATATTTTTGGTGATCTGTAGACTCTGGTCACCAACGCCATCTAGTTGTGTCGAAAGTTACTAGTTGGTCAATCCGATTGCTTGGACTTAAGGCTCTTACATACTGGGGCGATTCGCCGCGCGACGCGAATTTTAACAAAACAATTTTTGAGAAAACTTCACGGCGAACAATGCGGCGGCGCGGTGGCGTCGCGTCTCGCGGTGAATCGCGCCAGTATGTAAGAGCCTTTATTCTTTAGTAAGTACCTAAACGTTCTACCATCTCACTTTATACTTAGTTTCTACCTTTGCATTTGAAATCTGTATTAGTCAATTTGTGTATTTTATTATAAATCTGGTCAACACTTCCGAAGATATTCCTCACGTTCAGTAACGCCTTACAAAATCGATAATTTTGTTAAAACAGTGCTTGCTAGTATAGTATATTGCATAGGCGCAATATCAATATCTCATAGGCTGTGATCGTAGGTTTTAAGTCCTGCGATGTCCTGCCCCCATTCATAGTTAATTGTACCCCTTGTAAATTTGAGCGGAAAGTCCGAAAGGGATACCTTGGCCTCTGGCAACATGCAGGCAACTGAAGGAACACGGATGGGTTTTAGTCAGTAAGAGTCTGACACGCCCTCCCGCTACGTCCAGAGTGGGAGAAGTTATTTGATAGTTAACCACCCAAAACAAAAGGTATAACATTTTTGAGAATGCTATGTAGATAAAATATTAGTATTTGCTTTTTTAGGTTTGTATTAGTTTCAAGCGCCTCAGAGTCTCTCTTAGCTAGTATTCATGTTGAGGTGAATAGAACTTATACTTTCTGCAGGATTTTCAATAGTTTATGAGGTTGTTCGTACGATTCATTTACTATCGTAGATCGTATGTAAATCTGAATAATATATTCGTTTTAAATGTTAATACTACCTTCACCTTGCGACATTAACTGGAATCGTTTCTCTCAGTAGCCCGTTTTTTCTTTTAGTCTACATTGCTATGATTAAATTGATAATTGGAATGGACGGTTTATGCACTGATTTTTTTATTTCTAGAGATATTCATGCTTTCTAGGATGGTACTTTTTGGAGATTTTGGTGCCCAATACAACTGTTTTTTTTTCATTCATTGTGTACTTCATGATCAAAATTATTTACTAAGCCAGCCGGTAATAGAATTTTAAGTAGTATTAGTTAATAAATAATCTCCCACACTCCTATATACGCATCCCATTGACACCAAATAATTACGTATCTACATTCAACTAATCACCGATCAAATTCTCTTTAGTATAGTCGATCGACACCATTTAAAAAGATCGTAAACCAAAACTGTACAGTTTAGTAAACGCAGTGATTCCACCACCGTTTGATGTACAAAAGGTTACAGGTTTCGTCACAGTTATTTTGTAACCGTTTTAAATAACGAAGGTTCAAGCACTCGTGTCAGAGTGCGACACTCACTGCCATCTGTCGCACGATGACTATACTCGAACGTTGCGTAATTT
Source organism: Lithophane semibrunnea (assembly GCA_947363905.1). Classification (NCBI taxonomy): domain Eukaryota; kingdom Metazoa; phylum Arthropoda; class Insecta; order Lepidoptera; family Noctuidae; genus Lithophane; species Lithophane semibrunnea. Next base: position 9,528,892 of record OX376190.1, read on the forward strand.
TATCTATGAATAGTATAAAACAAAGCCGCTTTTCGTGTCTGTCTGTCCGCTAAGTTCTTCTAAACTACTCAAAGATTTCTCATGCGGTTTTCATTTTCATTTAAAGAATGTATTCCGGAAGGTTCATGTGTTAAGCCTTAATATTTATTTATCTTAGTTATAAATAAAACAGAAATCTAGATGTTTTAACATGTCGCCATTTATCAGTAGATCGCGGATCCACCTGGTAGGGTCGCTAGTAATTTATAAAACCAACTGTCAATCTTATGCATACTTGCTCATTCGAGATTATTCACACAATATTCAAGGCCGTTTGTGTAATTTAGAAAAAAAAAACATTATCTTTTGATTTAAATATACTTAACTGCATAGGTACCTTATTAACTTCGCTGCCCATGCTAGCGTAGTTTAAAATAATATTTTGGAACATTAAGGTAATTGTTTGATGTTGTTTGCGAAAGTTCTTAGTCAACGTATTTTCAAATACTAATTGACACTTCAGAATTTCAAACATCGTTGATCCACCTATGGAAAGGGTTAAAAAAAAAAACACTTCTTAATGCATTTGTCTCGAAGTTCTTAAATTTCCAATGTCGAGTATCTCCCGGGCTTAGAAGTTGTATGAACCGTGGCGTTAAGTCGGTAGGCGTGCGACAGACGCAGAGTATCAATGAGGATTTCCCCACCGAAAACAATGTAGGTAATATACAAAATATTATATACAAAATAATTAATACACACAATAAAGGAAATACTTAGTTTGCGGGTCAGTCACAAAACTTATCGTGATACGTGAAGGTTGCTGAACTATAGTCATACTGTAACTCTTAAATAACTCATAAACGGATGCAAGAACCTTCTCGACGATGCGTCTTGTGTGCTTTGGCATTTAGACACCTTTACGAAACATAACTTGAACACTAGCTGGGCAATTTCTAAGCCTAATGTTATTGCGCTAACTTGTAAATGGCTTTCAATCGTCCAGCTGAGGGCGTTTAAATGACTAGAAGTTATTGATTTCTTAAATAGTCGTAGTTTATATGTTTTTTATAGAAAAATCATCGATTGGATCATGCAGTCATTGAAAAATCATTGAATCGATTGTGGTTTTTATTGAAACTCACAAATTAATGATTTTTCGGTTATTATGTTACATTCTTGTTTAAAAAAATGGTGGTATACAACAACCCTGAAAGTTTTGATGGCCATTACAAACATTAACAAAGTGATTTGTTTATCTCAAGCTAGAGAAAAAATGGTTTTACTAAATGCTATTGAGACAAAACGGTGTAGGAACATACATACAGTTAATCATTCCATAGAGTTTAACGTAATATTTATTTCAATATAGCACGCCTGTTTACACCCACATTTCGCAAGCTATGTTTAAGTCCCATGTAAAATGGTAGGAGCCTTTTGCCACCAACTTGGCACAACTCCAGACTCCGGGACCTCATGTTCAGCAGTAGCACTAGCGGCCACTGGAACAAGTGATTTCATTTTCAAATCGGTGATGACTCGGAACCACGATTTTGTCACGATTACGTTAAATTTTTAACTTGAGTTACATGTAAGTTAAATATGTATTTAACGAAGTAAAAACACTAGCAGTTTAATGACTTGCTAGCGGCTTGATCACACACCTGTGTCTAATCAGACGCCGCAGCTCATAAGTTGTGTGGTAAAGAATAGGCAAGATAAATTCTCTCCGGAGCAGCAGGTGACAACTATATACTGCAATCACGAATACCGATACCTAATATGTGATGATTTTATTATTGAAAGGCATGTTTAATTTTTTATCATTATGACTGTCGCAGAGATACTAGCATTTCGTCTGAACAAAATTCAATAATAAAGCTGAAAAAAAAACATACGCAATAAGAACGACTTGCGTAATCTCGAGGATAAAATTGTAGTGATATTAGCGAGTTTTAAAACTGCATACCTACATGTTACGCAAAATATTTCTAAAGTTAGATTTCTTTAAAACATTCGTGATTCGCTACCAGTCGTCCTTGTGAGCTAGTACGCACGTTTATGTCATCAAATAACAATAAACGAAACGTTTGTGAATAGCTTTAAACCTTTTTATTACTGTAAAACTGCTTTGTAGCGTATAAATATTATCTACGTAGAATCTTAACCATTAAAAATATTAAGTGAAAATATAATCTTAATTAACGTGAAGTAATAAATTAAGCAATCGATTGAAACAATAAAAGCTTGGAGTTGTAAAATTCTTAATTATTTAAGCACGATTTTAGAATTTAAAGTATCTAATTAAGTCTTAAGTAAAAACAATAAAATTAAAAGATAACACAAAATAGATCTTCACTGTTATTTTATATTTTTTGGTGATAAAACATAACAGTCTGCTCTCGAGTCTCCACATTCTAACTAAAATCAAAAAAATAGATTATCATATTTTTAGGCGCGAATAAGAAAATATTGTTTATGAAAAAAAGTATTTTAATTCATTCAAAATACAAAGACATATACAAAATTACAAAAAGACGTCCTTATGGCACGTGAATTTAGAATTAGATCCCTTATCTGAGATCTCTTTTACTGTTATTATACAATTCTACTGGTGATAGTAGTTGTTCTACTGATGATAGTAGCTTTTCTACTGTTGAGCGTAGTATTAACTATTTACAGGTTATATCGGTGTGTGGTCCTATTGTCCTAGGGAGGTCTTGGGCTGGAAGCCGTTGGGTCCTGCGGTGAAGGTGACGGTGTAGTGCTTGCCGTCGGGAGCGACGTATGCGTACGATCCTGTGACTGTCAGCGCTGCGTTCTCTGACTGAGGGTTGTCGAGCTTGCCTTCCTCCTGTCTGGAGGTACCGTCACTGGTCTCGTAGCTGTAGAAGAGAGGAAATATTATTTGGGTACTAACATGTCATTTAGCATGTCGTCATCAGTAAGTACGATTTAATAAACTTGAAACGATTAATGCTAATTTATGAAGCAAATTTTTCTTAGTAGTTTCCTAAATGTCTGTCATGCTGAGCTGGGGGCCTACCACCACCGCTTACAGCAGTATTATTTTAATTTTACTTCATTGTAGGAAAGAGATGAAGCTCTACAGGACGTATATCTCTTTCCCCCACTGAAAATATCTGCCCTTGATCTTTATCTTAGGTGTTTACCATTACAGTTATAAATAATCTAGTCTATGGCTGGTCTATAGTTAGATTTATTAAGAAGCATAATTACAAGATAATAATTAAATAGATCTTCCATGTCTTTGACCTAGACTTGATCCCGGAATCGTATTTACAATTGATGTTTAATGACATGGGATTCTACATAGAAAAAAAAACAAGGTCGTGATATAATAATATACATCGAAGGACATAATACGTGTAATTATTTTAAATGGTATTATAATAATTAACTGAGCTCTCGTAGATTTGTATGTAACTAACAGTTTCCTTATTCCTGTTTACTCGGTTTAACTATATTTCCAAAAAATACATAAATATTTTTATTATTTGCAGCTATAATTTAACTGAATAAACAGCATTTAATAGAATATAATTATTATTTAACACAAGAGAAGTTGAAGATTCTTTGTTTTATTTATATTAGTAAAATTTTATTTTTCAATGTAGTCGGGTCCTATTTCGACTGTGGGGTAATTTCTAACAAATGAGAATAATTCTACTGTATTATTGATACTTAAGTACCTATTTGAATTATTCTCGTTATTTAGAATTATCTCATAGTCTATATAGCAAGACTATAGTTCATTGTTTAATTAATATTTCCTTAGTTATTCATTAATTTGGATACACAAATTCTTACAGAAACGGATTTTCCATACAAAAGACTTCAACGCGCGTCACTTATTTGTTCCGTTATCTAATTTTTTTGTAATATTTATAAAAATTATAACTCATTAACGGGTTGTATCTTTCTGAATATTCATGATTTAATCTTGATTAAATATTTAAAAGGTTATAGAATCAAATAATTATTTTCCTCAATACGGAAAATATTGAGGAGATTGCATAATTAGGTATAACCTTTCGATATTATTTGTTAAGTCTCAAAATGGTTATAAGTATGTTATTTTTATGGCTTACAATGGGAGTTGTATAATGTTAGGTAGTTACATCACAAAGGGTCATCACCTACTCTTAACTCGGCTCGTTTCGCAACAAACGGTTACATTTACCGCCTGATTAAGTAATTATGTTTATATTTCAATACAGTACCTTGGGTGTCGCATTTAATGATGTGTCAGTATTGTTAATTAGTCACTTATTCTTTAAGTATGACGTTTTAGTTAATATTTCATGTCTCCGCCATCAAAAAAGGTTATGTTAATCAAAGGCTAAACAGACTTATTGCAAGGATGTCCGTCCGGCCATTTACACGTGACCAGTTCTTAGATTGATCTTTACTTTTAGGCATATTAACAATCATTTGACCTGTAGCCTTATAGGAAACGAGAGATTAGTTGTATGATTTTATCAGTACCAAGTGGCGTGTGCCAAATACCTGGTGGTTGTACACATACGCGAGTACCTTAGGTATTATTTGCGACACACGCTGGAAAGACCAGTGGGTGCTATTGTCCGCAGGATGACCTAAGGAACATACTTTAATAATAGGTATTTAAAAGTTTAAGCTTCTATTCTTTTAAGTTTCGTACCGCTCAACTGTCGATTGGCCTTCTAATGGCCGATAACAATTAAAATTCTATTGTGTCTCGTTAATGACAGTTGGAGATTTATGGAGTAAACGGGTTAACCTCTCAAATCTCAATTTGGGACATAATTAACTTATATTTTTCGTGAAACTCTTAGGAGTTGAACGAAAGATTTTTAACTTCTTTCTTGTCACCATATACGATGATTATCTATCGACAGATAACAGAGTAAATAATAATAGGGACCTAAATATTTCCACTTGAACCATAGCATAAAGAAAATATAAGCATAACTTACGCGAAACTGTAACCATCGGGCTCGACATTGCTATCGAAGCGCAGGATCTGCACGTCTTGTGGGTTCTGCGGTGCGCCTGCGCAGACTGCCACTAGCACGCAAACCAATGTAACCTGTATAAGAAGAAATTAGGAATTATTTCCATGGGTTTTTTTTTTTATATCAGATTGTTATAATTTATAATTATAAGAGAGTTGTTATAATTAGAAATTGGACTGGCGTGGTAGATTACAGCTCAGTCCCTCTCGAAAAGAGGAGGCCTGTGTCCAGTGGGAACATTATAGCCTGTTTATGCAATCAATTTTGTGACGAACTTATTTACTTGGCTTCTATGCAAATAAAAATCTACCAACTATAGCATAATTACTTAGTACCTATGATATTAAATGAAGCCCCGATTTACTAGTAGAAAATAAAGTATCGTATGCTTCTGAAGCAGCTTGGTGCCATAAAGATGTGGGACTCTGCTGCACGCAAAAGAAAATACATTCGCGTTCTTATACAAAGCATTCGAGTGTTACGCCTTTCTGAGTGCAACCCATGCGAGTGCATTGTACAAATATTACATATTTAAAACAATATTTGTTAAACGTTTTCTCAGTTTACAAGTATTTTGCTCGATGATAAGGTTAAGCAATTGTTTGAGTGTTTATTGTGCCGTGCTCATTTGTTTCGGGGTATTTACTCAGCTTTTTTGTGCCAGAGGACGCTTTTTATGTGATGAGTATGAAAATATGAATGTAACTTTTTGCTTCAAACTGTAAGCTATATCAAAGCTGTTCCTTAATTGTTGATAAGCGTTGACGCTTATCAAATTATGTCCAATTTACTATAACAAACTATTAAATCCAAAACTATTATATTCTTAAAGGCTTACAATTAATTGTAAGCCTTTAAGAATATAATAGTTTGGTATAGTAAATTGGATATAATTTGGAAATTATTTATTAAAATTTTTGAAGACTAATTTTTTCCGCATATATTTATAGTATTACTATATGTTGCCCGCGACTTTGTCTATGACTCAGGATAAAAGTAGCCTCTCTCTTTGTGCAGGTCCATGTGCCAAATTTCATCTAAATCCGTTCAGCCGTTTTAGCTAGAAAGCGTAACAAACAAACAAACTCACTTTCACATTTATAATATAAGTTAGGTTTAGGATCGTTCTTTCTTTTCTTTCTTTTTTTCTTTTTATAAAAAAAAAGTTCTGGTCGGCACAAGCTATATTATTATTGATTTATTTATTTAAGGATATGAAAATAAGGCAATTATAAGCCAGCAATTCCAAGTTTGTTAATTAAACAATTAAAGATTTGCGAATAAGCCGATTACGTAAACAAAACTCATTTGTTCTATGGATTCTAGTTACAGAAATGGTAAGTTCTAACTGCTACCTATTAGGCTCTTAGGTGGCTAGGTTAGCGACAGGAAACGTTCACAGTTTAACTGATGACCCATTGTTAACTGTTAGCAAGTCAAAGGATTATATGAACTGCATACACTTTTGCTTCAACAAGACGAAAGAAACAAAACAATTGGCTCGCTAACTTGCAAGCAAAAGGCTTCTTTGAAAAGATCTAAATTAGTTTAATTATTAATCAAGTCAGGCCACACTGTAAGTTCACTGCGTACACCAAAATGTATGCACATTATTCAACAGATATTGAAATCCTAAATAAACCATTACAGCATGTGATGGCACGATAATAACAGACCAGCGGTTGCAACGTAACCCTGGGGTCAGGATCCATCAAGTCACTCCGGTATGACACCTCCACCCATTGTTTTTGTGCATCTGACGACCATGACTACGTCTTACAGATGCATCACAAAAGACACGACACACTTTCAACAACTAATTACCAAAAAAAACATTACAACTATAACTATAATAATATAATTAAATAAAATAAAAAATCTCGACTCACGTATTTGAGCATGATGCTTAGTATTCGTCTTGAGTTCAAACTAACGAATGAGTAACTAGTGTAAGATCGTCCATTTTATATATATTCCAAGTTGCAGGCACTTGCAGATGTCTGACATCATGTAGGATGGGTCGCGGTGACGCGCTCCGAGATACACTCTATGTTTTCAAGAGACCTTAGCACTTTTTTATGAACTTTGGACATGCCCGCTAATCAACAATAGGAACTATGATTTGTGATGCGTGTTTCGTAAATAATTGACATTAATGTAATGAGTACTGAATTTAGTTTAGCAAAAATACTGCTCCAAAGGTATAAAAATCACCATGCAACCTGTGTGGCAGCTTGTAAAGTTCGCTTTTTTATTGTTCTCTAAAAGTTACGCATTGTATGTGTTGTTGATAATTGTATGCATAATAATTACAGGATATGATAATGGTATAAATATTAATAGAAAATGGGTTTCCATCATTCGTACGTTTGTTTATTATGTAATATAAAATAAATATGTTGACAGCATGATTATTATCTTGTCTCATCGTTAATATAGGAATAAACGTTTACTTTGAATTGTACTTTATGTTCACTTGTTTTGTGCTTATCAAATGTTGTCCTATCGTTATGTTGAACGTAGAACTAAGCGACTTATGTAACGTTTAAGATCTGCTGCATTTAACTTGAACAATAACTAAATTATGGTTATACAAGGAAGTCCTTAAACTGTTTCTGTACAAAATGCATTACGAAGTAGTAGATTACATGTGACCGTAGTCCTTCACTATAAATATAATTGAATATAAAAAAATCTGACTCAAAAATCATGACAGACAGATTAAGAAATAGTACGTGAGTGAAAATACAATGGGTTCGTTTAAAGCTTCGTATCATAACCATTATGACATATGTTTGCTGAAGCTCAGTCAAATGTTCTAGGACTAGTGAGAAAAAAGATTATCGTTAAATCTCTAAGATTTAACTACATGACTGTCCTCCTAGCTTAGAAATAGATACACCTATGTATGTTTCTAGTATTTGTAAATTTTTGCGAAATACTATTGTCTTTGTAGGCAAAATTGCAAAACAATAATTTATTGTTGTCTAAAAATTTTACTATTCTTGTATTAAATGTAAGATCTTTTATTTAAGATTACGAAATTGACTCAATCGTCTCGTGTTTTCAAACAAAACTAATCAGCTAGGTGCAATTTTAATGGAATATTTTGTAATAATCAGTGTATTACGAACGCATGGATATCAAACTTAGTTCAGTTTATAGCTCAATATAAATTAAATATAATGTCTACTTATCTAGTGACACGAAGTGTTATGTAATTCTTCTTAAATATACAACTACGACATGAATAAAACATTTAAATAATATGTTTATTAGACAATATAATATTTACTAATTGGCTATTTATAGCCGTGAGAACTTTGGAAATGCTTGTGAATCCGGTCGAAAATTTTACGTGATCGAATTATCATTATTTTGGTTCATTATTAGACCAATCATTTTCCGCGACTCATCAAAAATTTCAAGATCTAAGTCAATTTGATAAAGCTCTAAGATTTAGAAAAGAAGGGGTCAGTATAGCTCCTACTTGATCCGGTTTCAGACCAAAATAAATGCTTTTCGTTTGCAAAGCTCGGAGTGGGACCAAAATCGAAACCGCTTTCGTCGATTTCCGTGAACTACTTATTTGTATTACTTCTGCGCGCCCTTCGGTATTCCAGACGCGAAGATCAGCCATCATCGTGACCATTCCTTTAAAGAAACATAAGAGGAATCTGTAATTAAGTAATTACCAATAAAGAAAGTTTCCCTTTTCGATTTCGGTTGACAGAATCCATAATTTGGCTTTTGTTTTGGATATAAATCATTGTTTTGTTTGGACACTAAAGAGTAATTGTTTCGTAAGATCATACTTTATTGCGTATCCATACCTAGAAGTGCCAACAGCCGGGCTTTTTTGTACAAATCTCACCGTGAAAACGTAGGAGAAGTGAGCTGACATTCCACCTAATGCTAGGGATTGACACTATTGACAGCTCACTTCAAGATCACTTATTTTTCACGGTGAGACTTTTACAGAATACAGCGGCAGGACTCAAGCGGGTACATACCGAAACATGCTTTTACTATGGGATATGTAACCAGTCGAACATGATTTTTCGGCCGGCACTGACCACCTGATTTTGGTTTGGCCACACTCATTGGTCTAGATCACGTTAGGATCAGACCACACTGAGGTAACAGCGGTTTACACAAGAGCGTACCTATTCTTCTAGTTGCCTTCACAGTAAATATTTATAACAAGCATTAACTACAAAAGAATAGTCTACACTACAAAACCGCGAATTAAGCAACATCGCTTGATTAGTTTCATTGAACATCTTATTGAGCCACCACTTTGCGGTTAGGTTATTATACATAGGTGGTAGTTCCTTTTCTAATTCTAAAGCTGGTAGGTCTTTGCACATAATAGTAGTTAAAAAAAAACGTTGTAATCAAGGGATCATCCCACAAGAAAGGTTAGGCAAAAAAAAAAAAACCTAGCACTTCACTAATTTATTTTGCTAAATTGCACCTTTCCTGATGTAGAAATTAATCACAAGAATACATTGTAGATGTACTACAACATACTTTTTTAAGTACCTTTTTAAATAATAAGGCTCTGTGTAGTGCTTTATGCCATTGCCAAAATAAATTTTTCACGGACAATAATTGGGTGGACTCAAGTTCCCTGCTAACATAAATCTTGGTGCCGATTTTGGTATTTGTGAAACTGTGCTTTATCATGATGAGTATGATTTTAATCACTTGTGTAGTTTATGATCCATAGGTGGAGGATTCCATACAAGTATTAGTCAATCTTTATGTTTATTAAACAAGCTATTATTGTTTGGTAATCGGTAGTAATCAAATAATGTTGTTTGAACTTTCGACTGAAGAAATACTCATTCAATTTGAAGTGTGATAACTTTGTGCATAGGTGCTTTAACGATGTACGTAATGCATGGACATGATTTGTAATAGTATTATATTGACGTCTTTTTTTTTAATTTATAGTTACTACCTACTCTTGGACATGCAATTGCAATATGCAAATGAAACGGTTGGGTCCGACATACATGCATTTTGAATGAGATGACCATGAATTTTAACATTTGATGTGAAATTTTGTTCAGAAAAATGAAAAGACTTTGTATTCAACAGGAAGGGACTCATTTCGAGCATTTGATAAATTGATTAATTTTGTATTAAAAATGCTAAAATTCATGGTCTTCCTTTTATTTGCGACACTATATTATGTAGCAAAAAATAATCCTTATAATGAAGCCTTTCGATCGGTATGATAAAGCTACAGGGTGATTATTTTTCTCATGTAACGGCATCGATTTCCGGTTCAACCATGTAATTATTTAAATATCTATGAATGCAGTTTAATTTTTTTTTTAAATTCAAGTAATGTCTTCTTTCAGTAAAGTGTTCCTTCTACAATATTCAAGGTACTTTCCCTCCATGCGGAATATCCGTGGGACGCCCTGTATATAAAAATAAATCCCTATTTCCCTTGGTCACAATGGTCACGCAATCACACTAAAACGGCTGATCGGATTTGGATGAAATTTGGCACATGGGTAGACCATGACCTGCAGGGCTAACATGACAAGCGCGAGAACGCTCTTTTTGTCGTTTTGTCGTCGATTATGACGTCATTCTAATGACCGTTATGCACGAGTATAACCGAAAAAGGCACTTTGACACTTCTCTATCTCGTGACGAGATACCGATGTAGCAAATTATTGAAAACAAATCATTTTTATGATAGCAACATCAGCTTAGGGTTCGGTTTCATTCATTCGATTTTACGCATGGAATTAGTATGTACTATATTAATTTTACGTCCACCTCTTTTATAACCGACTTTTTTTATTAAAATTAAATATTTTTCTTTGGCATGCCGAAATTAAAATACAAAATGACGGAAATGAAAATTAGTGGCACAATATAAGTTTAAATATCATTTCTTTTTCGATAAGTATTGTTGTCATAAATGAAAAAAAATAGATTACGATACGGTTAATACGTGGATAATAATGCCAATGAATTCAATTTCATCCTGTATACTCACTAAATAATCACCACAAATGACAAAGGCACCGATGATCGCCATTTGATAAAGCGAAGGTTGATATTGTAACAATCACCATAAAACCCGTGTTATTGCAAGTTTTGTTAATCACCACACTTGCCAAAAGGACTGATGTTCAGTTAAATATGCAGCTGGAGTTGATTTCGCTATTATAACCACAAAAGACTAATCGTGGTTAATCACCATCCTATTATGTTGCAAAGGTATGATACTGCCATACACCCATAATCCCTAGACTTCACTAATCACCATAATTGCCAAAGTAACTGGTTATTACTGAAAGTGATACTCATCTACTTAATAGTGCTCCCCTCCGCCACAGTTTCTCTCGTGGCTACTGAAAGGAACTTTCGTTCCAATATAGATAGTAGTTTAAAACTAAGTTTTTTCCATTATTATATATTACATATTATATTGCAAAATAAAATTATGACTAAAATAAGAACAATTTAAGAAACTGCCATGTTATTGTGGAGTTTTTTTTTTTTTTGGTATAATAATTTTGTCTACTCATCTCGTCGTAAAAATCGACGACGAGTAAATGACAGAAGAATCGGAGATTATCTCGTGTTTAATTGTCAAAAGTCGAGATATCTTGGGTGTCATGTTAGGGTTTGTAGAGAAAACATCAAGTTTGACAGAACGAGTCGAGTATTTTGTATGGCAGCGCTGTCAGAAAACGAGAAAAGTGACGAAATAGACAAAAATTACTCACTCTCGCGTGAGTAGTTGTCGCGTGTGTCATGTTAGGCCTGTTGGAAAAGGACATATGCTACTTTTCATCCTGGTCCGCAGACGAAGTCGCGGGCAACAACTAGTAATATTATAAATGCGAAAGTGAGTTTGTTTGTTACGCTTTCACGCTAAAACGGTTAAACGGATTTTGATGAAATTCGGCTCATGAGTAGACCATGAAGCTTTCTCTCCTAAGCTTCATGGGACCAGGGTTGGGACATAGGATACGTTTTATCCCAATATTCCCACGGGTTCGAGACTTAAGCAGGTCAAACCGCAGGGCGCAGCTAGTATGCTATATGTGGCAAATTAAATAACCATTATAAAAAATCTTTATTATGAACAAATTATAAACAAGTTTAAAGTAGGTACATGAAGCTTCGTCTCTTCTGACCCACCGCATCCAAGCTCGTGAATTGGCATTTAAAATATTGATGTCCCAAAACTATTCATGGTTCTAGTATTTATGAAGGAATAAATGAATATGAATAAATCTAGACATGTGTATACTTTGTTTATGGCTTAATAATATTACTTGGGAAGGTGTTGCGCGTTCATGATACAAAAAAAACATAATTTTAAACTTTTTTTTTATTATCCTTGTCATTGATTAAACTTTTTGTTAGGTTTTAAAAGTTCGTCAATTTAATTTATTGTAATCCTACATATATATATAAATCATGGGTAGGGTAACGAAGCAAACTCACTTTCGCATTTATAATAATATAATGTAGTTAGGAAGTGATTACGTAACAATTTAACTTGTACAGGGTTTGTTAATTGTTTACATAATATGTAAAATGTAATAGGAACAGGGTGTAAAGTTCACTCATCCAAATATTATTTGGATGAGTGAACTTTACACCCTGTTCCTCATACCCCTAAATATTCATCAGATACTTTTGGAACAGGTAGTACTAGAAAAGGTGCGTCCAGGGAAAAAATATATTCAATCTAATTTCATAACATGTTGAGGGGATGCGTCTCTACGCAACTTAAATAATAAAAATCAAAAAAAGTTATCAAAATCAAAATATTTTATTTCACATAAACCTACATGGGCAATTATGAAACGTCAGAAGCTAGGTGCACGGTTCCAATTGGTCATTTCCTATGGAGAAAAGCCGGCAAGAAACTCCACGGTTACTCTTTTAAAAATAATTGGCTTTTACAATATTTTCCATTTACAGTGTTATTAGGTATAGGAGGACAGTATAGGCTTTTCAATAAGTACCAAGTACCATATACTTACATATTTATTAAATCAAGTAGGTACTACAATGAGTACCTACCTAGGTTTAAGGTTGAGGCTGACTCATAGAATCGTTTTAATATGTAACGAGATCCTCGACTTTCGATAGTGTCACACAACTGTACGGCAAAATCGACCGTATTCTATGTTTATAACTTTGAGCGTCTGTTTGAACTTAACCTATTTAATTAATTGTTGGGATCATGTACCATTTTTCTCTTCTTTTTTACCGTCTCTTACAGCAATTAATTCATAAGTTATATAGAAATTGGAGCGAATAATTGATGTTTAAAAAGATAATTTATTAGAAAAAAGGACATCTTTTTATGGTCTAAGAAAAATATCCAAAGTAGACTGGATGCAGAAAATCTTTACAACATTGGTGCATGCAGTTTCGAAGAAGCCTTTTTTATTTTTTTCAGTGTGGGAAATCCTCCAATGACTTCTCCCGCTCTGGGCGGAGCGGAAGGGCGTGTCAGACTTTTACTGACTTAAACCCACCCGTGTTCCTTCAGTTGCCTATTGGCAAGGTCCCGGTATCCCTTTCGGACTTTCCCGCAACCCTGAGAGGCATCGGTCTTAGCGGACCCCGCCAATTGTGCTGACATCTCTTCGTGTCGCGTCGTGTTCCACGCGCAACATCGACCCAGGCCTGGTCATTGTCGGACGGATGCAGAAAATCTTTACAATAGTTTCGAAGAGGCCTGGTGCTGCGTTTGCAAGTAGGTATTATTTGGAAAAAAATAAACTGTGCCAGTTCTTCGCAAAACGTTTAATAAACCTTAGTCTCCTAATCTCTTAGAGCTGGTGAAGTTAAATATTTACTTGGTGAATGTCATTTTTTTAAATATATTCCTCTTCAATACATTATCGACCCATAAGCCATTTTATCAAAATAATGGCAATTAATTTTATAAACTTTCTGTAACTTTATACTCATTAGCGAATGGCTTAATTAAAGACGACACGCAACATCGTGCATACACTAATACGTTTGATAAGCTTAATCATTATGGTGAAATTTTCTGTAGCTCTTTTCAAAGAAAAGCAGTGGAGTAGAGCTTTCACAAACATTATTTAACTATTCATGAAAGTTATCATAAAATCAGACGATTGTTCTATAAATCTACCAATTATGTTTATTACCTTACATATTTTGTTAAGTATCTTATATTCAACTGAACTATAATATAATGTTCTTTTGGAGAAATACATTTCTTTAAACCGATCTACTATTAGTTTGGTAGACAGTTTGTCGCCTAGATAAAACATGTATAACGCAGATTATTCAATAAATGGTTATAATATTTTAGGGGTATGAGGAACAGGGTGTAAAGTTCACTCATCCCCCATAGAAAAGGGAGGATCCTCCGACCAGACGGGTGTTGTGTCTGGTGGGCAACTGCCCAATGATTGATATTGGATTTTTGTATATATGTCCACTGCACGGTAAACTCTAATTGCGCGATGCAGGATTTATGTGACGTCAGGATTTTTGTGTGACGTCAGGTCTTTGATGCGTAGTTCGCATGTGGCGATGTAGATACCGCCACAATATAAAAAAAAACCGATACGTTTCTAAAAAACTAATCGTGGTCCTTGGAGTCGAAGACTATTGAACGTTTTTGTTTGTCTATTGCGTTTAATCTTCATTTAATTGGGTATTGTGTTTTTATGTATTTGAGTTTTGACATAACCAAGGTTATTTAATTATTGTCGATAAAGTTTAGTAACAAAAATATTAGCTGTTTACATTCCCGCCGTAATAAACGCGCGAACGTAATGCCAAGGCAAAGAAGCTTCAGTTGATATTTCGATTATTTAACTATGCATGGGACTGGTGTAAAGACGCGTACTGGCGGCTGTAGGTTTGTTCTTATTAATATATTATTGAGAATTTTAACGCAAAAAAATATGAAAACTGTCATGCAAAGAAAAACATCAACCAGTAACATACCTATTAACTGACTTACTGACTTTCCTTAAATTAAAAAAACGCAGTTGTGTAAATCCAAATAACTTCTCTGATAACCTATATAAACTTGTTTAGTTTTCTGTTTTCGTTTTTGCTATTCAAATAAAATATTAATGTCACAAAAGGCACTATTTTAGTGCTGCAAAAAAAAAGGTCAAAATAATCATAATTTTCTTTATTTTTGTTAACTTTGAGTTTTGGTGATGAACGCCTGCAAAACTTCTCTGGGCAAACAAAACATGTTAGCCACTCTTCCTCTATAATCTGATACAAATGATTAACGCCTGTCCCGAGTAAATTTTAAACCAAATCCTGAAGGTTCATTATTCTTTTTGAATGAATAAAAAGTGCATCATTAGTGCTCACCCTTATGTGGCCCTCAGAATGTCAAACTCATATTTAGTAGCCACCAAACTGGCATGTATGTAAGTTTAAGTACCTACTTAGATAAGCTAATTATGTACATAAGATTTGCGTTTGCCTTAAGGCTGATTGTGGTGTTTTATACCTAAGTTAACGTGTCTATAAAAATGAGTTGCTATTAAATTCTAATAAACAAATACATAAACATAGGTACATACAGTTAATTATCAATTGTAAGAATATTTTACACGATAGAAATAAACTCGTAATGAAATCCTTGACTTTTGTTCAAGCATCGTAATTTACCTACTAGAAATATTTGCATAAAAATATATTGCCTTATTTGTTTATGTCACTTATCATAACTAAGCCAGAATTGTACCTACACAAGAATAATATAGTTTTATATCCATTTAATTTTAAAAAAAGTCACGAGAAAACTGCCTATGTTTGGGAAAATCAATCATACGATAAGTTTCAAAGATACTAATAAATATGAAGTTTCACTTATCTTCATGATTTTGTTGGTATGGCAACACGGAAATTATGCTTTCTTACCCTCAACTTGAACGTTATTTCATTAAAATGAACTAAAATAAGAACGTCATGGGGACAAGAGTAGGGAAAAGAGTGGGGTTAAATAATTTCCACAGAAGCACTTTTCGTCCGGTTGTGTGGTAAGACACTTTTCCGACTCCAAGTGAAACTTATAACTTGACCTAGTGTAGGCCCTGGCTTAATATAACCTCCGAATTAGATCAATCTGAATGAATTTGTGTAAATCTGGATTGTGTTTGCTACATGCAATACTAAAAAGTTTACCACTTTTTGAACATTAATTTTCTTTTTTTTTCTGTTATTTACCAATGATATTTAATATTGTAAGCTTACATCACACACAATCTAAATGCAGCACAAAGAAATAAATTCTCAATTTTAGTGAAACGGGTTAACTTAGTGCTTGTTTGATTATTAGTGAAGTTAATATAATTTTATTCAGAAAGCCATTTTCCATCACCACTTATATTAAAATAATCGAGCCGATTAACTTAGGGATTTGTATGGGATAATTAATTGGAGATAAATCAGATATAATCAGCATATTGATGACACCGACCAATTTATAGAAATTCTCACCAGTCGCATAAATATATGTTGTAAGTACAAGTATTTTATCTTTTTATAGTACATCTTTGCACCGTAAGTAAGTACCTGTGTCTGTGATGAAAAGGTAGGTACAGAGAATATTATTCCAAGAAAGTTCAGGAGTCGTTTCCGTAAAACTGGACTTCCAGTTTTACGCGAAGCGACCGTTTGATTGCCTGATTTTCTCAACCAATTTTATTAAAATACTAGCTGTGCCCCGCGGTTTCACCCGCGTAGGTCTCGATCCCGTGAGAATATAGGGATAAAACGTATCCTATGTCCTATTCCAGGTCATGGTCCACCCGTGTGCCCATCCTCTCCTCTCTAGAGTAGGGAACGCTGCGAAGGCGCGGCGCCTGCGTCGAACGGTTCGGGTATTGCATTTTTATACTCGTGATAACTTCGAAATTAAATGTCCGATTCGAATGAATTAAAAAGTATATTACTGCTACATAAATACCCTTGATGTTAAAACTATTTATTTGAATACGAATTAATATTATGTTGATAAAACTTCTTCGCAAATAATATATTAATTTCGAACAAATTTCATTACCATAAAAAAAGGTTATAGTGAATCAATCTTAAAAGATAGACATATACTAACTTTTAAAGAGGAACAATTCCATCATACATGATATTTGCGTAATTTAGTTGCGTGCGCTGCGTAAACCGTTTACGCAGCGCACGCAACGGAAGCTCTCAAAAAGGAATAATCGTTCCCGTTTTTTCAACATTTTTCATTAATGCTCCGCTCCTATTGGTCGTAGCGTGATGCAATATAGCCTTTCTCGATAAATGGACTATCCAACACAAAAAAATTTTTTCAATTCCAACCAGTAGTTCCTGAGATTAGCGCGTTCAAACAAACAAACAAACAAACTCTTCAGCTTTATAATATTAGTATAGATATAGATTAGCATCACAGGAAGGCTTATTGTTTTCTTTTCAAATAAATACCTCCAGTTTCTAGCTGCATAGTTAAAAACATTTGCATCTTATATTTAAGGGTACTTACGGAAGTAAAAATATGTATTAAAATAAACACAGTTATGTAAGTAACCGCTAACTGGCAAACGTGACATGTGTGTACCTATGACATGCATAACAACCGGTTTCTTACGTACTACAATGCTACTACATGTACCTACTGCAGTGACAAAAACAGAGGTATATGCGTGAGATCGGAACTATTTATTTGTAGGTAATTAGGACCCATATCCATAAAGTATTGCAATTTTCGAAGTAGACATGCTATAGTTAATCCAATCCTTCCAATGACAAAGTTTTCATTTTAAACGTTATTTGGTTAATCTCAGGTTATATGCTGGGTAATATTTGATTATGGGTCGTTTTACTAATAGGACCATTTGCTTTTAGGACGTTTTGATACGGAGGAAATTGTGTAACACACATAAAATGGCAATCGATCGCAATACCTTTCAATTTGAATAACATTGCTTTTTGAAAAAATCGTCTGCTTAGCAACGTAATGAACATAGCTGAAGTTTCTGTTATTTATACAAGCGGAATCTATCACTTCAGGAGTTTAGACGGCACCTTCCTTGTCCTAGCAACAAACTATAGCCAACAATTTGCATGTCAAGCAGTGGTGATTCTGATAAAATCCCCTATATCATTGCATTTAAACCCTCATTTGCCTACGGACATTAATTTGATATGATAATTATGATTAATTTATATTTTTTGCACATTGAAGTTACCTATATAATTTTGTTCGGAGTATTAACAACACGCATTTACAATGATTATAATGACCTTTTATAAGTTATACTCGTATTGTTACGGTTTTGACAGTCAATTCCGCATAAGAGTCATAAATAATATTTTTTTTCAACCATAGACGAAATCTAAGCATGGTTTGTTAGTAAGTTTGTCTACTCTGCGAGGTCGAACCATACGAATTCTAACTGGATAACTTTAGGTGTAGGGTCGGCACTTGCTATATTAGGAAATAAATTACCTATAGTTTTTTTTTTTTTGCAAAATGCTTGTTGTTTATCAGGTGCAATTTTTTTTTTCAAAACGCCTGTTCAATCTGCTTATTTTGTTTGGTTTCAGATTTGCATTATACTGTTCAGTATGATGTTATGCTGTACCTACTATTTTTTAGACACTTGTTTCATCATCAAAACATTCGTACTGATATTATGAAGTGCTGATAAAACTGTGACTTAAATGTTACATAACTAGATTGTAAGAATCTCATACAAAAGTACAAACATGAGTTTAAAAGTAGAATTTTCAGAACCTAGCTAACTTTAAATTATAGAAGACTAGCTTCCACCCGCGGTTTCGCCAGCGTGTTATGTCGATACAAAGTAGCCTATATCCTACCACAGGGTTCAAAGTATCCCCATACAAAATTTCATCAAAGTTGGTTCAGCCGTTTAGCCGTGAAAACATAACAAAGAAACATACAAAAATCTAATCTTTTCTCTCTATAATATTTGTTTAGAAAAAATAATGCTTAGACACCCCTGCAACAAATCATGAGACGTTTTATTGAAAATTCAATTACAATGACATATTGCGCGGTGTGGGTTACCGCAGCCTTCTATTACATAACCGTACGATGTCTACAGACATATGTATAGACTATAGACGTACTGTACAATCGAGGGATTGACTGGTTAAGCATTTTTCCGACTAAGTATTGCCAACATTGAAAGCGAAACTGAGTTCGAAAAGATGGCATACTTTGAAATCTAAGGTGGCATATGTTACATATGGGTAAAAGATGCGTTTCAAAATAATGGCTTAACATTTTCGTTTAGCGAGTGTTCATCGTCAAACATTAAGGATACTTCTCATACCTTCATTTCATCTGACCTTTTTGGTTATTACTTACAACCAGTAATTAAAACATTGTAGTTGGGGATTCGTGTGGTGACGTCATGTCAGTTGTAAACTCGTGACCCGCCCTACTGATACATCCTCTTAGAAAATGGGCTCTGATCTAAACAGAGATAACGTTAGAAGGACACGCAGAACATTATACACACTTGTACACTACATTGTACATTACACTTGTACACTACATTGTACTTATGTTTGCTACCAATAGCATTGCCAAGTTCTGTTCTAAATGGGTGACAACCTTCTAATTCCTTTTAAGGTCAACATTGCTTGTAACCCTGAGATTTTTTTTTTGCTAGTGTAAGTTTTTCCCATGGAAATCGCTCGAAAATTGAGTAAAATTTTTGACAGGTCAAAGCTTTTGCAGTGAAGGTTGTTTCTTAATTAACACATTTTTTCTAGCTACGTAAAAGTATTACCACAGAAAAGGCCCACTACTCTACAACGTCTTTAAAAAATAAAATAATTTATAGCCCTGATAGAAAGTTGGTCATAACTTTGCAACCATAAAAAATTGCACCGACATTCTCAGGGTTAGAAAATTTGGAAATTACCTTGCTCACGCCCCTATTCGATTTGATCCATACTTCCAGGGTCATTCTGTATAATGTATATTCGTGAAGAGGACATTGACAAAGTACATTTTTATAAAATGGGTTGGTGACGGAATCATCGTGTGTATGATATTATTGCAAGGGAAAATCTGCTTTCTACCTATACCTACCAAAAAATTTCTTCCAAAAACACGCCTCGCCGTATTACTTAATGAAATGTTAAGATAAGTGAGGATGTTTCTTCATAGATTGAAATCTGTTAATTTATAAAATACTGAAAACAATAAAATCACAACAAAATTCTAGCTAAAACGACTTGAATATTACTACACTTATCACTTATTTTGTTCTTTAATAGTCAAAACTTCGCTTAAAGGCTCTTACATACCGGCGCGATTCGCCGCGCGACGCGAATTTTAACAAAACAGTTTCTGAGAAAACTTCACGGCGAACAATGCGGCGGCGTCGCGTCGCGCGACGAATCGCGCCAGTATGTTAGAGCCTTTAACCACTTCATCGCCTGAACGTATGCGCAGAAATGATCTAAGATCAAGATTGATTCAATTAAGAGAAGCCATCTATACCACCTTGTCACAATATTTGCTTCTATTTAAAATACCTGAGGATGTTTTAGATACGATTAACAATTCGTTAATAGCTTTAATAGTGATGCATTTTCGTGTAAGTGTGAATCTTTAATCAAAACAAAAATCGTACCTTCAAGGATTTTCGTTGGTACGTCGGAGCAGATGTAGGTTAAGAGACACACGCCCGAGCCGGCCGACGACAAACAATTTACACAATTCACAAATCCCTGTAACGTTTCTTGGATCACCTTAAATAAACTGTTTGCGTGATTGTGATTAACACCTTGCCTCCCAATGAAACTTCGAAACATCGCATTGTCAATACAATGGAATGATATTTATAGCACATGCTGTAACTTCAGAGCATAGACGTTCAGGACTCGTCCTACCACCAACACATCCTTACAACAATTCTTATTTTTTTAAACATCTCTAAAATGATGAAAATTGTAAGTGATTTTTGTTGAATTTAGTAAAATAATCTTTAAAAAAATTAATATAAATAATTTTACCTAATTAACTAAGTATCTAAATTAAATGAAGTACTAATTCGTGAAATAACTTGATATCTAGTTAAATAAACTAATGTTGTTGTAATGGCTATGTTATATAACTTAATCATAATTTGTTCATTTTTTTAAAATTTTATCGAAACAGTGACCAGTGGATACCTAATAACATTTTAATTACGTTTACAGACTTTGTTCGCCCTGGCCGCTCTTGCAGTCGCGTGCGCTCAGGAGGCTGCACCAGCCCCGGCCGCAGGAGGCGCCGCACCCGTCCAGATCGTGAAGCAAGTTGATGAGGTCGATGTAGACAAGTACAACTTCGAGTAAGTTATAATCAATTTGTTTACCCGTTCTTAATGTTTTCATAACTATTTATAACATTTAGTTGTACGTGTGATTGTTGAAACTTTATTAATATCAGACCTGGTGCCGTATTATGAAGTACTAATGCCACCATTGTTCCAGTGTGAGAGAGAGACGGAGCTAGACAAGGCCGCTAGCACCATCTTGTTTTCGCAGTGGAATAATGATGGCATTAATACTTCATAATAAGGCCCCAAGGGGCCTAAAACGGCCACATTAGCAATTCCTCTAAAACCAATTCATTTCCTGAATATCCAGCTGTCATTAGCAATTCCTCTAATTTGACACAAAAGCAATTCATAATGTGTGCACCATTTTACGAATCTCCATAGAAAACTGTCAAACAGATGAATTATTTGTAATATAAATTACACGCAGATCTTATTGTGAATTGTCAGTTGGTGACACAACTAACCGTTTTAAGCCCCCTGTTATTTGATTTGCGGACCGAAATTGGTTAAAAAATCCCACTGAATTAATTGTTCTGCAAATTGATTACCAACTTAAATTGACCATATTATATTCAAATCACCACTGTCATTCTTTGACTGTTGTAAGAAATGACGTAGGGTGTCAATTTGCAAAAAAAATAATTTTCCCTACTGTGCATACACGAAACAATTAACAATTACTTATAAGACAAAATATTGTTTATAAAAGTCACAAACTAGCCACAAACCATTGCCAAGCTATTAGGGTCAAGACCTTCTTACGGCATTTTAAATTTTCATGAAAAATACTTCCTGATAATAGGTACTTATATTACAAGTGTTAAGTAACAGGTACTTACCTACATTTTGTTATCTATGTGCTCATTAACATTGATCAAAAGCATTGACATAGAATAATGACATAAAAACTAGGTACTCATACTCAGTGACATACGACATAATTCGTAATTATTGCATAAACAACTGAAGATGTTACTTAATCCATTGTTTGAAAAGGGCATCATGAAGATGACTTGTTTACAAAACACTTATGTGCCTATGAGCCCAAAAACTAATTGAAATTCAAAATGTTTATTTGCGGCCTAAAGGTATACAGGGTCAGGAGCATGTAGGTAGATAGGTTTATTGACGTGTAAAAGTGTTTGTACAAACCTACTTACAGAAATAAAATCATTTATCATCATATCATTTACCTGCAAATGGTGCCATGAAATTACTAACCTTTTTCAGACTTGCTTTGTCTAAAACGGCTAGCAGTTCTTCAAGATTCAGATCAAAATTCGAAGGTTGATTTTTTCTTTAAAAAACATTAAACAGCCTACAACATATTCGAGTAAAATCAACCACTGTTTCATCTCTGTCTTGCGAAATGTGAGAGTACTACACCTCTGCCTTGCCTATCGATTCGAAGAATACAGACGTTGAAGTTTTGTGCATGAATTACATCTAACCCATTCTCTTCCCCAGGTTTCAGACCAGTGACGGTACCTCACGGCAGGAGACCGGCGAGTACAAGAATGACACAGACCAGCAAGGTCTCGTCGTGAAGGGCAGCTACAAGTACGTCGCTCCCGACGGCCAGCACATCTCTGTCACCTACCTCGCTGACAAAAATGGCTACCAGCCCACCGAAGAAAAGGCTGCCGACCAGGCGGCACCCGCCCCCGAAGCGGCACCCACCCCCCAAGCCTAAACCCTGAAAGACCCCCGATATAAGTCTTACAGTTATTTTGCTAAAACCAAATATGTAAAGGATTTTTATGGTCCTTGTTATGTCTTAACACTGCCAAATAAAGCTGCTACTGCCTGAAATAAAGGTTCAATACGAATTTTATTGTTATTTATCATCAGGTTTACCAAAAGCACCTCAAGCCATTGTTGTTCATTCGGAAATTCTCACACAGTCTACCCTGGTTGATTTGTGATCATAACGCCTCTCTCTATCAGTGCTCTGCATTGCATTATTTTACCGCGTCATCTTAATTTGTTTTTCTTGCAAACTTTTTGTACCTACATGGTCATGCAAATTTTCAACTAATATAGTTTTTTACTGGCAGGTTACCCTATAATTAATTATGATTAAAATCGAATTCTACTTTAGAAGTCAAATAGGGCAAAGCATAAAAAGAAGTTACTTGTATTTCTATATCTTCAAATGATTAATGATCTGTAATCACTTAAGGAGTGAGTGAGTCATCGTTTATTGATTTAGTCCTGCGTTAATAATCAATTTTAATTATAACACAATTTTTTAACTTCTAAAGGACATCGTAAGGACTGAATAGAATAGAATATGTGGATTATATAATCAGGTGTTCTTTTTCCAAACTGAGATCTTCCTTCACGGTACCGACTCGTTTCCTGTGAAAAGTTTACAATTAATATAATATAGTCCTCCAGACTGTAGATATTTCGGCCACGGCGGCGGCCAATCTCAACGGAGACTAGCCTTCGGCGCGGGAGGTATTGTTATTTTACAATTAATACAAGTGTTTACTAAGTAATGAGTCAAGATTAATACGTACATGTAAAATCGGCTTTTTTTAAACATCAATGTGGTATATTGTCATCTGTATGAAACCTTGTCAGAACAAAGCCATCATTATGTCGTCCCTGTAATGAAAAATGTGCTATACTTAAGCTGGCTAAATCGGTAATGAAGATACATAAAAACAAATTAAGAAATCATAAATTAAGGTTCATCCGTCTTAGATCAGAATATCAGTTTTGAGTGGTTCGTAATAATCATCATCTTTATATTATTATATTTTGCAGACACCAAAGTGTTAAGTAGTTTAAGTTATAAATTCATTCGCTCAAATTATTTGTTAAATTAATAACCAAAAAACATCTGCATCAAACAGTTGGTATTACCTACCTCTCAATCACCTTTTTGTTTCTGAAACATACGCTTCTTAACATCCATTTTGATGAAACGAAATTCTGCTTGTATAGTACGTGAGACACTGTTTAATAACCCTGAAATAAAAATATGACTGTGTAATTCATAAAACTTGACAAAGAAATTGATGAACCAAACTTTAAACAATCATAATTAATGTTTCATCCGTCTTTAGGTCAGATCAGCTTTGGATTGTTCGGAATAATCATCTTTACTCATTTAATTGGCACAAAATATATCACGGAAGAAATTCTTAAAAATACTCGAGAATATTGTTAAATTAATCTAGACACTAAGTTAAAGAAGAGCACTTACTTGTTATATGTCACCATGAAAACTGATTGATATATTTTAAAAACTCTTAAAAATACACTCGTGAGAGCAAACATCCTCAAATTAAGTGCCTGCTAAAATATTGTCAGCACGAACATACTAAATGAAACTCCACGACTAGAAAGTGGCGACTATGATTCAAGGCAAACTTGATGAATTTAGGGAAGTTATTTTAGTCAATCGAAAATTCTGTACAGATTCCATTTGCCACACTTTCAAATTCCTATCCTCATTCTCTTGACCTTAACCCAATTTATTTGGGGTTGGTTTCAATACCCTATATGATGACAGTATAATAGAGAAAGATGCAAATTCATGGAGTGCTTCTTCAAAAAAAAAAAGCTTAAATTGTTTTCCATTTTCGTTAAGGCGCTTAGTCCCGTTTAGTACCGTAACACGGTCACTTTAAAAAGCCTACTCCTCATTAACGGCTTGGTTAAAAGATCTGAAAAAAAAATATGTTTGCCATAGATTCATGTACAACATTTTGTATTGAGCAATTTTTTCGTATGACTAATACTTTTGCCTTAAAAAATATTTAACAAAATGCAATTTTTGGCTAATATTTTTGCGCGTTAGCATTGAGACGGGACGGCTGTGTCGCTCGCTGCTCCGCGCCGGCTATTGACCGACTACGTACGTTTGTGTATGTTCATATAAATAAGGAGCAGAATCGCGTCGAGAGTCGACGGAGCAAAATACTTTGAAGTCTTGCGAGTATTTCGGGTCGGCACTTGGTCGGCGTAAGTACCTACTTACAAGTAAAAACCTGGTGTAAAAAACCTGGTCGCGTAAATACGCACCTTCCCTAAAAGAATAAACAAGTGAACATATTGGCGGGTGAAAAATTATCATGGTCCGACATTGATTCTGGAATTTATAATTTACTCTGTTTGAATTTCTGCGCATATTTGAGAAAAGTACTATTTAAGTCTTGGCCGCAACCAAGCATTGATGAACTCACTTATGTGTGCCTCGGTCCACATTTTCACGATCGTCCATCAATGCGTCAGTTTGCAGGCTGCGACAGTAATAGTAATGTACTATTGTAATCATCTGGTGAGCGATTGTTTATTCATTCTTTCATATTTGAAGTTAAATAATTACGAATTGTTCAAGAAAATCTAGATCACATTATGTCGAAAGTAGGTAATAACATCAACTTGTGCGGTTGGGGGACCCCCGTCAGGAACGAAGTTCCTTCTCACGTACAATTTAAAACAAAAAAAAAAATTCCCAGCCGCCGTCCCGGATTTACATTTTAATGTCACTATCGGCATAGACACCATACACAATTTTTTTTTTTCATTTTGGTTTACCATTT